>JARVGW010000815.1:4937867-4961473 GCA_031762495.1 Anablepsoides rubrolineatus
TATATATAATTTATTTATTTTTTCAGACGGTGGGATGTTTTTGTTTTTAAAAACAATTGCTTTTATTGGTTTCTGTTAGCATAGAGGCTAATATGGAGGACCAAATATGACATAATTAGAAATAAAATCATAAATATATGAATGGACCAATAAATAAAATGCACCAATTAAAATAAAAAGAGAGTTTTAGCTCACATTTTATAATATAATTGACCTTCATATTAATTCTTCCAGCTTAGTTTCAATAAATTAAATATTTTAGAACATAATTTACATTTTACTGTTTGTAAAAATATACATTTTTTACATTTTTCCTTTACATAAATTTGTGTCACTTAAATTATTATTTTTTAAAATAATTTTTCAACAAGTCTTTATTTCCATGTGTTGTTTTTACATCTTTATGTCTCCTATATTTACTTTACCTTAACATTTCTGCCTCAGTATGTAAATAAAGTGGGCAATCCTTACTGGGTTAGCTCCTCTCCTATTGGTCAATAGACAGGAAAAAGCAGGATCCATGTGCAGATCTACTGTGCACGCTTGTGCTGCCTCAGTTTAGCTTAAAGTTTAAAGTGTAGTTAAACATAAAGACACAGGTAAGTGTTTTTCCTCTTTGCCTTTGTACATAGACTAAAACCTATGTAGTAATTGTAGTTTAAAAGCTCAAGTTAGCAGTCAAAGGTTCATGTAAGTGAGATAAAAAAAAATCCTTCAACTTCAACCAATTTTTCTCTTATTTTTTTTTACCAACTTTTCCTGTTTATGGTCATGGGGAACTGGTTTAACAGTCCAGCACAAAGCCACATAAAGACAAACAAGACATAAAGACAAACAAGACATTTCAGATTGGGATGGGTTTTGAAAGAAAGATGGGAATCTAAGTTGCTTAAGCTTTGTTAAGGTGTTTGTAAGTTTACACATGACCAGCCTCATGTTTTTCATTGCATATAGTTTTTAAAGAAAACAATATGTTAGAATATCACAAATTAGATCTTACATTTTGGACATTGGGAAATTTATTTGCTTTTCATTAAACCCGTGGTAAATCTCAACACCCAGTTAGGAGCATTGAACATGTTCTGTTTATTATAGTCATAATGAAGCCTTGAATTGCATTTTTTGATAATACAAAACCAAGTTTATTTGCTTTGAACAAACAGAAACATATCTTATTCACTTTTCATGAGCAAATGAAGTTCTGTTGAAATTCTACACAGTTCTACACAGCTACTAACAAACACTGGAGAAAAGCGAAACATAAAATTGCCCTTGAAATCTATTCTATTCTTCTTTGTATACATTTACACACAAAACACAGAGACACTCGGTGAGAGATGTATTTCTGCAGCTCATTAACCAGAACATCTTGTGTACGTTGGCTTATCTGATAACCACCTCATGCTGAGCTTCTCCGGCTTTCTGCCATCATCAGGACAGCAAATGTAGATGGTGTTAGTATGTGCAGCCAGAGCGTGTAGGTGTACTCGCATTGCTTTGCATGTTTTGTTGAACGTTAGTAGGTAGCGAAGAAGCAGTGGCAAAGCAAAAAGAGCATTGGCAAAAAAAAAAAAAGAGGGGGCCACAGTAAATCAGGAAATGACAAAGGTGTAGTATGCACGCATATTTACCCAGGATGCTTTGAGGAAGCTTTGCATAAGGACAAAGCTGTGTAATAAAAGTCAGATCACATATTCACTTTGGCTGCAGCAGAAAAAACTCGGGCAGCTAAAATACCCAGGGGACAAATAATAATGTTCTTCCATCAAACATGTTGGGACTGTTTGTTGCCAGGTGTGTGTGCAGCAACACAGTGAGAGAGAGACAGAAACTGAGATGCAGAAACATTTATATCTCTCTTACACACACACACACACACCCACACACACACACTCATCAGCCTGGGCGCACACACCTTTCTTCACTCTGTTTTTATAGACTGGTCGCTTACAAGACACCAAATGTCACTGCTGTTGTTAATCCCTTACCGCATGCCTAATGAGACCATACTTCACACAGTTGCCTTTGAGGGTCTCTTTCTGTGTGTGGATGTGTGTGTGTGTGGATGTGTGTGTGTGTGTGTGTTCAGTATTTAGGATATATATTAACATGTCTATGACTGGCTTGCTTGTGTGTGTGTGTGTGTGTGTGTGCGTGCATCTCTGTGTGTGTCACCTTTAACCTTGCCTTCACCCTCATCTCATTCCATCTCATTAAAAATGTATATCTTATCACACAACCTTCACACAAATGCCTTCCTTCACACATTTGCATTCAGTAAATTTTTGCAAGCGACAAGGACGGGGCTGCGTAGTGAGACTATTACATATTACTGATTGAAGCCTATTACTTGATGAGGAGGGACAGCAAAGAAAAGAAAGCTTGTTTTTTGGTGTAAACAGTCTGTGTACTTTTTGGTTCGTTTTTAAAAGCAGATATTGAAAAACAAAAAAAAATGGGTGGTTGTTTTGTCTTTTTAAACTCTAAAAACAGGAAAAAAAGGTTCATTTTTCAGCATCTGTTTTTAAAATGAAAAACGAATGACCAAACAGTACACATAATAAACATATTATTTTGGGCAGACTGATTATAGCTTTTTTTGACCCAGTGAATAACTTTTTATTTTCTTTGCTTTTTTTTCTATTGATCACTTTGTGACTAATTCTGTGTCTGTGTGTACAGTAAGTCCTGATTGAATCTGATCTAATGAGAATGATGTGCTCCAGTAATAAAACTCAGCTGTGGCCTCTTGTAAAACACTGAGCATCCATAGCATTAATTATTGACAGGGCTGGGGTACCACTGGAGGGCTTTACAAGGGGAGAAAACATTACTCTGACCACCAGCATAATTAATCACCATGGACGCTGGATTGCAGTCAAACTGAACTAAATGTTCAAAGCATGAGTTGTTTTTGAGTGTCATACCATAGAGAGAATGTTTGTATGGTCTAGTAGCTTTATACAAAAAAAAAAAAAAAGGTTTACTTGTCCACTGAAGACTGATTCATTTTTTTATTTGATCTATTCTTATTTTGATTTTGTACTGGAAGCACCATCAAATTCTAGAAGGTTCAAAGGAAACTGGACTTTTAGATTTTTGAGAATGTTTTGCTTCTCATCCAAGGAGCTTTCTCAGTTTACACTCCAAGCTTGCAAACTGCACTGAGCTCTTTCTTTTGTGAGCTGTAGCCTCAAGCTAACTACTCTGCCTCCCTGAAGGTCAGTAAGGGTTTCTTATTCCAAAACATTTTTTTAACATGAATGAAGGTGCAAATAGGTGTGGAAATGTCCGGGGATCAGATGCAAAGTTGTATGTTCTGTGAGGGAAAACATGGGACCACCTCTTGCACCACTTTGGTCTGGATTCCTCTTTAACTCCACTAGACCCTCTTTCACCCCTTTTCTGTAAGTGAGGGTCTCTGCAGTAGGGAGAGATTCCTGCGTTAAACATGATTGGCGGAGTTCTGATAATAGGTTGGGTGTGGGCGGAGCTGGGCAAAACATTGATTGGTTGGATTGACTTGTCTTGTGGAGCAATTTAAAAAAGGAAGAAAAGGTAAAAGTAAAATAATTGTGAACATCTAAATATGATTTATGTACAGTTTAAAACAGAACAATATCTTAAAAACACATTGTGAACATCAACCAGTGTTTATTGACCTCAAATTTTGTGCAGCAAGCACCTTCCTGTCTAACGTTATGACTAATATTAAGACATTTTCATATATAGCAATATTTTACAGGTTTGTTAGCTTTTATAAGTTTTGCACCAACTTGCTGCCCACAGTTACACACGCACTTGTAAACAGAAAAAAAGACTACTGTACGATAAAATCTGAAGCAATAAAACATGAACCAAATAGAGAGGGACTTGACAATGGAAATGGATTTAAAAGAGTCGTGCCAGGGCTGTCAAGAGTAGAGCAGCATGTTTGTCTTCACACTGAAGACCGTTTTCCATATTTGTTGCTATCCAGCCACTCTCTAATAGGTTGTGTAGATTGGGGAGTGTGTAGCCGGGACATCATCCAGTGTGAAGGAGCCTAATGTTGATAAACCAGCAGTCCTGAGTTGATGAGATGTTACAACACAAATGTGAGACAAACAGCAGCTGCAGTGTCTTAATCAGAGGCAAAACACAGAATTGGCCTGAACATATGCGTGTGACCTTGTTTGTGGGTTTTAGTATGTGAAGATCCTGAGCCAAGACAATAGCCCCATCAGATTGGAACTAACTTCACCTTGTATCTTTTGGCCCAGGATAGTGACAATAGATTGGACAGGAAATCCAATCGTAAGCTGAGAGACAAGGAGAGCAGAGGAGGGGGGGATGGAGAGGTAGTACAAGAAAACAAATTGTCCTTCTCTACTTACGGTTCATGTTTATGAGCATTTAGATTACCACTAAAGACAAATATTCATTTTGATGTCCGTTACACAAACAAATGTATGGAAGTAAATCTTTTGATAGAATTTGCTGTGCAAAAGGTTTGGTCAGTGAAGGTGGATGTGTGGGTGTGTTTGTGTGGCAGATGACCTGGCCCATTTTAATCTGTTGGAGAGAGAAGATGTGGTGAAAACCATTATCATTGTCTACCTTTCCCTGATAACAGCCTGCTAATCTGTTTGCTGGAGGTATTGAACAAATGCATTTGTGCCTTGAACGGACAGGGAGGGAGTAGGAAGAGGGGATGAACGGGGAGATGGAAGCAGGTGGGTGCATGTGTTTGTGCGCGGACATGGATGGGGGGTTTTCAGAGACAACCGGATGAAAAATGAGAGGATGAGGAGGTTGCGAAAACTTCCCCAACAACAGTGGCCTCCGTGTGACAACAGGGAGAAGAGGGAAAAATGAGACAATCGAATGAGCTGGTAAAGAGAGTGTGAGGAGACAGAGAAAACAAATTGGAGCAATGACATCGAACTGAAACAGCAAAAGTTTATATGGAAAAAAAGAAAACAGCAAAAAGAGGGTTGAGGATAAATCAATGACATGAGCTCCTTGTGGTAAGGAATGAAAACATGTTTGCGTCTTTCTGCGTGTCATCTAACTGAAAATGATCCGTTCTCAGAAGTTTGTTAAATTAGCAAGATGGTGGGATTCTTGTGACCACGTGAAAGTGCAGCCAACGTTCAATTCTTCTTTCTGCCTTTAAAAAGAAAAAGAAAAATGTTTTTCCTTCTCAGATTTTTCCCACAACACAACACTGATTCATCTTTGAGTGAAAACATCTATTTATCCTGCTGTCACTGTTGTTATTATACTTATCTTTCAGTATGACATCTGTGCCTCAGCAAAAATAATTTTTTTTGGGAACCACTGATGCAGCATGTCTAATTCCACATGGTCACTTTTTTATTAATTGATAAAATACTTGATTACTAAAATATCTGATAGCTGGAGCCCTGTTTGCCTCAGTGTTCAGGCTTACTTTTTTGGACGTGTGGTTAGGTTTTCTGAAAATGCCCTCAGGCTAGCAGTTAACCTCAGTTTAAAGACCATCTCCAATGAAATGCTGCAGATTGTAGCGGTGTAAAAGGAGAGAATTAGTGGGATGGGCAGAGGTTATGGCTCCCTGAGAGGCATGACAAACCCATGGAAGCAGGTAGTTTTTATATTTTTCTGCTTTCTTTTTGATCATTTCCTTATACTGCATTATTTTAATATGATCATCATTATATAATATTCTTTACCTTCATTTCAGTTTATTTGGTTTCCTCTCTTGTGTTTCCTTGACACTTATTCCTTCTCTTTTGTCACTTCTTCACCCTCAGTATCTCTCCTCTCACTCACTCTATGTTGAGGCCCCAGGGCACCATCCAACTACACCAGGTAACCCTTGTATAAGATTTCCAATTGCAATTTCTGCTGGATTATGGTATGGGGGTGACAAGGGGACATTTTCTCACTGATTATATATGTGATTCGACCGCATGATTATTGGAGCAGTGTGAGTGTTTAGATGGAGATGGTGATGATGCTGGGAGAGGACAGAGACCTTCACCTCACCCAGGGGACAATAGCCATCAATGTTTTAATTCGGTCTATGTGTGTGCACATTTACATGGTTGTGAACATACAATCACATATTTATACACACTAATTAGTCCTAACATATACACTACAGCCAGATAAAGTGAGTAATTATCCTTCTATTGTTAGGATACAAGGTTCTGCTGGAAAAGAACTTAGAATCTCACATGGATACAGATGGTATTTCAACACTTGTGACCTGCCTAAACATTTCTGGAGACTCCTACATGGCAGCTGCACTCTCTTAGAGTAGCAGGGGGAGATGTGCATCTGTGTGTATTTCTTCTCCTAAAATGCATACACACATAGCCCCCTCCATCACTCTGCCCCGAGGTTACAGGCTGTAGACATGGGTATTGGTTTTTAGTTAAATGTCAGTGGAGGTGAAAGTACTGCCCAAAGGCAAGTGTGTGTGCATGCACGTGTGTGTGGCTGTCTTACAATTGTTGTCATGTTCTCAGTCATTCTTTCTTTCTTGTTGCCTGTTTCTCCAAACTGTTTTTGTTTTTTTTGGACTCTTTATGCTCTTTGTCAGTACCTTTAGATTCAATTCCATATCATCTGAGTGTTATCTCTCATCATTGGCTTTGTCCGGTCATTTGTACACCCCATTAGAAATGACTGGCTTCTTTAGAACATCACTGCCTTGTAGCTTAGAATTGTATTAGGGTTTCTTCATAATATGGTCCTAAATAAGTTTCATAACCCTAACCTCAGACCTCAAATCATGTTTATTTGTATTGTACTTTGGAACGCACATAAATTAATTTATTGATGTAAAATAAAGTGAAAATTTAATTTGAAATTCATTGTTTTTGTATATACACTACTATTTAGGATTCAGAAGTTATGACCAGCAGAGTGGGCAGTAACAAAGTAAATTTACTTGAGTACTGTACTTTGGTACAGCTTTTGAGAATTTGAGTAGCATTTTTCTTTTAAAAGTCATGCTTTTCACCCCACTACATTTCTGAAGGAATTTAATTTAGATGGGGTTCAGCCCCACATGCCTTTATGGACCATGGTTAGTTCTTGATTAGTCCTGATGTTTACATGGACTCATCTCATTTAAGACCCAAGTTAGAGCATTTTAGACTTTTTGTTCCTTTGTTCTGATTTCTACCAATTTTATTAAATTGTTTTTGTACACACGTTTTTCTAGTTTATTTAAAAAAAAATGTTTCAATGCAGCAAACTAGTACAAATATTACAAACAATTAAAAACTCAGTGTGAAAAGCTCCCCCTCCAAAAAAAAAAAAAAAAGAAAAGTCACCTAATACTAAACTCTATCAAAAACTTTTCCTAACCTTGTCCTTGTAGTGATGACTCTGTAAAGACTTAATAAGCTGGACAGTTCTGTAAAAGGGGTATAATTAATATAGATTTCAGTGGTGCAGGGGTTTACCTTGCAACCAGAGTCTTACCAGGTCAAATCCTTGCCATTGTGTCCATGGGCAAGACAACTTTTCCATGTATAAATATGTTAGTGTGACTGTGTGATTGTGGTGGTCTAGAGGGGCCATAGTTTCAGAATGGCAGTCAAACTTTTTGAAAGCACATATGCTCCATTTCTTTAACTTAATAATTTGAAACAGCAACTTTTACTTTTATTGGAGTAATATTTGACCATTAGGATCAGTACTTTGACACATGTAAGGAAACTGAGTACTTTGTCCACCACTGATGACCAATGGACCAAGCTGAATTTTGTTCGGTTGTTTATAGCTCAGAAAAATGTACTTTTACTAAAACAATAATGTTTACAAGATTTCAAGTAAGACATTTACAAATTATCATTCAGGATATATAAATAAAAAGACACATACCTGAATTTGTAATACATTTTGCTTGCCTCACATTTATTTCTTTTATTAAAATTTTTTTTGATTACCAAAATGGTGACTCACCTTAAATAGGGTCAAATATAGAAATAGCATATGGCTCAAAATAATTTGGGCACACATTTCAAAATATGTAAAGAAAAAAAAAAATAAACTGACTTTATCCATCTGTCTGTTACCATTTACCTATTTTTTTTCCTTTCAGGATCATTGGGGTCACTGGTGCCCCTATCCAGCAATCATTGTGCAAGGGACAGAATACACATCACAGGCCAACACAGAGACTAACACACTCTCACTCACACATAGGGACAACATTGCCTAACATTCATGTTATTTGTCTGTGGGAGAAAACACATACATTTACAGAGAGAACATGCACACTCCCCTGCAGGGATTCAATCCAGCAACCTTCTTTGCTGATAGGCAACAGCTCTATCAACTGAGCCACCCTGTCCAGAACTGTTTTTTTAATGTTGTTGTTGATGGGTACTGTCACAAATGACTATGAAGACTACTTATTTAATTGCTTATGAAGGTAAGGGTTATTACACAACCTGCAACTCATGCCTGATGCTTAAAACAAGCCACCGGTGATGACTTCACAGGGCTAATAACTTTCATTAGGATGCATAGGTCATAAATTAAAACAAGTTATGCTAAGTTATGCTTGTCTCCCGAGGTCAGTGGGCCAACAGTGGCGTAAACAGTCCTTCCTTTTTTTTTTCTCCTCTGTGTTTACAGTTTCTTAAAGTTCTCCACCCCAAATATTCTGTCCATCTCTTACACAACAGCATCTTAGTAGTTATCTGTTTGTTTATTTTTAGTGGAAATAAACTGTACTAAAAGGCAGATATATTTGTCTTTCTTTATGTCATCATCTGTTTGTTCCCCAGTCCAGATATGACAGCTGGGTCACGCCAAATCTTCACATAAAAATTGTTTCACAAAGTTGGCATTTGGTCGACAATGAATATTGTAATACGTGGATATTCTGGCACAAGTGTGTGTGTGTGTGTGTCACACCCCATTCAAACCTAGATATGTCAGTCAGTCAGCCATTTCACTGGTATTCAGAGACCAGCCTGAGGAGTCACACACACACACACACACACTAATATTCAGAGAACATATCCTAAAGGCTTGTTTTTATCCCAACAGGGTCCATACTTTTTCTGTCTACCAATCTGATCACACGGACCACTAAACCTCAACACTGCCCCGAACTATGTGTGTGTTTATTGCACGAGTGCTGACTGACAGCTGTCATGAAGTCTGGGACGCAACCAACCAAATGCACTCTGTGTGAGTTTTTGTGTGTAGTAATGCATACGCTATAGGGTGGATTAAATGTCTGTGTATGTAAGCGCCTCCAGACAGAAGAAAAGGTCTTTGGCTACTAGCGGTTTGACTGTTAGCTTCAATGGGCTGATGTTAAATGTCTACAGAGGGATGGTTACTGCAGCAGATGGTAGTTGTTAAACTGGGTTTGTACATGCACATCTTCACACCTGCTGCATTTGTTTGATACAGACACTTGTGAAGGTTAAACTACTGGGCCACCAAAATGCCAAAAAAGTAGTTGTTGGAAATTATGAGACATTTTTACATAACTACCAAAAACTTGGAGGCAAATAAAAATATATATTAAACATGAAACCATGTCTTAGGCTACGTTCACACTGCAGGTCTTAATGCTCATTTCTAATTTAAAAAAAGAATCTGATTTTTGTGGTGTGAACATTCACATATTTTAAATGTGGCTTCCATCTGACTCCAGTGTGAATTCTTTATGCATTTATTCTGAATCGTCCTGGACATGGAAAATTAAAACATCAAAGACAAAGCAACTAGACTTCAAGGTTAGCGTCATTATTAATGAATTGATCTGCTCACCATCTCAGATATAAAAGTCAGGTGTAGATGTATCCGATTCAATACGACACATTGCAAAGGTCTGGGTCAGCTGACTACCTGAATATACTGAATGACCAGGTTATTCCATCAATGGATTGTTTATTCCCTGATGGCACGGGCATATTCCAAGATGACAATGTCAGGATTCATGGGGCTGGAATTGTGAAAGAGTGGTTCAGGGAGCATGAGACATCATTTTCACACATGGATTGGCTCCACAGAGTCCATTGAGAATCTTTGGGATGTGCTGGAGAAGGCTTTGTGCAGCGGTCAGACTCTACCATCATCAATGCAAGATCTTGGTGAAAGATTAATGCAACACTGGATGGAAAAAAATCTTGACACTGCAGAAGCTTATCAAAACAATGCCACAGCAAATGAGTGTCATAATCAAATCTAAAGGCAGTTTAACTAAATAGAGTGTGACTTTTTTTTTTTTTTTGCCATGTTGATTGTCAAAATAAATCATGTCTCTTTTTTACACTGTTATATATACTGCAAACATTCACATAACAGCGTTTTGTTTAAGTTAAGCAGCACAGGAGCAAACAAACCCGGGAGACAAAGTACAGAAATTAAATGAAGTTTAATTACAGGTGATGTGGCTGGATCAGATCTGCGGGTGGACAAAACAGAGGTGAGTATGCTTTTCTGGAGGAGAGAGGAGGCAATGATCAGTTACGTTTTGCCAAGAAATGGTGAGAAGGATCTTACTGAATTTCCAGGAGGCGACTAGCATTGAAAAGAGGGCAGGTCTGTAGTTTATTCTGGTTCCTTAGGAAACGAGAGGATTGAGCAGGTGAGTTTCTCAGGTAGGTTTTTCCACAGGATCTCAAGGATCAGCAGGTGAGTAGTGATTGGCAGTAGAGCTTCACAAGAAGGTCTGGATATCTTCAAAGAGACATAAAGGATACAAGTATGTACTCAGATAAGCTTTATGTTTAAGGCCCAGTCCCAATGCTCAGTGCGCATTACGTCATCAAACACCGGTAGCTACCGGTCGCTGTTAGGCCAAAATTCATATACAAAAAGCAAATGTTTAAAGAAAGAAACAAATTGTATCTCCTTCATGATTGATTTTACACAATATATGCAATCTATTCAGTTCTCTACTAATCAAAAGGCAAAAAAAAAAATACAATGTCTTGTTCACTTTTTGGAATTCCTGATTTAACTTTGTCATAATTATTTTTTTTGTGGTGTAATCATTTTATTTAATTATTATTATTATTATTATTATTATTATTATTATTTATACATAATGTTTTTCTTTTTCATTCATTTATAGTTTTTAATTCACCCTGGCAGCATTGTTATTTTTTGTACCATGTTTGAATGTTCAATAAAGGTTTATTTTAAAAAAATGGTTTGGCAGCAATGAATTGTGGGTAATACACTTCACCGAAGTCCGTACAAATGCAGACTTCGCGGAACAGCGGAAATAGTACACAAAATGGGCATGGTGAAGGGCGGATGTGGAGAATGTGGGACACACTACTCAAACCCTTCAACATGAATGCGCATTTGAAGTGCACAAGGGCGGAACGAGGGTGGGAGTGGGAGTATTGGAACTGGGTCTAACTGCATAGCTGCAAAATTACCAAGAGAGTGTGATGCTCCAGAGACCAGAACACAGTTGAAGCCTTACAAAGCCCAGGTGCCAATCAGGTGATGAGCTGCAGCTGTGATCAATCAACAACAGGAACCAACCAGAAAGACACAAACTGTCACAGAACAAAAAGTTTTGTTTTTTTAAATGTCACAACCACTATTGCTTTTTAAAATTTCTTGTTTTGAAACGATATTTCTAAAAAAAAATAATGAGTTGAGCCTGGTTAGTTTTCTATCTGTATAAGGAAAAATAAAATACATAGTTAGAAACAAAAACGGCACCAACATTTACATCAAAGAGGGAAAAAAAACTACATTTTTGTCAGATGTTCTGTAGAGTAGTGACTATCCATTCTAATTAAAATTGCTCACATAATGGCTGAATCCTCAGAGCTTTAGGTTAGTGAAACATCTTGTTGTTTCTAGTCATGTTGGTATTCCACCATATTAAACAATGTAATCTTTAGTCCTGTTAGGCACACTGCTACATTGTCTACACAGAGGAATTATTTCTGGCTCTCAATTTTCCTCCACTTGCCCTCCAGTGCTGTCAATTTGAATCAAAGCACCACAGGAATTGAATGGCAGAATAAAGCAGCCAACAAATGAGCCAATTTGGAGACACAACTGCTGTGGCATAACACTTTCCCATAATTAAGGTCTACAACAATACACAGAGGCCCACAGTGAATGTGGCATTAGTGGTTTAGGGTGTATCCCTTTACAGCAAGATGCTGCTTGTTGCCATAAGCGAGTGCTGTCACAGTGAATGAGTGAGACTATAAATGTGTGAAAGAAAATGTCCATAACTCTTGGAAACCCTCACAAACTATCCTGTTGCTCACAGAATTGAGCTTAAAAATATTGATCTACTCATTAGCTGTGGTTCGTTTATTACACTATTTTTTACTGCCCAACTATTAAGACTGTAAAAATTTAATGTTTTAGTCTTGGCATAATGAAGTAATATTTAAGCTACTTCAGTTGTTTGTATTAAAAAAAAAGAAACAAAAAAAAAACATTTGAATACATATAGATCTTATTATACCCTGGTTTACAGGCACCAAATGGGAAATTACAGATATTACAAGGTTTTGGTCATAAATATTAACTAAGCAAAGGGTTTGGAGGTGGACTTTAAAAGAGAGAAATTGTTGCACATGCAAGGAGAAAATATGCAAACTATTCCATTTTTAACTTTTGCAAAATAGCAACACATTCTTATTTAACTCACCCTAATGGTTTGTTTTGTCAGATGACATTTTAGAACAGTTTTTTTAAGCAGAACATCAACCTTGTGTACAGTAAAAGTGCTAAATGAAAAATAAACAAAAATGACATGCTTTGAAGGCATTTTGGGTGGCATGGTGGCTCAGTTGGTAGAGCTGTTACCTCTCAGCAAGAAAGTTAGTAGATCGAATCCTGGCCAGTGAGCTTTCTGGGTAGAGTTTGCATGTTTTCTTTGTGCATGCATGGGTTTTCTCTGGGTACAGCACCTGCACAAACCAGGAAGAAATGAGGACAGAAGAAATTATTTCTAGCGGAAGAGCGGGTTGCAAGATGGTTTTTTGACATTATTTATTGTTTTTTAATGTCCTACAGGCTAATGTACTACATGTTCAATAAATTTGAAACTGAGTTTTTGAAAAACAAAACCTGTAAAACTTGAAAAAAAAATCTCAAATGGTAGATCTAAAAATAAATATTAAACTGAGAACTCTATTTAGAACATTTGTGTGTGTTTTGTGTATTAGTCGGATTGCCAATCTAAACAAAAATAAAATAAATGACATGATTCTATGTATGCTTTAAATATGATTTTTAACAACAACCTTAGATTCTTCTGTTTGTAATTATCAAATGGTAAACTATTTTTTTTCTTTTTAAATTTTAATGTTAACCTTTGATCAAGTTATTGTGAAGCAAGAGGGCAGGTTTAGAAAAAATATATAAAAATATTAAAAAAAACAATGGTTATTAGCCACTTAAAATGGTTAAACTAGATAAACAATGATTTATGGGTTTAAGATGGGGATCTTGTAATCCTGATCAAGTCCAGGTTGCATCAGGAACTGCATATGACATAAAACAGCCAAATCTTTCATACTCCCTCTGTGACGAACCCTGCAGAAGGAAGCAGTCGAAGGAACAACAGCAGAATCTAGAGGTTAAGCTGCTCATGTTTTCATTCATTCATTCATTCATTCATTCATTCACTAAGTTTTAGATTCCGATTCTGATTTATATTTATTATTTTTATATTATTAGTTTTAGTTGGTAAAAATGTTTCATGTCATGCAACATTACAACATAAGTATCTGACATATGTAATTTTTGATCAAGATTCTAAAAAAAAAAACATTCCTAAGCTAAAACTAAGTATGTTGTATCTTCAAATAACTCCAGGTTAAGTTCATTTTGAAAATGTATTGCAAGAACAAGGAACAGAAATATTCAAATCAACATTATAGTAGCACAGATATTTGGCTGTTATTGGAGTTGTTTTTTTTTTTTTTTTTTTTTTTAGAGCATACACTTATGAAGTGCATTGTTAGAGTGAAAACCACACACATTGAAAACTTTACATTTAGAAAAGTGAAGACATGTTTATTCCAATTTTTAAACCCCAGTAACCGGCTGAATAATGGACAGAACTATTAAAACAACACCCACTGCTAAAAGAAGAAGAAGAAGAAAAAAATGTGACTAGTTGTCCAAGTGCAGCAGCCCTTCCACTCATACTCCTGCCAGCATTGTGGCTGCCTGATAAATGGCTATCCCCTGTGCCTATAAACAACAACCTCTCTAACACATACATTTACGCACACATGCACCGCGAGGGCACTGCGCTCCACTCTAGCTGACTAATTCCTATTCATTTAAAACAGTCACCGGGGCACGGCGTAGCCTAGCATGGCCCCAGACACCAGCCATTCATTATTCAGCTGCTTGCTTTATGAATGGCTTACAGGTGGATGCTACAACAGCAACAGAGAAGTGCTGCTCATAAATCACCTCACTCTCTCTCTCACACACACACACACACTGGCACACACGCCTCTCCCATGTTTTATATAAAAAGAGCTTGAGGATACACAACTTTCAGTGTGTATGTGTTTCCCTGAACAAGTTGCAATTTTCTTTTTTGCACTTTTTACTCCTTGTTGTTAAATTAGTAATGAGAACAAATATTTGTATATAGGCAGAGGTGGAGGCTGGGGAGATGTGATAGAGAGATTCTCATGACTTCATTTGTTCCTACATGTTTTCAGACACAAACAAGCTGTCTAACTGTTGCACCCTCTCCATGAGGCAAGTCAGTAACAGAGGTGGCCACCATTTGCAGTACATGACTGCGCAATGAACCATCAGCAATGCACAGAGCAGCAGGTATATATGATGACTGGTGTAATTAGTTGATCTGAATGTGTGGGTTTTGTCTTTTTCTTTTCCTGCACTAAGTGAAAACACTGGGGTTTGTCTAATTTTGTTCATCACTTTTTTATTCTTTTACCTTCTCTGCCAACTCACCTCTTGCTGCTTTCCTGTCATTCTAATTTTGGCAGTACTTTGTTTTACTCCCATTCAAATCATGACTGTAACATGAGTGTAGTAGAAATCTGCACTGGTCAGGTTAATGGCACTCTCACCCACAACTATAAATGAGCTTGTGGGTTTCTGAAAGTTTTATGTTCATATTCTATACCCAATTTGGAATTTGAACATTTTCTTATTTTTGTTTCTTTTGCATTTTCTACAATAATGTCCATGTTTTGTCTGAAATTGTTTAATTCTTCTCGAAAAAAATGATTTGCAGCACAAGAATTTTGTATTAAAATTTTTAATAATCTTACATTAAAAAAATAATTAAATAGTAAACAAAACCCAAAACACATTGAATTTTGTGATGTTGTCTTATGGTAGATTGGTAACATCTTTATTATAGACTCCAAAATTCAGGTTTTCCATTTGTGTACAACTAGTTGGTTTTCAGAAAGTGTTAAAAATTGTACCAACTGTATACTTAGTTTAGTAATTGTATACTAAATGTCTGTTCTGACAATATTTCAATTGCAATAAGTTCATGAAAAATGCTAAATATATTTATGTTTTTCCTATCTGCATATTGGATCTGAATATATTTGAGATATACAGTACATAGTCTGTAGTCAGGGCCAGGCCTGGCCCATTTGGGACTCTGGGCAATATTTCAGGTGGTGCACCTTGTGCAATTTTCTAAATCTCTGCCAATTTACAGACATTCACATACCAAATTAAATAGTTATATATATATATATATATATATATATATATATATAATCTTTAGAAACCTTGTTGTCTCATTAGTTAACAATAACTAAAGTTAAATAGTAAATGGACTCTGAACTTTATCAAGTCTTGTCAGACTCTAAAGTGCTTACTCATTAGACATTATTCACCCATTCACAAACTGATGTATTTGTTAAAATGATACTGCTACCTATTTCTAAGTAGTTGTTAAAAATTATAATAATTTGACTTTTAATTGAGTACTGATGCATAACTTTTCTTTTTTTCACGTGTGGATTTCTGTTTTCACTCCATTTTTCACTTAACCCCCCCAACACACACACAAACACTCTGAATCTTTCCAATTTGTCAGTCACGCAAACACAGAAATAGATAGCCAGTATGTGACAGTGCATCTAAGCGCGCTCTCAGCAGCCACACATGCTCACGCACACATTCTCACAGTGTTTGGGTTTTGTTTTTCCCAGCTGACCTCTTGAAGAAAATGACTTATTTCAGGATGTGCTGCCTGTGCATTTGTCTGACAGACAGAGACTTTAAGGTTCTGGTTAACATGGTGTACGTCTATCTGCACATTTGTGGGTGTTTGGCTTGGGATGGACATGTAACTGGACCATTCACAAGATGTTTTTTTATTTTCTTGTCATGGTTTAATCAAATATGAAAGTACTAATTTTAAAGCAAAGGGATGACTTAGGATGTTTGAGATTATCCTGTTGGATAAAAACCTTTTAGACAGTATAGATTTGAGAATTTCAGTCAAAGCTTTATAGCATCACAGACATTGTAAAATATTGTCGAATTGCCCTGAGTGTAAGGTTGTAATGAATGCAATTGTTAGGAATAAACCAACGCCAGTAAAAATGTCGGCTGTGAAGTTTGGATACCAAACAGGCCTAAAAACCTACGCTCACACACACACATGTACACACATGCATGCACAATGATTCATAACCCAGTGTGGAGCCTTCTGACACAAAGGCGATACAAGCAGCTGGCTGTACAAGTCTGGACTTTTATTTCTTTCAATTTGTCTTGCTTAGAAAACAAACCGGCTGTGAGCACGTGAATAAATAAACAGGTAGGGTCTGAGGGAGGGAGAATAGATGAATGGCGGACCCTTTTCTCCATAGGCAGGGGGTAGCTATCAATTGGGCCTTCCTACAGGCAGAAAGTCTTGTTTTTTGTGTACATGGTTTAAAATTTACATATGTTTATCCACTAAACTCAAGTGTTTCTAAGAATGTGTAACCATAACCTGTGTTTTGGCTTTTGGAGCAGGGGTGTCTTCTGAAAGTTTTTAAAGTTGTGGCCAGATGGAAGCAACTGGTAATTTTGGGATGGCGCACCCAAACCAAAAGTCATAAAACAATTTCAGGAGATTTATAATGTTGTTGTCCATCCATCTATTATCTTTACCCGCTTCTTCCTTTCGGGGTCATGGGGGTCACTGGCAGGGGTGGACTGGGGTTGAAAAAGTTGGCTGGAAGTCTCTGACAGACTGGTCTGTTTTCAACTGCTGGGTTGAAGTTACTCAGACTTGAATGTGACTCTGTTTTAAAATATTTACATTTACAAAACAATCCTTTGTTTGGGACATAAATGTACATCGGTGAAGCTAAAGTGCCTGTCTTTGGTCTGTGAGAGGAAACTACCAGGAGGAAACCCACTAATGCACAGGGAGAACATGTAAACACCATCTAGAAAGGTTGGGATTTGATCCAGAAAACCTTCTTGCTGAGAGGCAATAGCTCTACCAACTTTAGCTCTACCAACTTTTTTTCTTAGGTTGGGCTTTATAGGACACGTTTTTCTGAGCCGGTCGGCCCTGTAGCGCTCGTTCATGTGTTTACAGGTAAACTCCATGGCAGATCAGCTGACTGGAGGTACATTATAGAGGCATTGTGCCATTGTGTGACCACGAGCCGAGCGCAGCAGCACCTCCACGGGCTGAATCATCGGCGGCCCATCGGTCCACCTGGGAAATCCCCAATAAACTTGTATACCAGTCTGCCCCTGGTCACCGGTGACCATATCCAGCAGTCACTGTGCCAGGTCCAAGTCACAATAAGTCCAATTAGCTGAAATTCATGTTTTTGTTCTGTGGGAGGAAACGTGCCTGAGGGAAACTCACATGCACAGAGAGAACATGCAAACTCTACAACGGCTATGATCCGATCAACTTCTTGGTGAGAGGCAACAGCTCTACTAACTGTGCTACTGTTCAGCTTTAATGTTGTTGCAGCGAGGATGTTTGAAAAATACAGCAGGATCAGAGTTGAAAACCTAAGTTGGGAACAGCCCAGTTGCTAATCATTAAAGCTTGTCCTAGGCCAGGGCAATAAACTAAATATTGACCAACACGACATGTATGACAATGATAATTTTGCCCATGTTGGTATTTTCGGTATTAAAAAAAAAAAAATGATGAGAAAAGTTTAAATCATAGAAGCAAACTTTTCTAATGCAAATGTGCAATCAGAACTGAAAACATAAATGTAGAAAGCAATATAGGCATTAAAAAATAGAAACCATAACCTGTGACAAAATACATGGCTGTAGCACTACATTCTGTTATTAAACACTAACTAGGAAAAGATGCTTGGCTGAACGGGAAGGAAAGTGATGTGCTGCTGTATTACATTCTGTTAGAGTAACTGTTATGTGCGTATGCATGCAAAGATTTGAAATGTAGAAACTATTATGCAAATGGCCAACAGTGTAACCTGCCTTCCTCCTCCTCTGAAATGTATTAACCTAGTGTATGTGCAGAAATAAGGGTTTGCATTAAATGTGTCATTAAAAAAAAAGTTAAAATGCCCAATAAAAATGTTTTGATGGAAAAAATAATAACCTAAATTTTAGATGCATGTCATAGTGGTAAAGCATTTTTCTTTGACAAAGACTTATATCAGACAAGAAAACTTTAGTGAGAATGCAATCATGGCTTGGGAATTCTTTTGTGGGCTCTTTCTGTCCCTTATAAATGAAACACATCGGCAGAAATCAAGCTGACATCCACACAACGCTGCTCAGTGTCCCTCAGAGCGGTTCTTCACAATAAAAATAACGATTATGTTATCTTGATGTTGTGGACAAAGGCACACAAACCCAACAGCACACTAATGTAAGTTAAATGAGCCCAGATGCAATCACTTACTGTAGGCGCACCAAAAACACATTTCTGCCTTATCCAATCAACATGCTCCAATTAACACCTTCTTAATCGGTGCTTAGCGAGCCCCCCTGCACCCTAAGCAGGACCCTCAGAGCCCCGGCAACCTTTGGAATTGGGAAATCAAAGAGGAGACATCTCTCAACAAGGAAGTAATTGGCCTGACCCGGTGACCTCTCGTGCCTTGTATCAGCAACGCAGCGAATCAAAACTACTACGAGACACACCCACACTGCTAACTAGCGCCGCCACACCAACAAACACTATGCACAGCAACATTTTCAGACATGCACACACAAAGATGTCATTAGTGGCTGTGCTGCGCTCATTGCTCATTAGACCCAAACTAGGGAGAGATGCTCAGTTGATGGGGAGGCAAAGTGGCTAGTACTGCACACACACAAACACACACACACACACACACACACACTGGCAAACATAAAAATTGTAGGTTCTTGCTCTACTGAGTATAAGAAGTTGCAGAGCTAATAAGGCAGTCTTGCAAAAGGACAAGAAAGAGGAGGAGAGGGGGGAGGTAAACGATGGAGAGACTTCCATTCCATCCTACTGTGTGGAGAAGTTCAGATTGATAGTGGGGCCGAAAAAAATTGGACTCCTTTAATTAGCACCTCACAGGAAAGACTGTGCATGCTAAAAAATAACATCAGGGTTTTTTTTTGTTGTTGTTTTGAATACTGGCATGCACATTTCTGATTTAAGAGGAAAAAGCAAATCTGTTGTTTATGCAAAAGCTTATTTCTCAAAATAAGTTCACTATATTAATATTGTATATTTATGTTGTTTTTTTTAATGTTGTTTTGCAAGTTTTAAATGGGTCCAGGTGACTTTTCAGCAACTTCTTAAAAGCTGTTATTTTCTATGATATATTTATTTATCATAAGGTTTTATTCTTCTTTTCACTTAGATTCAGATTCAGATTATCTTTATTATCATTCAAACATAACATCAGTGATGCACTGTAGAATGAAATGATGATGCATATTAGCACACGACATAAACAGCTTGACAAACTATAAAGTAATGTAAATGTCAAAATACTAAATTAAACAAAGTAAAGTGTGTTAGGCATATAAAAACAAGACGTAAAAATATAGTAATAAAAATAAAATAAAGTAGAAATAGAGTGAGGTAAAATCCAGATCAAGAGTTTGAGGTAATTTAAATAAAAATATATGTAGTAAGGTGCATACATTTGCATTTGTGCAATATATAACAGTATGTGTGCAAAATAAATGAATAGATAGATGAGATACAGGGAGTGTTTGGTCAGCAGCTGAGCAATGAAAAAGAAAATAACATAACAAACATAACATCAGTTCAGTAACATCAAATTAGTTTTGACTAATTTATACAAAATTGTTGCACTCAGAGTGGCTCTACTAGCCACACCTGAGTGTTATTCTCAGGTGTGGAAAACAGGTTTAAACAGAAAAACAGAAGAAAGAAAAGTAAGAAAATAAAAGTAAAAACTGTTGATAATATTGGGCTAAAAGGCAGATATTTATGTGTGGCTTTGGGAGAAAATATTAAATATATTTAGCTGGTGAGTGCATGTGACCCCCCCCCCCCCATAAAAAAATTACAGTGGGACTGAATTTGTCATTTTATACAGTATATTAACAATCATGCGATACAGTGATGGAGAGCACGTGTGCACGCTGGGGGGAGGGGCCTCGGACCAGGCTGATGAGTGGGGTTTTGTGTGTGTGTGTGTGTGTGTGTGTGTGTGTGTGTGTGTGTGTGTGTGTGTGTGTGTGTGTGTGTATGTGAAGCAGGTATTGTCTGCGGACAATGGGGAGGAAGAGGAGGGAGCAGCTCAACATTACCTCAGGCTCTGAGACTTACAAAAAACTTTAGAGCTGAGTTTTTGATATAAAAATCTGAGGTTTTCGTCTGTATTCATGATGAAAATGAGGACATTTTATGTAATTTACAGACAATCAGTACAAGGTGACAACATTAGTGTTGAAAGTAAACGTATCTTAGAATTTTCACAGTTTTATTTTGCCATTTCTCTGACTATTCTTGAAGATGAAATCCGAGGCAGTGATTGGTTCATGCCGGGGTTTTTTCTAACGACGTCATCCAGGATCAGCTTTGCGGCACAGCCAGGTGTTGCAAATCAGCTCTAAGATTGACACTTGAGAATTACTCCTACACTTCGCTTAAAGTGAGACTGAGACGCTTGATAACTGACTTTTACTCTCAGCTTTTAAGAATTTTTTTACACTTAAGTCTACTCTTAGCAGCATTCTTAAGAGTAATTCTAAGAAGTTTGATAAATACGGGCCCTGGTCTACCCTAGCAACATCTTCACATGCTATAGAAATGCTCCATCAACATTTTCTGCACCTCATTCTAAATATTAAGTGGTGGAGGCACATAACCAATACAAAGTTTCTAATGACAGCCAACAACTGAAACCATGATGAGGACTAGTTGTCTCCATTGGCAGAGCCACATTTGCTACTGAGGATTGTTTTTTCTTTAAACCAAGAGGCTGACTCAAAAGGGTTTTCTGAGAAGATGAAAGTGATGTGATTTAATGAGTTTTCTGTCCAAAATCTCAACTGCTCTGTTGTATGTCATTCTTAGTTGTAGATGTTGCTTGAGACCAAGATCTTCTGTAAAAAGTGACATTTTTCAAAAAAACAAAACAGAAAACTTTCTACTCCCTGGTTGCACATAGATATTTTGTCAATAGAAGTTATGGACAGAAAAGATCACAAAAGACATTTATAGTAAAGTTCAGCAACTAAGGCCCTTTCACACTTTACCACTTTAGACAGCATGGTAGCATTACAATATGCATATGTCCAAAAAGCTTTGCATAGATTTTTTTTTCCATCTTCAATGTGGACACCTTCATTGTTGGACCAAAATTTCCCAAGTTGACATAAGTTGTCTAAAATGTTAGTGTGACGGGGCCTTTGACAAAAAAATAACAATTAATGTGTGATAATCTCAATTAAAATGATCTAAGTCCTTGACACCATCATTTCATCTTCTAAATTAAAAAAGGAATTAAAATGTGTCTGTGCCATTGTTTTATATAAAGCTACTGTATTCACCTCAGGGAGTACATGCTTTCAAGCATGGCTCTGTGGGCAAATGTGAATCTGTACGCAGGTCATTGACATGCAGACAGTAAGAGCCTCTGAAGATGTGAAATGTGTTGAAGTTGATTAAGAATAAGGGGAGCACTCCACTACCTGTTTGACCCTTGAAGAGCTCTTTATTCTGGATATGATGAGTCACAAGGACCCAATACTCCAACCATTTAGAGACAGACTAAACCGGCACACAGGAAAGCAGGTACATAAAGCAGAACGAGAAGAAATGCAGAACAGACAAATAAAGTGCCTCTTCACACTGCCAGTTAATTGTATCAGAGTGGAGTGCAGCATGGAGGGGAACCTCTCTGCAGCCTGACCTCATGAAGGGCTCTCAGTGCAGGGCTCAGTGTGTCCCCCTCCTCTCCTGGACTCAACCTTACAGCCCAGTGGGGTCAGAGCTAACTTCACAACCTACTCTGGTTCCTCAGTAATAGGGCCTGGATGAACTTCTCAAGGGGATTAAAAGCCCCCTGTTTCCCATCAACTTCAGCTTTTTAAACTAAAGCTTCTATTTTTTGTTCTTTTTTTAAAAAACATTCATTTAGTATTACTATTTTTTATTTCCTACTGCTTTCCATGCAAACTTTGGACTATAAAAACTAAAAAAAATATTATGAGGAAAAAACACTATGAGGTTGGCAGGAGAGCTGCAGCAATCGAGTAGATGAGGACAAAGAACAGCCTTAACTGGAATCATTGTGAAAAGAAAAAAAAAATCACATTCAACACAAGTCACAACAGAGTTGATGTAAAACAAAGAAAATACCTACCAAAGTCATACAATGAGTGATGTTGATGCTTAAATAGTACCAAACTTTAAGTCAAAAACAATCTGGAAGAATTTCACATTTTCTGTTAAACTGTTTTTTTCATGGCAGATATAATGTAAAAGAGAAATATAGGTGCATTAAGGGGATAAAACAATAACAATAATCTGTATCACAATAGACACAAGATCAAAATCAATAGAAAATACGTTTAATGGAATGTTGATCCTTTCACTGAACTCCGATCCAAAACCGCACAGCATTCTGGGGGATGTAGGCCGTGGAAAGGAGCTCAACCTCTCAAATCACAGCGAAGCAAGGTTGGTGTCATCGACTAACTCACTCCCTCAGTAATCTAGCAACAACCTGTTGAGCACCATGCAGTAGCAGTTTCATGTTTCACATGATCATGCCTCATGACTGCTTAAAAACAAGGACAACATGGAGTAAAAGTAGAAAATGAGTGCAACAACTCGAGAGGAAATTGAGGAAATGTCACGTCACCAGTTTAAAAGTATTAAATAGCTGTTTTTCTCCTGGTCCTTATTTTAAATAGGTAAAATGAAAAACTAATCCATAATTATCTATATAAACTAATATGGAATGTTTATATTGTGACACATTTTTCAGCCATTTCATTGACATTTTTGTTGATGGTCATTGACTATAAATTTAATCTTATTTAATAGTTAATAAAAACATAAATATATAGATGTTTTTTACCCATAAATGCTTCTACACATTTTGAGTACAACTGATCTTCTGATTAAAACTGTTGTAGCCTTAAAGTCAACATATTGCTGCTAACTTGTGGTGATGCATATATATATA
>JARVGW010000815.1:5055839-5071969 GCA_031762495.1 Anablepsoides rubrolineatus
TTATTGATTTTGCTGCTGAATATTACCCACGCGTCATTATCCACCTCGGATGGCTGTGCGAGTGTGTGTTATTAAATCTTACAAGAATATTTCTCTCTGCTGTTGCACATCTCCTGCCTTAACGCAGCAGCTGTTGACTGCAGCAAATAACTCGGTTACAGATTTCATATCGGAAGAAAGACGGGGGTGAAGAGATAGAGGATGGAAACACGAGATTGGATATTTGAAAGGCATTTGGAAACAATATTCGGGCTTTAACAGCTGAAAGTAAAGATGAGGACAAATATGTGTGTGTGTGTGAAGTAGGGGGGACGGAGAAATAAATGGAAGTGATTCTTATTCACAAGGACATTTGAGCTTTGCCTCACAGCCAGACATGAATGAGTAGATTTCAATAGTATCGACTGTTGCTTCGGACATCAGCAAACACACAGAGACACACACCTACTCAGCCACAAACACTGGAAACCGTCTGGAATACAGAGTGGAGCTGTCTGTCGGCCAACTCAGGCTTTTTATGCTAAAAGGCACGCACACTATACCTGTAGACACTTTGCTACCTCTATATGTTCTTGTTGGCAAATATTTTAGCTCAGACAGCAGGGGTTCATATATATATATATATATATATATATATATATATACATATCTCAAGTCTCATTTGTAAATTGCACCAAAGATTTTGTCACCAATTTATTTTGCAATGTCACGACAGAGATATTTTTTATTTGCTTTACAATAAACCCAAGTGGGGTGACTTTTGCCAGAAGGGAAAACATGTAAAGTCCACAAAAATAACTTGTCTATATGATTAAAAACTCAAATTCAGTGTCAAATATTTATTTTTACTGATACTACATGCAGTTTTTCATATTTGAATGTATTTAACCAGCTTTGGTCAACTACCGATGTCTGGCTTTGCAATACTACAGTAAAGATAAACACTTTGATATACTTAAAATACTTAAAATACTTAATATTCAACAGCTTAAATACACTTTTATTATCTGAGCTAAAAGCATGGCATTTTTAGAGATAAAAACTTGAGTGAAGATCATATAGCTTGCTTAAGATTTTATGGTTTTAATTATAAAACTTAGTAAAATTTCCAAAAAAAAAAACCTGTTGCCCCAAATAGAAAAACATGTAAAAGATCCCATTTACTTGTCTGCACTGCTATTCACTTTAAGCATTCATTATGATATCATTTAAATATCTATAATAAACCCTCTATACAAACACACACAATTCTGTACTCTGTGTGTGTGAGAGAGTGTGTTTCTGTGTCTTCTGCAGGCAGATGAGAGGACTGACACAGCTTGGCCTGTCATGTAATAAAATGTAAGAGTGGCACTTTCACGCTTGTCAACATTTTCTAAATTTACCCACAGACCCGGAAAAGAGCACACTTTTAACTCACACATGCACACACATTTAAACAAGCCGGCAATATTTGACTGCTTTTCTCTCTCTGTCTCCATTAAAGAAAAAAAAAAATAGAGAAGCCCTGAGCCCCCTCAGCTGCTTTGCTCTCCGCCGACAGCTTCAGCAGGCACACACTGGATCGTACACACACCAGTCACAGTTGACAAGACATTTTTATAACAAAAATTGGATCCCATTTCCGTTCCTCTCCAAAACTCAGCAGACGTACTGAGAAACGCAACGTGACAAGTTTCAGCTTCGTGGCTGGAGCACCAAAAAGCATCAGTGGCACACTCAAAGCAGCCATGCCAGGAAAATATTTATTCCAACAACAGTAAAAAAAAACAAAAAAAACAAAACAGAAAGACTTCCATAAAAGAGGAGCTTTTGATCATTTGGATCTCATTCCTCTTTAGTTCCTGCCGCTCAGGACTACTCATATCTGTGTCCTCCACGTATCAAACAAAGAAGAAAAACATCACAACATCTGGGAGACGAATGATAATAAAATTTTATTCTGTCTTGCTGCGAACTCTAATTTTAAAAACAGTTACTATTGTTCCCACTAGATGCCTAAAATGACATAATACCCCCATCAATATGTTTAAGAAAATAGATTTATGACATTAATGTTGATTATTTTACAAGTAATGTGCAAGTCTTCTTTCCCAGTTGCTGATATTTTGTGGGAAGTTCTCCCTCAGAATGACGTTAAGCCATACCATTGATGACACCTCAATTTTACCGAATGCTCCAATATTGTGGCGTGAAGTGCAAATTTAACGTGAAAAGCCCTGCTCACTTGTTGTATTTAATATCGCACTGACAACTGTATCATTCTTGCACACTGTAATCAAATAATGACAACGTGGTAAATGTTCCCTTGTGACATTTTCTATTATAAAATGCATACAGCCGGTGTCAGACAATGCGTGGGTGGTATCACTCAGGGGTAAATGGGATTGTAAGTGGCACCAGCTGACATTATGCATGTTTGCATAAGAAGTAATTGCACTCGTATACTGATGACATCCATAGGCAGGTGGGTGTCATCTGGAAATATGATTGTTGTTCTAGAAAAAAAAGTAAAGCATTGCTCCCCATTAGCATATTTGTGACACTTCTATTAGGAGGATATTACACGTGTAGCTGACTGCACTTTAAATTACACCTAAGAATAAACAACTGAAAGAAAATAAGAAGCACAAAACCCATAAACAATGATCTGGGACAGGGGTAGACAAATTTTTCAGGTTGACAAAATCTCTTGATAAAACATTGCTGTCTGGTTTTCTGCAACCTTTACTATAAAATTGGCAAAGAATCTCAAGAAAAGTACAATATGAAGGGAAAACAGCCACTATGCATACATTCTCTGTCAGCCATTTTTGACTGTACCTCAAAATGTTTGGAACTCTGAATGTACTGCGGGCCATTCAAATAGTTTTGTTTTTTTTTGTCAATCAAGCCTTTGATCTCCTTTTTACAAAATTTCACAAGTTATAAATTGTACTGCCTGATGTCCTTTCAGAGAATAATGTACCAACCTAAGCATCAAGTACAAATACCTACAACAATTGTGAGGTTTGCACTTTCATCCGAGCCTGATCCTTCTCTTGACATTCAACTTGTCAATCAGACACTACGACTTGCCCTTCTCTGTTCTAATTGGGTAAATCTTTGACTGTGGTTCTCTTTGTTGGTTGAAAGACACGTCAGTTTAAACTCTGTATCATCATTGGTTGAATGTCTTTCAGAAGGCGACAACAAAACATGTTTTATCTTCGTTTCATTTTTACAGATGACAGAAATCTGTCATGGTGGGAAACTTAATCCCTAATTTCACTTGCTTGTACACCCGACAACCACGATGTGGGATCTGGTTGTTCGAAACAAAAATCGGTTGTCTCGACTAACCTAAAAGCCATTATTTCAACCGTTGTGAGATCTTATGGTATCAGTAGTTATGAGGCCAAATGGGGATGTGCTTGTGCAGCAGACAGCTTCAGCGTGCAGATTAGAACTCTTTGCATTGACTCTCTTTCTTTGGGCATTGCCTTTATTCCTTTAACTTTTTACACTACTCATTTGTTTATCTCTATCTCCACTCGCCTTCTATAGTTTTGTTTCACCTTCATCCATCTTCTTCTCCTCCTCTTTAGACCTGTAAGGAAATATCCACTGTTCCGTTATTGGATTGGCTGCTTGATGTTGGGCTTTCACTTGCTGCCCCTCAGCTTGTTGGATAATGATAATAAAATTGGAATATACTTATCTGTGTATTACCCAGCAATGGACACCTCAGATGCTGTCCTTTTCTAAAGGTTATACAGGCTAAACCGTGATATACAAGGAGTAGATGGCAGGAGAAAAAGTGGGAGTGAACTTAGAGAGAAAATGGTAAAAGAAATGTTAAGTTGTACTGTGGTTATAGTATACAGTAGTACTTCCAGGACAGCTTGCTTACAGTAAAATAAAAAGAAAGTGGAACAGTGTGGTGAACCAGGAAGAGAGATGTGTAATGTGACTCTGTGGCATCCGTCCAGACCAGAGGTGTGTTATCGTAAGCTGCTCTCAACACCCCACTCTGGTCCACTGTACATTTGCGGTAATGTAAAACATCTCACACGTTCTCATGTCTCTGTCATCTCTCTAGACAGGTTTTTTTTTTGTCTCTCTCTCTCTCTCTCCCCTTGCATGTTGGTGTTTAACTTTCTGTGGGAGGTAGTGGAGCAAACCAAAGCTGAGATCAGGTTTGAAAATTGATTTGAATGAGTGTTGTAGACAGCTGATAGCTGTGAAAGATTTTTTTTCTTTCTTTTCATTTCCCAGGGAGTTTCTCCTTTGATGTCAGCTTGTAGTCAGAGCAGCTTTGAAGCTCAACTAGCGCAGGCCACAGCGCCACTTGATACTGAGTGAGTTTGTGTTGTCGGTGTTTGTTGATTTAGCATACTGGGTTCACGTTTGATGTTTTTAGGTCTAATTAGTTTGAACTTTAATGGCAGTGGTAACCTTCACAGTGTCTGAAATGTGCAGTTTTTAACCAGAATTCAGATAACAGGGTTTACGTTTACACTTTATTTGCATTTAGGAGGATGCATGTTATCTACCACAAATATGTACGATAAGTACATCATCATCTGCTCCAGGCTTTAGTGTAAATTGCCCTTTGGTGATAGAAATCACCTAAATGTTCTTTTTGCATCTCACCGGTTGCCGCTCTGCATTCGTGTAAGCAGACATGCCCCGTTACAATCTAATCCCCACGAGGGAAAAAATCCAGTCTCTTGCCTTGAATGCAGGGTAGAGGGGGGTCGTGAGGTCAAGTACGGCTAATTTATTCACTCAGTCAGATTTCCTCTGCCTCGTGGATGGCAGATGGAGAGGCCCGATATGATATCACCTATTTGAATCACCCAGGGGAGAAAGAGGTGGCGGAGGTGCAGACGACAGGGAGAGATGCAGGGATGAGGGGAGAGGAGATTGACAGGAAAGATGTACAAAGAAAAGGGGCACAGATAGTACAAAATTAGGGAATTAAAAGTGGTTAGATAAAGAGATAGGGCAGCCTAGCCCGCAAGAGCATGGAGTGTGCTCGCCCCACTGAGTCAGCTGTTGAGCTGAACATTGAGCCACACAAGCTCTTATCAGATGTGTGTGTATGTGTGTCCTTATCTTAAGACAAGTGGTTCTGGTCCAATAATATCCTGGGAGATGGTAGGAATAAGCTGCTTAGACCAAGATCTGACATGGAGGAATGAGGGAGAATAGATAGCACTCGGAAGATGAGAGGAAGTGATGAGGATGGAGAGAAAATGAAGAGGAGGAGGAGACGGACAGATAAGAGATTTGGAGGACAACATGGGGACATCTAGGGAAAAAAAACGGAACGTTGAGGTCTGTAAAAAAATTAGAACTGACGGACGATGTGGAATCAGGTGTTTTTGTCAAAGAAGAGGGGAAATTAAAAAGAGTTTATTGTTTTAATTAGATGTTGGCTTATTTTTAAGAACTGCTGCTGGTGTCAGCTTGAAGACACTTTTTCTCAAAAGGACCTTTTCTTTTATGTTACTGCATGATCTTTATATGAATGCACTTTATTTATTGTTTGGAAAATTGACAGTAATTTGAGGTGTTCAAAAGACTCACCCATGATAAACCTTAAAAAGCAAAGGAGTTCTTTTTAAGCATTTCTTGGACTATTTACTAGTTGGGTGTAAACGGTTAATGAAGATTTTATGGATGTTTTCTTTTAAACTGATGCTTTTCTAACATTTTATTTAGATATTATTGAGTAAACCTACCTGTGCACACTAAATATAACATTTAAATGTGTTGTTTGTCTGTCCTCAGACTGATTTCGAACTGAAGATGAGGAACCAGCTCTGAAGACCTACTGATGTCCACCTTCCCCGGACCTTTTGGCTTCGGCATCACTTATTACCCCGGAGGACACAGTCCATTTAGATCATTTACAGACTGTATCACTAAACTGGTTCAAAGTGTGACTTCTATATATATTGGCATTTGCCTGGTTTGAATAAGTTGAACTGAATTACCGCCGTGTGAATTTGGCTGGTGGACATTAAATTGTGCATTTAAGCTAAGCTGAACTGCTGCTGGCTGACACTCTGTTCCCCACCCCCTTGTCACAAAGGGGTCTTTTTTTAGCCCTTTCCTCTAGAGACTAAATCCTTCCAGTCACCATCCCAGATTCCCGCACCTCCTCAGACCCATTCCAAGAGCCTTGGGCATTGTCTCCAACCTCTCTGAGGAGGATTCATCTCCTCCTCCTCTTAAAATTCTAACAACGTCTTTTGACCGCTCAAACATGGACCTCCACAGGGCAGCCTTCAAGATGGAGAGCTCCTCCTATCTGCCTAATCCTCTTGCCTCCCCAGCTCTCATGGTCTTGGCCTCCACTGCTGAAGCGTCCCGCGATGCTTCAATTCCCTGCCAGCAGCCACGTCCATTCGGAGTCCCAGTTTCTGTCGAAAAAGACGTCCATTTGCCATTCAACAATGGCTCCTACACTTTTGCGTCAATGTACCACCGCCAAGGTGCAGTCCCACCAGGATTTCCCAACAGGGATTTTCCTCCATCCCTCCTCCACCTGCATCATCAGTTTGCGCCACCTAACCTGGACTGCTCACCCATCAGCATGTTGAATCACAGTGGCGTTGGCGCCTTCAGGCCTTTTGCCTCACCTCCAGAAGATCGGGACGGGGCACCAGGCGGTTATCAGTCCGCTTTCACTCCAGCCAAGCGCCTTAAGGGCTGCCTGGATCCAGATGCTTCCCCCCACCTGCGGTACTCTGATGCTGACGGGAAAGAGTATGATTTTGGTGGTGCTCAGATTCCTCCTGGAAGCTCACCCAGCAGCGCACTGAAGGCCGTTGAGGACAGTGGGAAAAAGATCTTCGCTGTGTCAGGGCTCCTGTCCGATCGAGAGACTTCCTCCAGTCCAGAAGACCGCATTGAGCGCTGTGAGTAACAATTATATCTCTTTCTTATGAAATTTAGGGCTCTATATAAATTTTGCAAGAAGTTTTTTTTTTTTAATTATTTATGAATAGATCAAATTAAAACATAAGTGTTTTAATCAGTTCAACAAGAATACTCACTGTATTTTTATTATTTTGTCTAATCAACTTCTTGCAAAATTTATAATATACATTACCATTCAAAAGTTTAGACACCTTCTCATATCATTCATTGACAGAGAAAGTCTGTTTAAACTTTTGATTGGTACAGTATTGTATTAAGAAGTACTCTCCATTTCATCAAAACACTCAAAAATCTCCAAAACTTACAGCATTAACTCGAGTCTTCTGGAAGTTCAGCATTGATATATTATGTTGGATTTTCATGTACATAAAACATTTCTTTGTTAAACTCATATGATAACTTCCTTTAATACCTTCTCAAATTATTCTACAAGTGTGTGCAACACTGAAACCTCCTGAAACAATCCTGTCTGTGTTCACTTGTCATCATTTCTCCTGGCTCCCGCTATCCTTGTTTCACAAGTCCACAGGCTCCACTGGTCACATTAGCATTCACCAGTGGAAGGGTGCCATTTGGCCCTTACGCACTGGGAATCTGATTAGTGTGTGAGCATGCTCGTGTTTGTGTGTGTGTGTGTGTGTGTGTGTGACAGGTTCAGAAACTGGCCATGCTCTTTGCCATCAGCATTCATCATAGCTTTGCACTGGTAGCCATGTTGCCAAAAGATTTACCCTCATACCCAAAAGCTTGGCAGGCCATGTTTCTCTCTGTGTGTGTGTGGGTGTGTGTGTGTAATAAATGGAGGGTGGAAGAAGGTTGTAAAAGCTCCAAGCACAAATATACAAACACTTTACTAGAGACACAAGCAGCTTTTTAGCATGAGCATCGACATCTCGTACACATGTCAACAAGCTGCATTGGATCTCAGTAGCAAATTAGGAGATGAGAAAAGGAAATGAGCAGACAAAGATGTGTGCTTTTAATTACGACTGACCTCCATTTTTCTGTCATTTTAATAATCTTATATGCCTCATTTCTATTTTCACCAAAACTTACTTTCAATTTTTTGATTTTTGTCTGAACGTCCTGTTCCCTTTTTATTGTGTTTTTTTTTTTTTTACATTTTGTTTGTGCAACGTTTCCTTAATGGAACACATGAGAGACAAAAGCAACAACCTGAGACTGATCCGATAAAAAGACTACTGCAGGAGAGGCCGAGAGGGTGAGAAAATAAAAGATGAAGGAAAGGATGTATAGAGGAAAAGAGAAAAATGACACTTTGTAGTCGATGACAGTGAGAGTTTGTGAACAGAAGAGAATGCAACTCTTAGACTGATTTTTACAAGAGATTCAATTCAAATTCAGCCTCTATTATGGACAGCTGATTCAGCATCATATTCATCAGGAATAAAATGTAGCTACAGGGCATTTGTGCTGTCATTTGGAACAAGTCGCATTAGATAATGGCACAATGAGCCTCCATCTCTACCACAGGCTTCTGATGCAACAAGATGTGCAGAGGACCTCCTTACAGCAAAGAATTATGGGTTCTCCTTCACTGGGTTTGGCTGTTCAGGGGAGCCGTAACAAACAAACAATTCTTTAGTACAATCCCATGAGAACAGTGCTTTAGCTACCTCACACTCACACACCAGTGCAGCTTTTGGGCTGCTTCAAACAATAGCATGTTTTGAACTGCCATGCTAAAAAAAAAGCTCCAGTGTGCTTGGGATTGAACAAATTGCAAACTGTTTTTTTTTATTTTGTAGATGTATCAAATAAAATAATGCTGAAAGCGTATGAATGGTAAATGCCTCTCATTTATAGAGTTTCACTAATTGACCCTATATACTTTAATGCATTTATTTTATTTTTATTAATTATAAATTAATGCACAATTAAGGTAATTATTTTATTTCTATGATCACTCTGATATTTTAATGCAGCTGTGTCATTCCAGATAACAGGGAACTTTGAGTTCTTGTCTGCAAGAAAAAGAAAAATCCTATCTGAGCTGATATTATTTACAATCCATTAATCTAATTTACAGTTGTCAGTAAAATACACATGTTTTATGCTCTTGTGAAACTGTGGAAAGTTTAGCTCAAAATTCACAAGAAATATAATATAAAAAAATAGAATTGGAAGAATACATCTAACCTTTCATGTCATCAAACCATCATTTTATATCAAGAAATCCTGAAGTTGTAGTTGTTTTGGTCAAACTTATAAACTAACAGTATTACAACACGTCACACTCGGAGCTGTGTTGTGAGTGAAGCTCAGCTACTGCACCACCATATTCTGCCTTATTATCTGTAAAATTGGTGGCAGGGTGGCTCAGTTGGTAGAGCTGATGCCTTTCAGCAAGAAGGTCATCCCGGCCCGGGTACCTTTCTGGGTAGAGTTTGCATGTTCTCTCCAGGCTCTCCTCCCACAGACCAAAAACATGAATGTTAGGTTAATTGGTAACTCTAAATTGAGTGTGAGAGAGTGAATGGTTGTTTGTCTATGTGTGGCCTTGTGATGGACTTGCAACCTGTCGCACAGTGACTGCTGGATATGGACACCAGTGATTAGACTGACTCCAAAAGTTAATCAGTTGTAGATGTACAACCTAAGAGTTTCATTAAAACTCTTTGAGCAAGAATGCTACGTTTTGCAAACAAACATAGGCAAAAACATCACCACCCTTCACTACAAGGTGGGCAATAATTAAAAATGTTTAAAATACCAAAACCAGCCACCCCAGTATAATCCTGTCACTGTTTACAAGCTCATAGGTACATGGGTATCTGGAGATTGACTTTCTTCACACATTAAAAGTAGCATTAACCAACTCAAAAGCCCCACAATCCCAACCTCTTTCCGTGAAATTCTGTTTAGTTCGCTGCCACTTCAGCCGACAGTGGCCTTCTCAATTCTAAGCCTTTCTTAAATCCCCCCTCTGCACCAGCAGGCACGTTGGCTGTTAACTAAACCCGCTAACCTGTCAGCTGCTAAACCTGTACATAAAGGCCCCATCATGCCTTAAGAGGTCCGTGCATGTCATATTGTAAAAGCTATTACCGCTTACTGTATTGTCAGATTTAGGCATGAGAACGAAGGAATTCAAAGCAAAGGAGGATTTCTGGGAGCATTAAAAGTGGGTGAAAGAAGGAGAGGAATTATGGGATGTATGACTGGAATTAATGGCAAACTGAACGGTCGCCCTAACAATGTTTGTTTGTTGAGGGGATTTGATGGTGTTGGATGAGGTGACAAAGTGGAGGTCTGTGTGCGTAGTCATCGCTATCCACACATTCTGTCTTATTTGCTTCCACTTTCGTCCCTACATCTACTTCTTCCCTCTCTGTTCTTTTTTTCGATTTCCATCCGTTTGCATGCACGTGCATCTCCCAGTGTGACCGGGACAGCTGTAGTCTGTTTACGTTCTCTTGGCTCCTCGCATTTACAAGGCTTTGGGATTTACCCTGAACCTGACCCTGAATGCCAAACCCCAGCCTTCTCTCATTTTATTTTTATGCCTTCAGTTGACATCTTTTACATACGCATGGTTTGCAAATCAGAAAATAAAATGCAGGACAAAAAAGAGACGCAACATAACTTGGAGAGCCAACAGACAATAAAAAAGATTTTTTGGCGAAGAACAAAATAATGCAGAGCAAGGGAAGGAAATAAAAGAACGAGATGAACTCTTTTAAAAAAATGACTAAATTAAAGAGGATTGTAAGATGTTGAGCTAAAATTCTTAAATAAAAGCAAAGTTTTAAAGATGTTACAATGAAAATATTCATTTTTTTTCCCCTAATTACTTATTTACAAGTTGAACTTTTATTTCTAAAAAACTTAACCAGACATTTTACATTGTCAGATTTCTTTCCGTAGCCTCTCTGACATGAACCAGTTGGACCGTTCAACTGAGCGCGTCGCACACAGCTGTTAAAACACGCAGCGAGAGGTTGCCTTTTCATCCTCCTCTGCTCCTTTCTTCTGTTCTTCAACAGAGCAAATGTCATGTGTGTTGTTTCCTTCTGCCGCCGAGTAGCACAAATCGTGCACCTAAAAATAAAAGTCTCAGGGAAGAAAAATAAACTGCGGTGAGGGAGGGGGGGAAAAGAAAGAAAGAAAATAAATTGGAATCTCACAAGAGATGATGTTGATGAATAACAAATAGATTTTAGTTGATTTGTTTTTTTTTTGTGTCCATCTTTAGATCTGAGTGGTTTTTATTTTGGGGATTTCTACATCACCTTTCCCACACTCCACCTGTCAGTCAAATGTCTTGCTTTTAGATTAAATGGATAGTTTAGACATTTTAAAGTGGGTTCTGAAGATTTAAACAAATACTCTCTTACCTGTTGTAGATATGAGCTTAGGTTGGTGAAATAAGGTTTAAATGTGATTGGACTGATTAGCTAATATTTAGTCTAAATGTGCTCATGACCAAAAAGTTTATAATAGTTCATGCAAACTCTATATTATAAAAGCTGTCATTTATATCAGTTGGTCAATGTGACAGAAATACTCTATTATGATCATTTTATGCTACAATAAAGCTAGTCATAGCTGCTATTTGTGAAAGCAAATAATCTAAAATGTGTACAAATAATGTGACTTTCACAACATTGAAATTGCTGAGAAATTAGCTTGAAAATCTGGTCAGATTGAACTTTTTCACAAAATTGAGTTTGTTAACGGAGCTACCCACAACAGGTAAAATATTTATTATTTATTAAATTTAAAATGTATATATGTTTCAAAAGATCTGACCTATTCTTTTAACTAAGTAATCTCTTCCATAATAAGGTATTTTGTTTTCAGATTTATATCCATCTACTCACTTCTATCTCTTCAAGCTGTGGCATGCACAGAGTTAAAAAAAAAAGAAAAAAAAACTGCCAAGGAGACAGAAACACTCATCCCTCTCCTTGTCCTCACAAAAATCTGCCCTCCTCATCCCCTCCTCCCCCCCTCCATCTCTGCTTGTCACGGTCTAGTGGCAGGGTTAAGTTAAGTAAGAGTGTTCTAATAATTAGGACTGGGACTCGCCTGCCTGCTCCCCAGTGTGTGTGTGTGTCTTCCTGTCAGTGCTTAGCCAGATGTTAAAAGGCTTGTCCCTCTCATGTTGCTTCCCTGTCAGTCTCCACAGTGTGCCACACACACAGTCCCCCCCTCCCACACACACACACACAGTCACACAGTCACACACATCCGTGCATATTGGAGACTGTCCTACTTGTGGTGGCTTTGTTTACCCCCAAGTGAGCACCCTTCTGCCCTTCTGGCAGCTCCCTCGGTGCGAGGACTGGTGTGATTCCATGTCAATACCAGCCTCCGTGCATGTGATCTATACAGTGATAAACCATCTGCTTCATGGAACTGAGCTTTCAAAAAGTGGGCAACCGTACGTTTGGCATGATTATATTTTAAGTATTCCTCTCAAAATATATTTTAACCCCTCTTTCCTGCGGGGTGACAACCAAACGATTGTTCATTTGTGTGTGTTTGTGTGTGTGTTGCATCCCTTGATCTGAGTCTTGCGGTCATTCTTGTGACGCCACCCAGATCAAGGATTAGTTGCTTCCTGTTGATCCTTTTGTTAGCCCAGACACACCATTTGGACATAGATAACCCTGTGTGTGTGTGTGTCTGTGTGTAAGACATGATATGTGTGTTTGTGTGTGTAGGAAAGAGCTTACACATGTGAGCCACTGAAATGTGGCACATGAAAGTGAGAAAAGGAAATTAAATTCTCCCTGCATTTTTTTTCCCTAGAATCCACTTCATAAATTTTAAACTGTTAAATAGTTGTTTATGAATAAAGACATATATGCAGCTACTAAAGCATTGGTATAGTAAGGGTTTTGTTTTTATGCAGGTACAAGGCTTAAAAAAACAGGATAATACTTTGCTTTTCTTGTTGCACACAGTGTCTCTCTCTCTTGCACTTTATTTCTGTTTCTCTCTCTCTCTCTCTCGCTCTTTCACACATGCACACATTCAAACACACACACACACTTGCACCGCTTCATAACATCCCAAGTTCCGGAATTCCACTTTGTTTCCCCTGGTGATGTCAGCTTTGACCAATAAAACCTACCGTGTTAAAACTCCACTGAGCCTCATACAATTGCTGCACACCTGGCAACACAACACACGTCTAGTTTTTAATATGCACACACACACACACGCACATACACACACAAAGGTCATGACATGTCTTAACCCTAAACTTACCCCTAAAATATTCCATCTTTTGCAGTTTTGTTCCTTGGCTGAACTTTTTTCCAAGCTGGTGCAGAAATGTATTCAGAAAAATGCATTTATTTATTTATTTTTAATTTTTGGTTTAAGAAATTCCAGCATGTTCAGCATCACATTTGGTAAAAAAAAAGCACAAGTGAGCCTTTGGTAGATGTTGTTTGACTCAACATCCTAATGAGTTCCGGTGTGAAACCAGCTCCATGGCGTCCCTGCGTATCACGCAGGAGCAGGGCCAACTCTTAATGCAGATGTGTTAAAAGATTTTTTTTTTCTCCTGTCGATCTTCTCTTTATCTCTCTCTTCTTTTTCCTCGTCTCCCTCATCCCCTCCTCGCCGACCCCTCCTCTCTGTGATCCTTTCCTCTCCTCAGTAATCTAATCTGCAGCCAGTTTGTGGATGCAGTCTAGTGTGACAGCCACCCTTTCCACTTCTCTCATTTTCACACACCCACCCACACACACACACACACACATCAGGCCCCGCTTCCAAAAAGCCCACTTTCTTGGCAGTGGGGTCCTCCTCCCTCCCCCCTTTTCTGTCATGGTTAGAACCTCTTTAATATTGAATTATTCATCAAATCTGATTGGATCCTGCTGATGGCGGCCATGATGCGAACGAACGGTTTGTGTGTTTACGTCAGGCGGGGGGGTGATGTGTGTTTGAGCTAGCTAGACACTTCCTAACAACATTTCTCACAAAGACACTGATCCTAATTTGCAGCTTTTTGCAAGTGTTTTTTTTTTCTTTTGTAACTGTGTTACTGTTTAACGGTGAATCTTTTTGACCTTTTACTTAAATAACTTAAATGTTGTCATCAACTTCCTAGTTTTAAAACCTGCAGCCCACCCATGGGGACAGAGCTTAGCATCTGCTGAAAAAAAAATCCCCAAAGTCCCTTGGAAAGGTGAAACTAATCAATAACGGGTGTTTTATATGCATACCAGAGTGTGTAGATGTGTGTGTTTGTGCATCCTCATATGATTTGCATCTACTCCATTCTATTCAATATTGGGAGTGCACTTTTATCTGCAGACTTAACTCTTTTTTTTTTTTCTAACAATGTGTACTTTTTGTGTTATATTTCTTTGCGACTTTACATAGATTTCTAAAGTGCTGCTGGTAGATAAGCCTTCAGCTAACATCGATTTAAAAGATGAAAAATTTACCTGCCTATTTGCAGTGAAGATGCTTCAGCGCCAGACATAATGGTGCATATCTGTCCTGTGTCATGATCGGTTTTATCCACGGCGCTGACCGTGCGACAGACTTTGTTAAAGGCATAAACAGTGGACGGTCACGGATTTGCTGGCACTTCAGAGACCGACACGGCGAGGATGAGTGTGTCGATGTTTGCACACGTGTGTTTGGTTGCTCAAACACCTCACGAGACACTTCAGCATGACCCTGTGGTTGCCTCCGCATATCCAGCAGGCATTAGAGAGCGACACTGTGCAGCCGAGGGTGTGTCGCCTCACATTCGCTGCACGGTGTCGCGGGTCACACACTCGCAGTCAATTTTTAAACACTGGCAAAGATTTTATTTTATTTTTTTCTGTTTTCTTTTTTAGCCATGTCAAACATGCAAGTTTTGTCTGCTGACTTTCTGCTTCCCTTTTCATCTTCATTCTTCTTGTTTACACCCCACTCGCTTCCCCTGCATTCGTCCCCAAACTCCTCTCACCCCCCCGTCACCATCAATGTGTGTGTGTGGAAACCCAGCCCACCGCTCAGCAGATGAATAATTTAGCGGTGTGTGTATCATCTGTTTACCGTGCTAATCCATCTGTCAGCAGGCACCTATTGATTCGCGCCTGCTTGGTAATTGTGCATCCGTGCCACATGCACACACACATACACACACACCGATGAGCATACACAAACACACACATTACAAGCCACATGCTCGTGCACCTATATGATGTGCAGGTTAGCTCATATTCCAATCCTGGAGTTGTCAGCTGGCCCGTCGGACACCTCATTTTAACAGAGTGAGACTGAATTTTAGGGTCAAGGTTACTTAAATGATCTCTGAAAAAGCTTCAGACCTGTTTTCTGTATAAGAATGTTAAATTTAGACTTGACACCTGCACATTTAAAAGAATGGCTTGAGCGGCATCTGAAACACAACAGTGAAACTGGGAAGTTGGTAAACTGAGGGATAAAAGTATAAATGGTGGCTTTTCTCTTGTTTCAGTTTTGAATTCCTACTTTCTTACAGACATTTTATCTCTTCATGATTAAATACATGAAAAGCCTTATTTACATCCCGATGGTTAAAATCATTATTTCCTTGTTTGAAATTTTTGTTTTCCTCTTACTTGTTCTTTAGCACTAACCCTCATGGTGACGGGATGATGTTGCATCTCAACTCAACAGTACTTTTTACAAAAGCAGCAGCAAAGAACATAGCACATAAAGCAGAGGTGCTGATAAAGAAAAGAAACATAATATTGCTCAGAATGTTAAATTACAGTTATTTGCTGTCATGACAAAAAGATAAGTTACGACAAAAACTTAAATCTGGGAATGATGTCATATTAACCCATAACCCCGTGGATCCTTGGATTTAATGATGAAAGAAAAAATGGGTCTGGGTTCTGAAGGGTTAAACTAATCTTGTTGCAGTTCCGAGTTAAAAAAACAACAACAAGACTTGCTAATTTTGCTCAGTAACTCACTTAACTAAATGTAGAAATAAAAAGAAGATGATGTGTTCATCAAGCATTATAACATGTTCCCTAACAATGATGAAGGACAGTTATGTGTGAAACTGATGCAAATATGAAACAAAATTGCAGTTGTCATCACTTTTCGTCTGCAAGGAAGCTTTATTGGATTTTGAGGTCAGGGTTAGTTATTAATGAATGAATTTCCAAGCCAAGCATTCTGATTTTGTGGCTTGTTTATATATATATATATATATATATATA
>JARVGW010000815.1:5075826-5122857 GCA_031762495.1 Anablepsoides rubrolineatus
TTTATGTTTGTGGTTGTAATGTGACAAAATATGGAAAAGTTCAAGGGGTATGAATACTTTTGCAACCCACTGTAACTAGCAGTGAGTTACGGTTGGATTTGAAGCATAGGTTTTACATCTAATGAAAGCAAGGATGTTAACAAATCAATTAGAACATTTTCTTGCAATTTAGTGATATTTCCACAGTTGTGGGCCTGAAATAAAGTGTCCTTAATGTTCAAAGCAGAGGACAAATGAGGTAGAGAGTGAGACGAGACCAAGACAATCAAAAAGTGGTTTTAAGACTTTAAAACCAAGATCAATCTACAACACTAGACTAAAATACAAACTAATAGATGAAAGTGACATAACAGTGTTCATAGTAATGACTGAAAATATTTATTTCAAGTGTTCCTTTAAGTTCTCAGAAACAGACAATTTGGTAGAATTTAAATAAAATTCCAGGCCAAAATATTTCTAACATCAAGCATGAACAGCATACATCAGAGTGAGAGGACCCATAATACTGACTTTGCATCAAAGTCAGAGGGGATTGTCGAGCATACAGTACACGTGTGTGTATTTGTGCTCACCATCAGGTCGCGTGTCTTACGACCTGGCACGGCAGCACAGTGCAAAGTCTCCGATAATGGCTTGTCGCTGAGGGCAACTGGTCACGGCAGTTTATATGTGTGTGTGTGTGTGTGTGTCAGAGGGTAGTGTGTTGTGGGAGGTAAAGACCTCAACATGGTGAGGTTGCTGTCTGTGGCTTGGTATAATGTCGACAGGCCACATGCTGACCCTGCTGCTGCACACACACACACACACACACACATTCACAGTGAAGCACGGTCAGTGGTATAAGCTGAAAAGTGCCGGCTGCTGTAATGAAAGGCAGGTGCACCAGGATGCTGACCAAGAATGAGGAAGAGAAAATGATGAAAGAGAAAAAATAAACACGTGAAAGTCAAAAAGGTGAAGAAAAGCTACCGATTTGTAGATGCTGATAAAAATAAAATATGTGTGAAAGACAGGTGTTAACAGCAACACCTGAAAACAATGTGTGGAAGCATCTGAGTTTTTTTTTGACTTTCATGACTTTAGTGCACTTTTTGTATTATTTGACATCAACACACATATTTCAAGGGGTTATATAGCCTAATTTTTGTAAAAGGAAACAAACACACGATCAGAATGAACTAATAAGCCAGCAGGCATATTCATAAGTTTATAAATTTTCCAAAAAGCTGCACAACATCCACATTCATATTTTACCTCACACAAGAAGTCCAGTAACAGATGACATCATTCACACACTTGTCTATAATGTAGCCTAAACCTGAAGACATGATGTTTGGAAGTGCTCAGAAGTGTCATTTCACATCATTAGTTTCAACTTGATCACTGCAGCAATTTAAAATAAATAAACAAATAAATTAGTTTGCTTTTTTGCATGATTTGTTGTTGATGCTATCCTTTTAATTCCCAGAAAATTTTTCAGGAATTTAAGGCAAATCATCAATTTGAGGAGGATGCATTTTTTTTCTTTTGCTTTTGGACCAGCATAAGAACTGCCCAATAGAATTTTTGACTGGACCTATTTTCAGTCATAAAAAAAATACAATAAACCTGCCTTATCTGTCTGTTTCCATCTCCTTGTTCCTTTGTCACTTTGTCCTCTATCTCTCTCTCTCTCACACACACACACACACACACACACACACACACACACACACATGCATGGAGCAGGCCACAGATGGCATGGTGGTGTCAGGGTGAGAGGGGTTTGTTGGGATCAAAGAGCTCCAGTGTGTGGCCCCCTCCACCCTTCACTTGCTTTCTTCTTCTCTTTCTTTTTTCCCCTCTGTTTGTCATTTTATTCCTCTCCTTCCTCTGCTTTTCAATCTCTCTTCCTCTCTCTCCCTTTTTGCCATGCACCCCCCACACACACAAACACACCACCTCCCCTTCAACTCTCTTTCGCTCGCTCCATCTCTCTTCATTTTCCCCCCCTAATCTGTCCATCAGAAGTGTGGATAAATTATTCATGCCTCTGTCTGTCCCCGAAGCCTTGTCACCTCTCCTCCACTCGCCAGTTTCTCAGCTTCCTCTCCTCTGTTGCCTTCATCCTTTCCTCCTCCTCCTCCTCCGCCAACTCTTCCTCCTGCTCAGCTCTTCTCTTCCCTTCACTTCACCTCCCCTCCTCCTCCTCCTCTCCAGTCTTGCATGAAGCTTGACCACACACGATCAAACGGAAGCGGCGTGAGTTCATAAAAAACATTTTCAGAAAAAAGTCATTGTTGCTGCTGCGCGCAGGTTTTGTACTAAATCAGCAAATTCAATTGGGACACATTTTAAATCCAACTTGAATGTGAAGATTTGAGTTGTCAAAGCAAAGCGTTTACAGCAGGTAAATGGAAAAGGCAAGAATAGAACAGTTGAATATCGTGAGGAGTAAATATATTCCATTTTTCCCTTTCCTGCATCACACTGTAGCAGATATAGTCTGAAATTCCAAAAATAATTTAAAAATAGAGTCCAAATCAACCAGATCAACATATTCTTTTGAACTATTAAAGCCTGGTTTAAGTTTTCTTGGAGCTTCTCTTTCCAAACTAATGTGTTTCTCAGTAAGATAAAGTTTGCGGAAACCTATTAATCATAGAAAATCCAGATGAATACAAAGTTTGACAATCTAGTGATTAGTGATATATTGCCTTGTATTTCCCAATAGGTGTAGTGTGTTTGTCTGTGTACATGTCGGCTGATACAGCAGTGTAAAGCACTTGGACTGAACCCTCGAGACATTAGGATGCAGTTCTGTGTGTGTGTGTGTGTGTGTGGGCATGTTTGGGTATGTGTCACATATGCTGTTTCCTCTCTCAAAAGATGGGCCTGTCGCAGCCGCTCTCATCTGTTGTTACTGCGACGATTAATACATTTTAAAAAATGTCCCCTTCACTTTTCCCCTGTGCCGGTCACACTCACACACACACACACACATGCGCACACACACACACACACTGCTCACTATTCTGCGGAGGTTACTGCATCATCAGCAGCACACACATCTCTGCCCCTCAGAGGCTGATCAATCCGTGCTGCCACTGCTCTGATGAATTACAGAAGTCACAAAAGACAGCGAGAGGAAGAAATGAAGGTAGGGAGGGACAAGGAGGAGGAAGTCAGCGAGTGGATGGGGAAGATGAGCGAAAACAAAGGCATACAGTCATGCAGATGAGTTGGGTGATAAATTCGGGGGACATGAAACCTGCGGATATAAAGAAAGGACCTTTGCCAAATAAATATCACTAAACGGATCTGATGGAAACGAGGAGAAAACCATGAAAGCAGCTGAACATTTATGCTGAAAGCTATCTTTCATTGAGATTCAGTCATTTCATGAGTGAACAGACAAATAACAAAAGAAGAACTCTTAAAATGCATACTTCACTGCTGGATTTTGACAAATAAGAGGAATTTATGGCCACAGAGTTAGATCTAAACAGATGTTGTTTGTGAGGGTAGATTTTTATTTTGTATTTTATTTAAGAGTTGTGATAAAGACTGGTAATACACTGCAAAAAATGTCCATCTAATCAAGTTTTAAAACCTTATATTCAGCTAAAAAGTATTTTTGATCTTGTTTTCAGACTGATTTACTCAACAAGAACTGACTGTATCAGAATAATAATCTTGTTTTCAGAATGTTTCCGATTATTTGTCTTATTAGCCTGAAAATTTGACTTAAATTAACCCTTTAAAGCCCGACCCTTTAAAAAATGGTCAAAGAGGTCATAGGAATCCTGTGTAGCAAATATGATACAAATGGTGATATAGGGTTAAGGCAAAATATTTTGCCAATGGATTAAGAAAATTTTACTTGGTAAGATTCTTGAAATACTTGATTTGACTCAATCTTTTCTTATTGCAAAAATCTTACCAAGTAAATTTTCTTAATTCATTGGCAAAATATTTTGCCTTAATTTAAGTCAAATTTTCAGGCTAACAAGACAAACAATCTGACACATTCTGAAAACAAGATTATTATTCTGACACAGTCAGTTCTTGTTGAGTAAATCAGTCTCAAAACAAGATCAAAAAGACTTTTTGGCTGAATATAAGGTTTTAAAACTTGGTTATATGGACAGTTTTTGCAGTGTACATAAAGGCATAGCATGATGAAATGGCCAGCATTTCACCATAAATGTTATACAAGTGGATTTATTTAAAAAAATAATGGATTGTCAAGCAGGTGACAAAGATTGGACAATGAAAAGGTGATATTATGTCATTAAAATTGTTTATTTCAAATGCAACTTTTGTACCCATTACAGTCTACTTTTTATCAGCTTTTATAGTTAAACAGAAAACCAGAAAGAAAATATTTATTCCTCGTCTTTAATTAGTTTTGTCTTCTCTCCAGCCATCTATTTCCCTCACATTTTCTCCTTGAGAAAGATTACAGAAATTTAAATCTTACTCCTCAGACAAAATGTGAAAAATGTTTTTTTCCTCCCTCCCTCCCTCCCTCTCGTTCTCACCATCCTTGTTGGTGATAAATCTATAGCGATCTATGACAGCTTTGTTGCTGCTGGGAGGCCCCTCCTGCCTTGTTTGGCTGTGATTCCAGCCGACAGCTTTAGGAGCGTGTCTTTATTTAAGAGCTGCTGTAATTACACAGGCTTTAGCATATGTAGACGGCCAGATATGATTCAAACCACCATGACAGCGAGATGGGAGCTCAACGGGTGAATGAGAAGAGAGATAAAACACAATAACGGGGAGAGCGAGCGAGGGAGAGGGTGAGAGCCAAGGAGGAGACGGAGAGAACAGGCAGAGGGAAGCGACAGAGAGGGAGAGATATGGGGAGCAGGGCAGACTGATAGAGCAATTGAGAGACGAGGAGAGGGCAGCCAGGAGAGGGGGAGAGGAAGAGATATGGTTTGGCAAATAAAAGAGGAGCACGGTGCTGCTGCAAACTGTTCGCCTTATGATGCCTCATTAGGGCTTAGGGCTGTAGATAGTGCCTGTTAGAGAGATCTATGGCCTCGGTGCTGCAAGAGAGGCAGAAGGGGGGGGAAGCAAGAGAAAGAGATCAGAGCAAGAACGACGGAATAAAAAGCAAAGATTAAAGCAGCTTTGTAACAAATCAGTTCAATAAGGCATATGATTTTATTTTTAGAAATGTGACCCTTGAATGAATAGAAAGTGAACAATTTTTCTAATAAGACAATTTTGTTCAAACTCTACGGTTTGTCAGACAATTTATAGCAGTCTGAATAGGGTTCTTTGGCTATTTGGTAAAACTTAATTTAGACTTTTAAAATCATTTTTGGTGAATTTGGGTGGACTTGTGGAGCTTTATAGAAGCAATGATGTAATAGCCTTTATTGCATCTACCAACACTAACTTGAGTCGTAGACACCAAAAAAATAATGTAACCAATTTCATCTTTTTTTTTTACATCTGTCTCAATTTGTCCCAACACAGTTGTCATTAATATAGTGTGCTGGAATAGCTAAGAACTGATAAGAAATGCTATACAGTGTCAAAGAACACATTGTGGTAGAATGTTTAGTTGAACTGTATTCTGATATGTCATTACTGTTACCTATGAATATGTCAATTTTTTTTATTAGAATAATATGAATAGACTTATTTTTCATAAATGCAGAAAAACACTTCATTTAAATAAATAATTTTACAGCGTACCATAGTAAAGAATGACACATTAGGATCCCCCACTCTTGACCTCTTAGCTTTTGCACTCCTTCTGTCCATTCAGAATATAAGCCCCTAATTGAATCTAAGACTGTAAAAACATATATTTTGTGCTCATTTTCCTTCTAAAATATTTCTAATTTTTCATACCGGTTGATTTGAGAAATTAAGATCAGTGGTCACTAAAGTTATTTGTAGGGAATGAACGCTGCCTTTCAGATCCCTCACAACACTGCATGCAAAAGCATCTAATGTGGATGGATGGATGGATGGATGGATGGATGGATGGATGGATGGATGGATGGATGGATGGATGGATGGATGGACGGACGGATGGATGGATGGATGGACAGACGTACAGATGAACGGAAGGACAGATGGATGGATGGATGGATGTACAGATGGATGAATGGATGTACAGATGGACAAATGGATGGATGGATGGATGGATGGATGGATGGATGTACAGATGGACAAATGGATGGATGGATGGATGGATGGATGGATGGATGGATGGACAGACTTACAGATGAACGGAAGGACAGATGGATGATTGGTTGGTTCCCAAATTCAAAGTCAGGACACAACTAAAGGTCATAAAATCTTATTTGGGTTTTGAGCTAATCTCTAGAAATAAAATAAAATAAAATAAAATAAAATAAAATAAAATAAAATAAAATAAAATAAAATAAAATAAATGATTTCACAAAAGTCAAAAACTAACCAAGTCTTAAATGGATAAATGACAGCATGACCATAATACAAGCTGTTTGTGTTCTCTTTATGCCTCTTTTTTGGCTCTCATTGTTTGTGTACTTCAATTGGCTTTTCAGGCTTTAAAAGTGTGATTTTGTGGGTCAGAAGCTGAGAAGTTTAGGAAGCACTGATTTAGATGACACACATTAGTTGTTTTTAATTGAATGAATAAAACATAATAGGTCAGGTAGATTTAGAGGACCCGTCGCAATAATTTCTGTTGTAAACAAGAAGGCAACAAATATTTTTCCTTTTTCTTTTGTCCAAAACTTGCAAACCTTTTTTTTTTTTTTTGGACACAACTTTCTATGATTGTGTTGCTGCTTTGTTATTCCAAATAGTGCAATTGTCTCCAATGAGAAGCACTTTTGGGACACAGTGTAAATGCCGGTCTGAACACAAACTAATCTAACATGGCAACAGGCACGCTGGATGAAAAACGAGCAGTTGGGCGTAAAAGAGGGATAAAAGACCCGGAGAGACGAAGCTGAGGAGATAAGAAATCGGACACTGTTCGTTTGACACGGTCAAGAAAAGAAAATAAATGTGTCCTTTTACTTCAGCATGCGCAAGAAAGATAGAGTATATGACCCCACTCCGCAAGCACTAATTAGGAACCTGAGTTTTACAAGGCGAGTGAAACAGTGAGACAGTGGGAACGAGAGGGAGGGGAGGGGACGGAGCTGGAACGAAGGCTGAAGGTGGACCGTTAATCCTCCGTTCATTGTCAGTTGCTACAGAAAGGGACATTTCGCCATGGGAGACAGCCATAAATCTACGACGCAACCTTTAGACGGCACACTCACAATGCGATACAGATGCACCCTTACTTGATACAGGCTGACACGAGTGTAGCCACTTGGTGATGAATTGCTTTCATCAGAGAAACAACACAAATCAACCCTCTCTCTCTCTCACACACACACACTGACAGAAGCATAATCAGCAGGCATTCTGCTGCAGTTAGCCAAAGTAGTAAATCAGAACTTGTTGTTTCTGTCATGAAAGGCCAGCGCTTATCTGCCAGCTACAGGTGTGTGCACGTGTGTATATGATCTGATGGTTATCTTTATCTTGTAGCCACAGAGGGGCCTTTTGTGGTCTGTTGCTGATTAGCTGTCTGTACACACGGGCAACCATAAATCCGCCCAATCTCTACGCCAACCAATATTAGCACTAATGAGGCAGAAGAAAGGGAACTGTGTGTGGTGAGTTTGTGTGTGTGTGTGTGTGTGTGTGGTAATAAGTGCATTGTCATTTCCGCAGGGGTCCGGTTCAGTTTTTTGTTTTTATTTCTGCAGAATTTGTCAGGCTGATTCATATAAACGAGCTGTCTGCCATCTTGGTGCGCCTTTGAGGAAACTATGTTCCACACACCCCTAACAGGACCTTGCCCTCCTATAATCACACCATGCTCCCGCCAAAAAAAAAAAAAAATGACAAAGCATGCATGGTTCCCACTGCCCAAACACACAAATCACCCACTGACTCCCCAAGGTCTAAACATTCATGTTCTTTATCTTAACCACCATCATTTCCCTAAGTGCTGCTTTCGTCGCCCCGTGAGGAGCCCTCGGACATGCTGATCATAGTCATGATAGGCTGCAGGCAGGATCGCTCCGCAGGGCGCTGGGCCAAAGTGGCAATTGCTCAGACCCCTGCATCAGACCACCTGTTCTGCGAATACACCAGAGCAGGCTTTCGACCAACAGCAGCTGGATTTTTGCGGTAATCTTTCTCGGAACAAAACAAAACATAAAGGTCAAGTGCATCTTTCCGACTTCTAATGAGTGTATGACTTGTGTATCACTTGTAAAAAAAAACACATTACATCTCATTATTACAGGCCCCTTGCTGCAGTATAGGTTTCTCATGGTAACTTCAAACTGCTGAAAGGTAATCAGGGTGCATTTACACTAATAGGGGTTTAACTGGGTGCATAATGTTTGGTCATCCTCTCATTGTTCTTCCAAATGGGACCTATCGACTGTTTGTGCAATCACAGTCCATCACTGCACATGTACAGTAGATTAGAGACTTTACCTCCTCCTCACAGTCTCTTTACATCTATTTATCTCCTCCTGTATTTGTGCATCTCTCACTTTTCCTCCTCCTCCCTCCCCCACACTTTCTAATTTGTAATTTGCCTGCAAATGGCATCGCTGTTGAAAAATTACCAGTGTTGACGAAGAGTTTTACAATAAGTAATGATCACAACAAAACAAAGAAATGATTAAGGTATAATGTAATCATTTATGCTGCCTTTGTTTCTCTCTCTCTCTCTCTCTCTCTCTCTCTCTCTCTCTCTCTCTCTCTCTCTCTGTGCGTATGACAGCAGGTAAACAACCTTGTAGCTTGTAGTGGTTAGGTGATTCAGTAGCGTGGCGCGTTTCCGAATGGTAATTTGCAGAAATGAAAACTTAATCAAGCGTGCTGCAGAAGTGGTCCTGAATAATTTAACAGCGAGGGGAGAATAAGCAGAGAGGAAGCTGTCGGGAGGCGAAGGAGAGGATGAGGAAACGGAGGATGAAGAGGAGACTTTTTTTCCCTTCTATTCAGAGTTTTTATCCACTAATTTCATTTTGTTTTGTTGCCTGTCATTGTGTTTATTTATATTACTTTTTCTACTTCTGCCCATTTCATGTTGATTTTCTACACATCTCTTTTTGCTTATATACAGTTTCATATTCTTGATTTAGAGTTAATTCTATCAAAATAAAAGCATTTTCCTTCTCTTTTTCTCCATTGTTTTACCCTCTATGTTTTTTCATGAAACAGTTTTAATGACAATACGCATGCAGAAACAAATCTGAATTTTACAGAGTTTATCTTGTCAGATCTTTCTGAGAGGATATTAATTACTAAGCCCCACTTAAACTTTTAATATCTTCCTTCTCTTACTTTATATCCAATTAATTTCTCCTCCTGGGAGAGGAAAGCGTTTCATTAATGCTAAAGTCATTAGTCTTCTTGCAAGCAGGAAGCCCATATTTGGTAATTCCAGACAAATCAACTAACCTGCAAAATAATTAAGAGTTACAGAATAAACATTATTCTTTTGTTTTGCTTCTGTGCCAAAGAAATGTCTGAAAAGTGGCGGCGATGGCCTTCAATCAAACAAGACAACAAAACTCAGTAATGGATGTCAGTAATAACTCTTCCTTGCAACCCATTCACAATATTTTGTTTTTTTATTAATTTGTAGGAAGAATAATGTTACTATATGGAGCATTTGCTACACATCAAGCAGTTATACTCTTTAGTTGGTATAGATTAGAACAAACCACAGACCCATTTTGTAAAAATGGGATGTTTTTCTTGTTTCAATAGCAAACATGCATGTCTGTGTGTTTTATACTTGCAGGACTCAAGATTTTCTCAAGTACTCTTTAGAACACAGAGGGAGGAAAACCAGTGCAAAGTCTCTCTGTGACTCTTCTACTCTCTCTTTCACTTATGCACAAACACTCACACTTCCACCAAAAAAAAAAGCTTTTATTAAGAACCTTTTGAGGAAACTGAGAGCAGGAAAAGTCAGTGGCAGCGTGGTAATCAGGCCAGACACCTGGAGATGTGAGGAGAAGAAGGGAGAGGGGGAGGAGGAGGAGGAGTGGGAGAACATGGGTTTTTAAAAGCACAAAAACAAAAGAAAGCAGGAAAAAAACTTTAAATTAAGATTTCTGTTTTCCTTTTAGCAAAAGAGAGAGAGAGAAAAAAACTCAACAGTGTTTTATATGCAGAAGTCTTTTTTCACTTTTTTTCTTTTTTTTTGTTTGAGTTTTTACTTTTTGATAACAACTCGTTCCGTTCATGTTTTAGGTGTGAACCTTTCTAACCACAATAACATCACTGCAATGTCAAATTTTGGCAGCCTTGATAATGCCTGATGTCAATTTAGAGACTTTGAGTTTATTAAGTTCAACATAATCAAAAGACTTTCAGACGTTAAATCGATAAATTCACCTTTAAATCGTCTTCTGTTTTAGCAGAATCCTAACTCGTACATTTATTCTACATTCAGATTCTGATGTTTGTGCTGAAGATGAATCAGTTCTTACAGTAAAAATCTATAAAAGCTACAGTGAGCAGAACTTTTAAAAGGGCCTGAAGCTACAAGACAAGATGGGAAGAAAGGGGGGGACAGGGAGTGATGGGAGATAACGGGAGGAGGGGCTGGGTGATACCTTGCATGACTGCATGTTCCCTAGAGGAGCCCTCACACACACTCACACACACACACACCCTCTTTTCTCCTGAACAACGGCTGGTGTGCGGGTGGCTGTCTTGTTGGCAAAGGTTTCTGATTTCACGCCCTACTGGGTGGTGGCATTCAGCCTCCATCAGGCACCCCTCTTCACCCTCCCCACCCCCTCTCAACACACAAAGTGACCCTTTGCTTAGTCCACTTCATTTCCTTTCCCCTCCTATCAGAAAATTCTAGTTTGAAGCATTTGATTGAACTAAAGTAGCAAAACTCCCTGAGAGGTAAAAGATTTATGAAATGGCTAAACTAAAGTAGCCGAAGTGATAAAACTGTAACAGTTAGGGTTAATATGTGCCAACAGGTTCTGTTTTCATTAGAGAGAGAGAGGGAAATATATGGTTTTAAGGATTTAAAGAGGACACTCATTCAGCAGGTTAAGGGTTCTGTTCTTTGTGCACAAAACACTAAATGACCTCCAGGTTTGAGAGGAAGGCTATTAATGCTGAGGGACAGCATTTTTTTTTTTTTTTCGGGGGTGGGATACTGCCACAAGGGTGCCACTCACACACACAGTTTTGTCAACCAAAGTTGACTTTTCAACAAAAAAAATGATGGAACAAATTCATACTTCCAATAGGGGAAAAAAACTAAAATAAAAATCACTTATTGTTTTAAAACAGCTTTTGGAAACTGAATGTGACTAGAAAGTTATAGAAGATGGTTAATGATTGCTGAGGACAAATGATAACTGAAAAACAAAAAGACAGACATAAAGAAAGAAACAAGGTTCTTGTTAACTGTGTCTAAGCTCATGTGGAGCACTTGAGGTCATATATATATATATATATATATGAATATATATGCAGTATTCAGCAGCTCAAATACTCTACTTCTATTTAACATCTCAAAGTTTTCCTGTATGAGCATAGGAAATCAGTGCTGAGCAGTAAATCATCTTTGGCTTTTTGTTTGACTTTATGAAGAACTTTTTTCTCCTTGGGTAAACTCAGTTAGATCTTATGAAAGAGTTTAAACTTTAGTTTGAAATTATTTGTATGGAAAAAAATAGTAATAAAAAAAATCTGGTGTTCTGTTTCCATAAAGACATTTAAAAATCTTGTAACATTGATCCTTTTTGTGTTGCTACAGTTATGACAATATCTATATAATTTGATAAAAATATGGGAAATAGAAAAATAAAAATTGTGACAAACCCTGGTTTAACTTATTTATGTGCCATCTTATTTCAATTATGCTGATGACCTTTTCAAAATGTCATTATCTTGTCAGAAAAAAACAACAAAAATATGCTATAATCCCATCTTTAACAAATAAAACTTGTACTAATTGTGTGCCACACACCCTTATATAATAACCTTATTGAATAAATTGAACTTCCTTATACAACTTTAAATTGAGCAAATTATGATTCAGTGAAGACAGGCTAAGTGTATCCAAAGAATATATTTTCATCCAGCAAAATTAGTGTATTTTCCCTCTCTAAAATTTATCAGCATCTTCCTGAGATAATTGATCCATTTTAGAGTAACTTCTTGTTAAAATGACTCTGTGGCACAAGTTTATGTGTGTGAGTAAGAATGTATTAAGTGCAGATATACAATCTATCCTCCTCCTGTCTTCACTTTGCTTTACAGAAACAGTAAATGAATCACTGCGTCCTTTAGGTGATTCTCCTCTTTTATTTTAAAGCTGAGCCCCGATGAGAGCTGGCTGAAGAATCACTCTCCCGATTTTAGTTTTGCACAATAAAACACCGTCCAAATGTAATTAAAAAAACCCGCTCCGTCCCTTTTTCTACAAGTCGTTAACCTTTCATGATTCTTTTTAGGACATACACCATAAAGCCTGGAGTTTTTAATGGGCACAAATCAAATATACTTCCATGTTAATTTAATTAAGGCTTTCCGCCGAAAAAATGTTCGGCCTTCGTCCAAATATTTAAGAAGACCAATACTTTCCCTCATCCTCCAAGTTGATTAAAATATGTGATATTTCACATTAGTTTAGTTTTTATGGGCAGTGAGGTAATTCATTGTCAGTAAATGGCTTGTCAGAGTGCTCTGTGAGTGATGTAATGCTATGAAGTCTATCGTTTGAATTGCCCTCACGCCTATTAGAGAAAATCGACTTCTGGGCCCATTATTTGATTATCTTGCAGGAAGTTTGGAGAAGGCCACTGGCATCATGTTATGGGAAGGGATCACGTTTTTCAACCGTAAAAATAGACTATTACATATGTTTTTATAGTTTAATTTAAAAGATTTTTTTAAAGTGTCTCAAAGATAAATATTTTTTTGCAGAAATATAAAATTGAAATAATTTCAGCAGCTTCTGCTATTGATTAGTTTGTATGGAATGATTGTTTTAAATTTATTCCAGCTGCTTCTTTTAGCAGGGGTCAACACAGTGAGAGAACTCGCACAGAAGATTTTGGAAAATATTTTGCGAAGCCCACGTCCCCACACAAAACCGCTGAACTATACCGTGGCTTTTGATCCAACGATGATTAACAAAATGAACTCTTTACATTCCTTACACACTCGAGTTCAAAGCTTTTCTTTCTAAGTCTTTTGTGCCCTTTAATGAAAGAACGTCAGGTTTCCCGTTGCAAAAAAAAAAAAAAACACTCGAACACGTTCTTGAGGTCCCGTATCAAGATAAATCCTGATACCAGAGTCTAATTAACACACATTTAAAAATACTCATGATGCAAATTAGCGTTGCCGTCGGAGCAGGGGCACGGGGTGGGGGGAGTGTAGGACAAGATGAAGATAATTCCACTGATGCATATTTATCTCATGCTAATTGCTGCGCACGGCCAAAAGAAAAGCGCACACTTAATTAATTGACACGAGGGTGGGGGTGCAAATGAATCGGAGGCACTCAATGTGGAGAGAAGGAGACAAAAGCCAGAAGAAGGCCTAGTGGGCAGAGATTTAGCAGTAGAAATAAAACAATGGCGGTGTTATTGTTAGCTTTTACATATTTTGATTTAAATTTTCTAAATAAATGGATCAGAAAATGTATTTTTGTGGATTTATTAAGTGTTTAAAGGGAGGGGGGGGGGGGGTTAAACTTATATTAACTTTGGCTTTAAAATGAATAGCTAACAAGTGATAGATTTCCTAATCTGGCCCTAAATGTCTGCTGCCGATAGTCACTTCATTTGTCCCTAATGTCAGATTTCAGGGGGGTTTTGTCTCTAAAATCGCTGTGTCCGTCCACCTCACCCCGTGTAATTTGGTTTGTGTAGCCGGCCTTACGTTACAGGGGCCCTCACACACACACACTCCTTGTGTGTATCTCATTTATTTGTTTACAGCCCTCCCCTTCCCTCTTTATTTTTTAAAGAAACTGATAGAAACGCAGAAGCAGGCGATTTCACACATACCCCCTCCCTCCACCTTCCCTCGTTGCTCCGCCCATTCGGGAGCCGCAAGAATTAGCACAGAAATGTTTTTGAACACACTCACAACACTCATCCATTTCAAGCCACAGATGGTCTTTTCAATGAGGCAGGGGTTCCCCTGTTTTGTGTATGTGTGTGTGAATGTGGGAGTTTACCCCTCGCCTTTTAGTCTGCTCCCCCTCTTTCTCCTCCTCTTCCTCTGTGTCCGGGCAGCCGTTTTGCTCCTTCATTTTATTCTGTCTTTGTGCCTCTGCAGTCTCACTCTCTCTCTTTTTTTTTTTTTTGGGGGGGGGGGGGTCTTTTGTGTCACAAATCCACAGCCACGAACTAACTTTGCCTTCTGCTCCTCTGCCCCCCAATTTCACCATAAACATCTTAAAAGTGCACATTTTACTAATACATCCTTGTCGCATTTTTAGTTATAAGTAAAGTTATTTTCATTCATTTTAGAGGAGAAATGTAAGAGAGAAAAACAATCATTTTCAGCAACTTTTGAGAGTCTCTTTGTTTTTAAAGCAGCATTGCTCAGCACAGTGTATTTCAATAAGTTTCAGAATGAAGTTTTTCTATTTGTGCGAGACGTTATCATTTTAAAATCACCTCAAGGACTAGTAAAGAATCAGACACTAAGGGGAACAATGCACATGCATATTAGTCAGGGTAATACTAGAATAAAGAGCAAAAATCATTGCTACTGTAAGGGAAATGTTAAAACCAGCCACCTGTTTCTAATGCCCACAGATTATCAGATCTTTCTGTAACATGTAGCGTCTTTCTGCTCATAATGGTACCAGAACAGCCGGCTGTCCCAGTTGGTGGTCCTGGTTATGTGATGCATTTTTACTTGTACGGTAAATGAAACCCAATCCCATTTGGAGCGCTATTCCTTGTGTCGTGTTGTTTTATGGCGCCATTTACATGTCTACATTCCTTTTAGACATGGGAGGTAAAGTTTCATTCACTCATATGAGACTTCTGCGCTGTTCAGCCGTGCATATTTAAAGTGCCTATATTACTGAGTCTAAGGGTAGGAGGATAGAAACGAGACAAATTTAGGATGTCACTGTCTTTTTTTTTTATTTTTGTCTCACCTCTCCTCTCTCCCTAGGTGGCTTGGATAATAAACACACTAGTTGTCTGTCTGTCTTGCAGTCTTGGCAGGTTGAGGCCTACTTAACCAGGCAAAACCGCTGCTCTTTTCTAAGTCCCTTTGAAAGCCTCCCTTTGTCGGCGACACGCCACCATGTTAATGTCATGTACCGTAGAAATTGCCACGGCTATGGCTATTAGTCTCAACGCTAAAGTACAGAGGGTGATGGGGAGAGAAAGAGCCGGCGCTGTCGCCACAAAAACCCCACCAGTTTCAAATGCAGACTATAATTGCATTGCTGTGAAGAGGGTTAGCCTTTTTTCTCCCTCCCCTCTCGCCTCTCCTCTCCTCCTGTCTTTTTCTTGCACCCCCCCCCCCTCCCCCGTCTAACCCATCTCAGACTTTCTCTCTTTCTCTTCTTGTGTGTGCGATTTGTCCCTTAAGCCGGCGTAACGTCTCGGCCGAGGCCACAGAATGTGGGGAGCAAATTGGAGGCAGAGCGTGAACAATGGAACATGCATCACTGCTGGGGCATTCTTCTTCTTTACTGGGAACTGTGGGAGGGGTGGAGGGGAAAAGAAAGTCGTTTTGTAAGAAAAAACTCCTGGGCCGTAGTCAGAATGTGAGTGTCCAGTGACGGGATGCGGTCATGGATTCACATGAGGCTAATGTCAAAGTAAAATAGTTTTATGCGAATGCGTTTTAGGTTTAAGTAATAGTTCAGGTCGTTTGAAGTGGAGGTTCTGTGGAAAGTTTATGAACAATTAATGAGTGCGGTAGGCAAGTTTATTGAACAACCTCAGTTCAGAGAAGTGGTTCCAAAACATTTATAACGAGTTCCACCTCGGCACATATTCCATTCTCTAAATGCCTCACATTATACCAGACATAAGAAAGCTGTAGTTTACAAGCTTATACTCATATCTAACATAAACAAGCCAACTTGACAAACTCCTAATCCTAACTCTTATTAAAAGGTGTGGCTTAAAATATGATGGTACCATACAAGTGTTGTTGAAAGCTGTATTCAATTCTGTCATTGTGGGATTATTTCTGCCCTGAATGCAAATTTGAGATCATTTGAATATGTACTTTCTAAAACTTCTTCTGATTACCACTAAAGAGATCCTGAGTATCATCAGTAGTATTTTTACAACAGTTTGAGAACAATAAATTTAGAGGAATAAAGTTTAAGTTTGACCTGGATTGACAAATTAACAGCTAGTCACAACATGTCCAACTGAAAAAATTATGAAAAAATTACTGAAAAAATTGTGTTTATACTAAAAATGGCATATCATTAGTGCAAAAAATAAAAAGAAAGAAAGAAAAAAAATTAAATACTAAATAAAAAAAAGTATTTTATAAACCTTCTTTTAAGTTTTTTTTTAATATATATTAATCCATGGTTATGCCAATAACAGCAGCTATTTTTAGCACTTCCAAAGGAGTCTACATCTTCTGCCATTTCCGTGAAATGCAAACAATTTATGAATTTTTGTTGTTTTAACACAGCAGCAGTCCACGCAGACTAGCAGTTAGCTCATCAATCCTGACAGATTTTTTTCAAACTGATCTCATTCAAAAAGTGATCTACAACAGGTAAGATACTAATTGTTCATAATCAACAGAATGCCACATCAAAGGATTTAAAGTATTCCTCGAAGTTTAAAACCGCAGTTAAAAATTGTAATAAATATCGGGAAGAAGAACATATTTAGTAGAATTTAGGAAACTAACATATTGGGCAAAAGCATTTTTGTTCTTATGTACTGGGAGAAAAAAGTGACAGAAGGATCAAAACATGAAATATGTACAATGAGCTGAGTTGAAAAGCACAGTTGCAGCAGGGAGATAGAAACCAAAACTGAGAACTTTAGGACAAAATAAAAATAAATAAATAAAAGGATAAAGATTATGCTGGACAGTTCAGTGAGGGTATTTTTTTTTTATTCTCACTAAAACCACATGACATCATACAGCAGTCAACATTTCGTGGCTTGACTTCAGCTGCACCTGAATACTGAGGCCTTTGAAGCCAGAGAGTCAAAGGCAGGACAGGATGTGGCTGGAGCAGAAAGCGGAAAAAAAAAAGAAAAAGAAAAGGGGGAGCGAGCGGACGAGAAAAGAAGTCAAACACAGAAGTGAAGAGAAGCGGAGCAGCTTGTCTTCACTGGTGAATGGCGACGTGCATCGTTCACATTGAGTCAACAGATTAGCAGCAGAGGAAGCTTAGCTATTCCTGGCCTTCCTCGATTGATGTTTTGGGAGACCTAATTTGATTTTTCACCTCCCATTGTTTCAGCACTGTGCGCCCCTAATCCACTTTGAGAGGGCAGACAGCTTTCATCCTTTCCTCTCTTTCTTTCACTGCAGCTATGTCCACTTTTTTTTTTCTTAACTTCTCATCTATTCTACAATATTAACAAGATAACTGGATGGTTTCGGGGAAAGTTACACATTCCAGTAGCAGCATTTTATATTTTTTCACTCAAGAAGTTGTTTACACATAATAGGTTTACTATTACTACTAACATAATAAAAACTGAAGTGCTCCAGCAGTTTTTGATGATAATAAAATCCTTTGGGGTTGCCTTCTTTTTCAGCATACACGGCCTAAAAGCTTTCCCTCTCTTCCAAGCTATTGCACCCTCAGCTGCAGGCTGTATTAACCCTGAAGAAAAGCTGCGGAGAAGCACAAGAATGGTCCGAAAAGAAGAAGAGGTGTAAATTTTCACCAGTGAGAACTCTACCTCTTCTTTTTTTCCTTCTTTTTCTCCCCCTCAGTAAAAAAAATAAAAAAAGTAAAAATCCCCTTGGCTCAGTGACTCCACTCAGCCTGCTATGAGGAAGCTTAATGCACCCAATCCACCACCCCACACCCCAAACTACTCCTCAAAAAGGGGCAGTTCCTCCCACACACACACACACACACACACACACATGCACTTACAATAACACCAGCCCTGAAAAGAGCCACACAGACAACAGCAGCTTTTGTGTCAGCCTTTTTTTGCGCTGAACCATTGACTCTCTGCTGCCGAATTTACATCCAGCTCCCGTCACATCAGCATCGTCCCTCCTGCCGTTCTCCTCCTCCTGTCTTTCTCTTCGGTTCCCTTTTCATCCTACACATCTCTTTTTTTTCAATCAAAATGAGCAGGAAATCAATCTGAGCAAAAACAAAGTAACTTCTCAGTACAGTGATCTGAGTGAAATAATTTCTGATAGTTTTATTAAAAGAAGTGGACAATTTGTTGATTCTGTCACTTCATTTTGCTGTTGCATTTTTCTATTTTACGAAAAAAGGAACTAATAAATCAGATTGTTTCAAGTTTTGAACAAAAATCATACAACTTCCTTTCCTAGATGGAGGAATACCTGTTTTCTTGCTGCCTGTTTGTTGGTGTGTGCGCGTGATGGATTAGCTCTGTAAAGGGCTCAGCGGTATACTGATATCTTTGCTTTGCGCTCACAGCATGATGCACAAGATGCTGGCACGTGCTCCCTCTCGCTTTCACACACACACACAGACTCGCGCACACATCGACGAGCAGGGATTTGGTGTCCAGCAGCGTGCAGACAACTCAGTGGTAAGCTGTCACCATGTGTGTGTGAAGCCTTTTTTTTTTTTCTTCCAACAATCTTCTAATCCTTCTAGAGTGGCCCTGATAGCCCTAATGACACACACTAGGACACCACAGGGTGCTGCACCTGTGTGTGAAAATATATGTGTGTGTGTGTTTTTGTGTTGGAGCCATTACTACTTACTGTGATGCTTAAGTTGTTTTTTTTACACCTTTTAACAATTTACTTTTTGTTAGAGCACAACAAAATCCAGTCAAACTTGAACAACACACACAAACAAAAAAATCTGTAACAAAAGAGTGTTTGCAGTAGTGTTACATCACTACATAAGTTTGGTGTGTACCAGGTTCATACCTGATTCTTACCTTGTGCTTACCTTGTACATACCAAGGAGTATCTGATATGTATGGAGCAGGCCGCACTACTTACAGGGCATAGCTCTGGTACTTACCCAGTACATACTAGGTACGTGCCAGTATCAGTTAAGTCCCAAGTAAATTGCAGGTATGTTTCTGAAACAAACCCAATATGAACTATGTAGGTACCAGATATTTACCCCTTAAATATCAGGTAACAAGCTACTTAATATTATAGCCTGGTTGTGGAAAGTACGAGCAACAAACCAAATAATATTTGGTAGATATCGGATGATACCTGGTACCTGGTAAGTATGTGTTCCTGGTACTTAGCAGGCAGGTACCAGGTAGGTACGAGGTACAAACCTGGTATTCAGCCAGATAAGTACCAGGTATGTATTAAACTGTGTTATTTAGTAATACTGTGTTTACCCCTTGCACTGCAGCAGCAACTGAATGGCTGAATGGTTAGGGGAATCATCTTCCAATGCGAGAGTTGGCAGCTCAATTTCACCGCTATTCAGTCATATGTTGGCGTGTTCTTAGGCAATACATTATTAAACCACCACTACATCTGATGTATGTCCATGAATGTGCTCTAAAGCACTGACTAATCTCCATAGAATGATATATGTAGATTAGCTTTGTAGTGAGATTTAGTAGAGTGCTGTATGAATGTGAGTTTGGATGGGTAAATGAGGGCTCAGATTGTAATGTAAAACACTTTGAGTATATCCTGTTTGACTGGAAAGGTGTTATATAGTTCATTTACTAGTTAACAGCATCATAATTGTGAATCTGTCAACTCCATTTGGGTTGTTGTACTCAAAGCTACAGCAAAACCAACAAAAGAGACAAACATCATCTCTTAGGGAGTTTTTACAACAATAAAATGATATATTTTTTCCCAAGAAATTTAGGTATGAAAGGTTTTTGTTTGTTTATATGCCAATAAAGAATGTCCTGAGACACAGTCTCGCTCTGTAGGAAACAGACTATTTAGACTCATAAACTATAAGGTACCTGTTAAGTGAAACAGGTGGCTGAACTTCTGTTTATACCTCCTGGCTACTGGGCAAATGGTTTCCTGCACACACCCTCGTCCCTCCTCCACATGTGCACACACACACACACACACACACACACACACGGTAAACACATTCGCTGACAGACAGGAAATGTAAATGTCTTCCTCAGTGACAGGTCTCAACATTTACACAGGTTTTTTTTTTTTTTCTTTTTCAGAACTTGTGCAACACAGTTAATTTCTCCTGCTTTTCTTACTTTGATGACTGTTTCAGATCAGGGCAGAAAATAGAAACCTGACTCAGGTAACTGTTGTGATTCCTTGCGGGTAGATGGGTGGGAAAAGAGACCTCACTGGACACAAATCCGATTATACAATTTAAAAAACCCAGAAATGTTGCAGTTGTTACAGCTGTTGCCTCGCAGCGAAAAGTTTGCAGATTTACCTCCTGAACTTTCTGCGTGGACTTTGGATGTTCTATCAGTGTACGTTTATCTCCTTGTACTCCTGTGTTCTCCCACAAACCAAAAACATGCATGCTAAATGATTTGTAACAATAAAGTGTCCCTTGATATGAGTGAGAGTGTGAGTAGTTGCTCGTCTCTATGTGGCTCTGTGATGAACTTGCCAGAATGTTCAGAAAAAGTGGGTAAACAAGAATGGAATGGATGGTAAATGTATCTCTCCTTCTCAGTGAACCTTACTAATATGTTTTTACTGTAAGAGAAACTTGACAAAGAGAAAGAAAACATTTTGCTTTCTTCACCTCTCTCATACTGCCTCTTTATTTGTGCAAGGGGAAGATTTCCTTCTCAGTTGCTGTACTTCAAAGAGCCATTTGCCTCTTTGTACGTGGGGAAGAAAGAAAGAAAAATGCAACAATCTGCCTTGTGTGTGTGTGTCTGTGTGTGATGGCAGCAAAGTGATGGTAGATTACAGGGTCTGGTGTCTGACTGAAAGGTGGAGGGAGATGCAGGGGGTGGTAGTGCACGGACAGCTAGTGACATGATGGGACTCCTAATGGCCATAATTGGCGCTGGCTTTGACAGCAACTATATGATAGTTTCACAATATACAGAGGCCAGCCTCTGTGTGTGAGAGAGTGTTCCTTTAAGGAGGAATTTACACAAAATTGCAGCGCGGTCGTCCAACTGCTTGTTTGCAGCCATTGCCTGTTTTTCTCCTTTTTCTTTGTGCGTATGGGTGTGTGCGTGAAGTGTGTATGCGTGTGTGTCAAATATAAATATTGTATAAACACAGTTGACTTGACTCCTGACAGGTGTAAAAGGTAGCAGTTAAGCCTTTTCTCCTTCCACCTGTTTTTCCTTCTAGTCTTTTTGATGCAGCGTAAACCACACAGCACACACGTGTAACAATGACAACATGCTACTTTTTATTGAGACCTGTTCAAAATGGAAGGTAAACCTTCAACCACCCATCCACTTAGCATTTGAAAACACAAAATTGCTTATAATCCAGTCATTTTTTACAAACATTAGCTGAAGCTGAGAGCCATTCACAACACAATTCTAAAGGGGCTACAAATTGCACAAAACTTTAGCATTTGCATTAGGAGTCAATCATGTTTATCTGTTAACAAAATATATCACGAACCACAGAACAGATATTCTTAGAGAGTAATCAATTATTGCGCATTAACAACTTATTAACTTTTGGAGTCAATTCAAGTCAAAACGGCTATAGCTGAATGACCTTGGAAACCACAAATTTTGCTATAACTCAATTAACTTGACAGATATTGTGCTAGGATTTGATATGGTAGTAGCTAAGACGCACCCTCAACACGTACTTTGAGTGTGACATTTCATAATATTAAAATTATATCTCACATAAAATGGTTATACATCTGGCATTTGTCAACATAAAGTGATCTAAAACTAGAGCTAAGCAATGATTCAATAATAATATCGCAATAAACACATGATCAATATCAATAGAAAATTTGTCCAATAGAACGTTGATAATTTCACTGAACTCTGATCCAGACCCTTGCAGCATTCTGGGGGACGTGGCAGAGGAAAGGCTTATGCTGCTCAGCCTCTCACGGCTAAGCTAAGTAAGGTCGGTGGCATCAACTCACTCACCCTTTGGTAAGCTAGCAACAACCTGTCGAGTAACATGCGCAGTAGCATTTTCATGTTTCACCATCGTTAATCATAACTGCTTAAAAATAAAAAACAGCGTGGAGTGAAATGAGAAAATAAGTTCAACAGCTCGAGGAGAATATTGTGAATAAGAAGAAGTTACAAGTTTGGCAGAATAAATCAGCCTTTTTTTTTCAAATCAATAATTATAGATATCAAATTATATGAAATGCTTATATCATGATATATATTTTAGACATAATGTCAACAAGCCCTACCCAAAATTCTGGCTTAAAATGCAGTGGGTGCTATGCATTCCATCAAAAGGACGCTAAACCCTTAATTTATTCTCTTTCCACTGATCTGTGATCTTGGCGATTCTCATAGGTCAGCGGAGCTGGAAAATGTGCAATTATTTAATTTGTCCGTGTCAAATTTGTGTGCACGTTTGAAGGATTCGAGAATGAAGGAGGGAGAGACGTGGATGGAGAAATACGGAGACACTCACAAGCAAAACAACAGACGATCTGTTGCACCTGAACGAGCCGCAGCACTGTGAGCGCGAGCCAGACTGCTGCCTCTGATCTCAGTTCAAAGACAGCGGGGAAGAAACTCTGGGTCCAGGGGAAAAAAAGAGAGGAAAAAAGGATAAGAGATGATGCAAAGAGGAGAGAAGGAAAAAAAAAAAGCCAAGGGTAGAAGAGGATAAATCTTGTAAAGATTCCCCAGGGCTGACAAATCATTCAGAGCACAGATGGATATGTGGGTTCAAAAGCCTGTTTTGGTCAGTTTAAGAGGATGTTATATCTCAAATTGCACATAAGCAGATTCTTGGCTGGAAGTCTTGATGCCATTAACCTGAAATGACATTGGTCACGTTAGCATTGAAAACCAAAAAAACGGTACTTATGGATGCAATATCCTCCTATTTTTATAGAAAGCTTAGTATCTCATTTCTTCTGAACTCAAATTTGCAACTTACATACATCTACCAATGCTTGGTAAATGTCAAAAGATAAGACTGAATGAATTTGTTCTGATGTTGGTGTATATTACAGTCAAGTATTGTGTACACAAATGCTTGAAACAATATAGAATCTGAAGCAACGCCATCCACAGTTTGTGATTAATAAGCTACCTGACTCCTACCAGAGACCAACCTCGGAAACTCAAAGTTTCTGATTTCAAAATGATAGTTACCCCACAGTGTGTGTTTGTGTGTGTGTGTTGGGGGGTGGGAATTGGGAAGGAGGATCTGATGGCCTTAACAGTAAAACCAATAGTGGATACCTGCCTTAGTTTAAAGCCTCTCTGTGAAGTTTCCAGCTGTTTTCTCAGAACCCTTCATCTACACACAGAGTCAGACTCACTCAACCGTTTCAAAGTCTAACTTAGGAAACAGTCAGACTGAAAAAGAGAAACAAAGGCAGAGCATCATAAAGTCAGAATATACAGCAGGATGTTGAGATGTTATTTTTTCCTTTGCTGGGAGTTGTCTTCGTTGTAAGAGATCTCAGGTTGATGGTGGATGAAGAAGAAATGGTACAAATAGAGACAATGATGAGAAAGTTATGCTCCAGTTTGACGTTTTTTGGCAGGGGTAATGCAATGTTTTATAGCATTCTGTTAGGCTCTGTTTCTTTTGGGCTTTTTTTTTAAACTTGCTTTCTTTCTTTATAAAATACTTTCAGCATCATATACTGTGTCACTCATGACTGTTTATCTGTCTCTGTGCTGTTTGTCTTGGCCATAAAATTAAAGCTATGAAGGCTAAATGCTCATTTGGCTTCTAAAATCTGCTGACAGCATGATGGTGTGTGTTTGTACACGTGTTTATGTGTGTGCGCACAAACTAAACAATGGCAATGAAAGTTATTTTTTGTCTGTCTTGAACACGTATGGTCTTCCTCCTTTACACACACAGAGAAACACACAGAAGTGGACAGGTTGGGTCTGTTTTTTTTATTTTTTATTTTTTGTGGAAGGTAGGTGTCACTTGTCAACAGGAGAGGCCAGGCCTGCTTTTTCATTGGTCCACCCCTACTTCCTACTTCCTGGATGACCCGGCACCATCTGGGGAAGTGATTGGTTGAGAAGACAAAGCCTCAGGAGAGGGGTTTAAGCGGGGTTGCCTTGGGTTACCCCTCCGAGGCCTGTCACTCCAATGAGTCGTAGAACCTCTGCTGATGATCAAACCAGCTGAGTCAGTCGGTAGCATTTAAATGAATAAAAAAAAATCATCTAAATGATTATATGGTTTTGAGCAGCAATAAAAAAGTTATAAAGTGTTAGAAATAAAAGGACACAAGATGAGAAGAGAACCTGTAATATGATTTAAAGACATAGCATTCCTGAAATAAATATTGCTCTCCACCTTTCATGAAAGACTTTTAGATAAAAGTCATCTTATGTTGAGAAATGATGGAGCAGGTCAAATTTGAAAATAATATATTGGGAGATGTCATGCAAAATTGCAGGACTATATGTTGTAACTGACTCCCAGGTATTTGAATAGAAGTGGGACCATCTAAACTTGTATGGACTCCAAAAGTTTTGATTTGATTTTGATCTGTACATCCAATTACTATGTTATGGACACTCAGAAACAATCAAGTCAAATAAAATGAAAAAAATTACAAACAAATTGAATTACACACAGTTATGTGTATTCTAAACTTAATTGGCCATGGCAACCACCTTATGGGTTGTCCCTAAACGTTAATTAGTTACACAGATTTAACCAGCAATAAATTTTTGTATTTTTCATCAAAGCCAGTCTAATGTATATGTTGCTAACAAATAGACACAATTGACAAAATGGATCACTTAGCTCTCATAGTATAAGTTGGTGATCGGTCTCAGCTACTACTACCCCAGCTCTTAGCTGTTTTAGCTGTGTCAGAGCCATTTGACTCTGCTCCTTTGCTCTTCCGTATATTTCCTCACTTCTCCATGCTTTTACTCCCAACAATAATCTTAAATCCTCCACTTCTTCCCAACTTACTGTTCCTTATATTCACCATGAGGTTAAGAGTCTTCAGCCACGCAACTAGAACTCTTTTTCAGAAATTCTGTGTCCATTGCCACCTTCAAATTCCAGCCCAAAACTCAAATGCTGAGAAGCATATACATTGAAACCATACAACTCTGCAACTATATCCCATTACCTCTCATTATCTCAAATGACTGTTTATCATTTATTGTTGTGACTTATTTATATGCACAATTTTATTCTGTTAATTGATTCATTTGATTGTGTTTACTGTACCATTGTGATTTTATTATTATTGACCTTGGGACTTTTGAAAGGTGCCCATAAATAAAAATCCTTATTGTTATAATAATAATAATAATAATAATAATAATAATAATAATAATAATAAATATGTTTATTGTGGTGGTCATCTGCACTGACTTTAAAAGATGGTAGTTTTAGATCCCACCATGGTTACTTTCTGAATGTTGCAGTTACATTTGTTTAGTGTTTCATGAGATATTTTGCTAAAGTTACAGAAAAACAAGTATTCGTACACACAGACACAGACAGAAAAACATTTTGACTCCACCTTTGCCTTCAACAGCGGGCAATGATAACAGGAATTAGGAAGAAATAAGGAAAAATGAAGGTAAAGAATATGTGAAGTGAGGATATAGATAAAGCAGAAAAAGGAGGACATGTTTAAAAAAAGATAAATTGGGAGTGGGTTGATATTAGGAAGCAAAAGGACATGAACAAGTTTTCTTTCCTGCATCTTCTGCATGTTTCCCCTTTGCTGCTCTTTGTGTCGTTTTTTTTCCTTTTCTCCTTTCCCCCCTTCTCTTTTCTCCTTTGTCCTCACCCCTCCCTTCAACGTCTCCATCCTCTGTCTTTACGCTCCTCTTCCTCCTTCCTCTCCCCGTTCTCTTCCAGTCTCTCCTGTTTATGAAGGTAAATTTATAGGTCTACCAGGAGCTGTTAGCTGGAGGTGGCCTCCGCTGCTCAAAACCACAACAAGGCTTCACCCTCCATATGGAAAAGAGACAGCAGAGTGGGCATACTGGGCTATTTCCATCAGCCCACATTACACCTGATAACACACACGCTCACCTCCCATTATCCGCTAATGAGTCTCACTGTTTTCTTCCTGCTCTCCCCTCGCGATCCTGCCTCTTACCCTCACATTTCTCAAAAGTGGTTGCCAGCTTTTTGCCTCCTTTTCTTTATTTTATATAGCTCCATCTAGCATTTGTTTTTTATTGGTCTACAAGGAGCCGTTAGCCAGCGGTGGGCTCGTCTGTTTAACCGGCACATGTGTTGTGCTGTTTTTCACACTCTTGCTGTTAGAAGTCAGCTCAGCCAGCGTGTAGGTATATCATTTATGTGGAGGGTTGTCCTCTGTTGTACTTTACAGAAGCATGTCTGCTTGTTGTTGAAGAGTAGTTTACTGAAGCACTTCTGCTGATTTTAATGCTGAAAAGACCAAATCGGAATGTGTTCCTATAAGCACTTTTCTTTTTTTATTTTAACACCTAGCTTGGATTTTTTTTGTAGTGGGGTTCTGTGGAAGCAAGTAAACAATCTTACCCATTGGAAACAGCAGTTTGGAAAATAGAGTTAATTTCTGGTTAGAATAACAAGCAAAAAGCAAGTTTGATCTGTGCTAAGACCATAGTGGATTGTTCATCCTAAAACTCTACCAATCTCTCAACTCTAGAGAGGTTTATGCTAATGCTATTTTAGGAATTGTTACATCACAGTCAATACTGCATTCAAATTTATAGAATACTATGTCTATTTGCAAGCTTAAACAGCAGCAATAGCAACTAGCTTTAGCACTTCCCTCAGAAATATTGTAATATTTTCCAAACTGACAACAATGCAAAAGTTTGTAAAACAGTTTTTGCATTAACCATCAATATGTTTTGGAGAACGCAATCTACGTTTGTTTTGGATCTGCTTGGTTTAGCTCATCATTCCAATCTGAACACATTTTTTTTAACTGAGATTTTTTTTTAATAAACCGCAACAGATATTTGTTAATAATCTACCAACAAAATCTAAACTTTTGCTCTAAACTAGTAGGTTAAAGTTAAAAAAGAACAATCTGACATCCTAAATTGCCTGCTTTAAACACTTTTGAAGGTTCTCTGTGATCATCAGACCACTTTTTAAATTTTTTTTTTCTCGTGATTCATGATAAGAGATCATAATTTGAACTATGAAAATATTTTTTTTCAAAAGTCATTAATCTGGTTACATTTTAAGATCAACTGTTTGTTGTCATGATAAACATTCCTCTGGTTGCTCGCCTAATGAGTCTGATGTGATTTGTCTTTTTTTTTTCTTTCTTCCCATTTCTCTTTGGTGTCTTGTGCTGCCTTCCACTGCCTGATCATCTCTACATTTCAGGTAAGTTGGGTCTTTTTGTATCACATACACACACACACTTTCAGACACAAACTGAAAACACCTGATGGTGGATTCATGGGAGCAGAGGAGCTGTGAAGCGATTTAAAAAAATGGATGGATATGCTGGAGATAGAATTAGGGGAGGGGTGTATTTCGAGGTAAAGTAAGTGGGGGTGGTGTTTGGAGTTGAACGGTGTTCACTCTTTTATGAAGTCACTGTGAGAAATGGCCTCGACTTGTGTGGTGGGCTGTTAAAACGGTCCCAGGCCAGTCAGCAGAGTGGTAACAGAATATTACAGTCAGCCTCTGACAAACTCAATGCTCCTCTAATAAGTACTCTTCGTTTATGTATTCACAAATGTTGCTCACATGTAAAACTTGTGTTTTTATTCAGTGTCCTGACATGTATATCAAAAAATCTAAAGCAACTACAACAAATAATAATAGTAATAAATAAAATCTAATCTTGTGACTCTAAAATTCAAATGAATTTATTCTTTAACACATTTTTTTCTATAACTTTCTGCCTCTCTTCCTTTCAGATTGTCATTCTTACATGCACCCACCCACACACACACACACACACACACACACACACACACACACAGTTCCATAGCATAATTGTAATTCCTCAGGGCAGCAGTGATCATGTCAGAGGTGTTTTTACTGATCGCTTATCGTCTGGTGGGACCAAGGTGACATTTCCTCTTACAACCTAAAATTGAAACACACATGTCTGTCTGCGTGTTCCTTTTTAGATAATGAGGGGTCTATATGCAGGGTTGGCAGCATATTAAATATGTAACAGAAGGCTGGAAATAGTGGTTTGTCATGCACACAAACACATACACACACACACACACACAGTCAGACTTGCACAGTTTACCGATGTTCCTTTATTCTTTTTGATTTTTATAATTTTCTTTCTTCTTTGAATGTTTTGTCTTCTTTTAAGATAGATAGATAGAAAAATGTTGATTTCTGGTGCTTTCATGCAAACTTTTCTGGACTGACTGTTGTTTGGTTGCCAGGATGACGCCGCAGCTGTGGCTGTGCAGACAACACCCCCACCCATCAACACACAAGCATTCAAACACACACACCGTTGGGCAGTTTGTACCATTCAATGGGCGTCCCCACCCACTGTTATCCTCTAAAGATGCCCATCGTAAAGACCCCAATCTATCTCTTTGTTTTCTCCTTCTTTCTTCTCTCTCTTGTTCTGTCTTTCCCCGTCTGCAGCTTTTTTTATCACCTCTGACTTTATCCTCTCATTTTCTCTTCAGCCCTGCCAAGATTGATTTCCTTTCTCACTGTTTCAAGCAAACCTCTCCAATATAGTCAGTATGGCTTACTCATACGCACGCACACACGAACACACACAAGCGCGCAGACTTTTGAGAGTCACTGTAATGGGATTAGAAGGGTCTGCTGAAATATTGAAGAGTCCTGATGCAAATAATGAATAGGCTGCCAATGTATCTGGATGAGTGTGTGTTAAGCGGGAGTGCAGGTGCTTAGCCACACTGTGTGTGTGTGTTATCAGCAGTTTGTAATGTATGGTGGGTTTAGCCTGGAGGTACAAAGATGCAACAATCTGAAGCACACACACACACAAACACACGATCACACAAAAGGTCATAACATCGCCCTCCATCAACCGACTCTGTTCACCCCACTTTTATCCGTCCTATCGCAAAACAAGAGAAGTAACACCTCTGTGTTGTGTACACTTGTGTGTGTGCACAAGTCTTCATGCATGTAAGCAAAGCATGTGTGCAAATGTGATGATGTATGCGGCGTGCGTGTGTGTAACCCAACAGTGTCTAAGGTTGCTGGCTGAATGGAGGAGAAAATTAGTCCGCATATGATAGTCACACTTCACAGGGGCTGTGTCCGCTTGTGAGGGGGGGATGACGACGGTCACTGGAGCACAAAGTACACAAAGACAGCAAAATATCAATGGAATTTGATAGTAGGCAGAATAACAACACACTGAGATGAAAAAAAAAAGCACTTGAGATTGTGAGAACTGGTGAGTTTTGTTTGCTGATTTGTGTTTCCTCACCACACTTTACTCAAATAGGTGAACCGTATGCTGGGTTTAAAGACATACTGCATGTGGGGTGGTGAACCTGTGGTCCAGTTGTTGAGACATAATGAAGGATGACAGATAGTGTTGTAAAGAGTGCATGGCTGCTGCCTGTGTGATGGTGCCCAATACAATGATCCTACTTTGGACAAGCAGAACCTTCGCATCATGTGTGGTTGAACATCATCGACTCAGTGGGTCCAACACCAAACTTCTGTTTGTTCAATCGGATCATTCCTTCAGGCTGTTTAACTTTTCTTTTCAGCGAGTGTTCTTGCATGTCTTTGCCTCCAAAACAACATTGTCTTTTTGTGTGTTGTTTCCAGTAGTGTGTATCTTAAGGTATGTTCTCACATGCCATCAGATTAATAGAAATCATTGCATGTCAGAAAGTAGCATCTGTTTATTTTTCTTCTGTTTTAGGATGAAGACATTTGCAAAAACACTGTTTAAGTGTATCGATTGTTTTAGATTAGACATTTGGGAGGAGTTACAACAACACAGTTCAAAACTGACACCATGACCTGTTGGCTTTTATCAACTTAATCCTATTTTAACAGAGGCAACTGAATGAATCTGAGCAGTAAGTAGTCAGCAGATGCAACAGCATCACCACCTTTTTGGTAAATGAAGAGTGTAGTTTGTAGACAGCTATTGCTCAGAAAGTACTATCCTGGGATTTAAATTTCTACATTTCAAACATAATCACACCCACTTGGATAAAAGGTCATGACTGGCAGGTGTTTGAGCCAATAAGATGCAGGTGTAAATCCCTCCCATAGGAATAAAGAAGTCCTAATCAAGCTCTTGTAATACACTAGTTCCCGTTAGCTCCCAGGGGCTAATTAGCATTCTAATTACTGATTGCAAATGAGAGGTGTGTTGATTGCGTTCTGCCTGTGAGTGGAGAGGCTCAAGAGAGATACACACACACTCACACACACATGCATCTCATACATACACACTGCCACACTCAGGCACACTGAGTGATCATCGTTAAGAAGCTTATCATGCTCTTGTTCCTCTGCGCTTTTCCAGTCCCCTCTCGTCGACGGCATCTCATTACGATCATAATGCAGTACATATCCTCACACACGCACGCACGAGGCACAACACAGGCACGCACATAAACTTGCAAACATATGCGGCGATGAACACTGAAGATGGTAATAAAGAAACAAACATAAAACATTATATACTGCCAAAGTGTTGCTGTTGTTCCTACCAATTAACAGAGCGCTGATTTACCGCTTGAGGGAGAGCACGCTCGTACAAACCACCATGGCATTATACACACCCACCCACATATACTCATTAATGTGTGTACAAGCCCAACAATTAACGCTGGGGGAATGAAAGGGCAAGGAATGAACTGAGGGGGTAAGGATACCGAAGGAAATATTTCTTATTTTAGTACAACCAAAATGTTTTCATGTCTGCATTAGTGTTTGTTTTTGAATTAGGAACAGAGACGAGAGATAGTGGGAGGAGAGGATATGAGCAAACTCACCAGCAGCGTCTAATCATGCTGTGCTGCTCAGTTAGAAGTTTTAACAAGGCTTTGGTGCTGCACTTCATTCCAGTTTGTGTGTGTGTGATTAAAGCATATGTGAGGCTACTTTTCCCTTTTTTTATTACCATGATGCCAACTTATTTCTAAAAAAAACATTGAAGTTTATTTTGCTATTTTTTAGTCCATCACTTATTTTACTTGTGAGTATTTGATAGCACTCTCCTTGTCTGGTCTTGGACAATGCTATTAAAGTGCCTGTGACATGCATATCCATGAAGTACAAAAGTCAAAGAAAACATCTTTTGGCATAATACACATGATTTTAGCCATTATGTTACATAACTGGCATATTTTCTTCTAAACTTGGCTAAAGTAAAACAAGAAGTGAAATCAAAAAGGAACCTTTTAAGAAAGAAAACTCCCTGTTTTTTGTTCACTGAAACAATATTATTTGAACTCTGACTTTTTTCTCATCTTTCTATGATAGTGATTAAAATAATCTAAAGAAACACCAGATCCTTCTCTACAGTCTCTGTTGTCGGCCTTTGTAGCAACGCTCTGTTCACGCTCAGACATTCCCCTTTGACATCACTTCCTGTTACTTCACATGCAAACATCTCAACAACTGTTCATCTCAGTGGCATAAAATCTTTTTTACGACATTTTTTTTTTTCAAAAATACATTCATATGTATTACAGAAATTTGATGTCATACGCACTTTAAATACAAGTTCTGTTTTCACTATCTAACGTTAAAGAGGACAAAACATGCAAAATCCCCTTTTATAGCCAATAAATGCACTATATGGCCAAAAGTATTTGCTCACCCATCCAAATGATTGTACAAAGCAAGGTCTATAAAGACATGGATGGCAGAGACTGGTGTGGATGAACTTGACTGACCTGCACAGAGTCCTGACCTCAACCTGATAAAACACCTTTGGGATGAATTAGAGTGGAGACTGAGAGCCAGGCCTTCTTGTCCAACATCAGTATGTGACCTCACAAATGTGCTTCTGAAAGAATGGTCAAAAATCCCTATAAACACACTCCTAAACCTTGTGGACAGCCTTCAAGAAGAGTTGAAGCTGTTCTAGCTGCAAAGGGTGGACCAAGGTACTACAGAACCCTATGGATTAGGCTGGTGAGCCAATACTTTTAGCAATATAGTGTACATATTGTTGTGTACTTGGAATCTCTAGGAGTGCAGAAAATTAGTTAGGGTCAAGAACCTTTAACAACAATGACTGAAGGTAAACTGAGAGCAGGGAGGGGTGATTACTGAGTGAGTGCAGATGAGGCTAAGAAGCAGATGAATAGGTGTGAATGGTTTACTGAAGGCAAATGAATCATCTCTACTTTCCACAACTACCTGAAGGACATTAGAGTCTTTAAATAAGACCACTGGATTTACAATATTTACCTTAATAATTAGCACTATTTACCATTAAATGCAAACTTCAATGTATAAATTAATATGACTTCTCTGAATCATGGTTTTTACCTTGTTTTACAGAGAAACAGTCTCAACCTTAAGAGCTAGTTAACTCACAATAACACACACAATCTGTCACCAAAGATGTTGACTCACTTTAGATTGTCCCGAGCATGTCCTAAAATTGGTGGTAAAGAAGAAACAGCTAAATTGGGCAACACACTCACACTCACAGTCAATGTGTGTGTGTGTTGAGATTGATGCTCGGCAACCGGTGTTTACTCTTGTTGGCCAATTGAAAACTCAACGTGGCAGGCAGAAGAAGCACAATGGGGAGTGGAGCTAAAGTAGCGGCATGAGGTGCAGAACACAGACACTGAGACAAATAGATGGAAAGCTGTTAGGAGAGGAGAGGAGAGGACCCAGTGGGAGGGAGCATGGGTGAACTAAAAACACTGTTTACTGATAGGGAGCATTAGATTTGATTTCAGCCACGGCGAGGTGCAGCAAAGAGAAATGATGGGGAGAATAGAGCAGGAGGCTGGGAAAAAAGGGTGAAAAAGAAAAAAACTCCAGGTGGAGAGATAATGCTCAATAAAATCAAGGGTTAATGGAAAAAAGTGAGCAACAAGGATCAAACTTAACCAGAGATATAATTTGAGTATTGGCGACAGGCAAATGGCTTAAGTAACGGACTGAAAAAGAAATAACCTGTGTGGTAAATGCAAAAAAAAAAAAGGGTTGAGTGGTTAAAGGAAGAAGAAGAGTAAGGAGAGTGGGAGGAATGGAACAGTAGATGCTGGACATCACTGTCGGATGGTCTTTAAATGAGAGGCGACAGTGTGTGTTGGCGGGAAGATTGGAAGGCATTAAGGCTTGGCGTGTCCTGTGACACCCTGAGAGGCTGTAAGGCCCAGAGCGTGGGGGGGGGGAGACCAATTGAATTCTCCTACCAAGTACCCACTTGTCCATGTTAAATCTTTCTATGCATGCATTCCTGCACTGTACAGGCTTCTGTGTGTGTGTGTGTGAGTGTGTAATCTCGGAGGGCAAGGAGATTTAGTGAGAACAGAGGCAAAGGAGAATCTATAAAAGACACGTTGCCCTCGCCTTTGTTCACAATCAAAGCTGTGAGTTTGGGTTATCGGTTGCACAGATTTGTGGTGTATCGATGGCACACATGTGTGTCTCGGTGTGTTCAGTCTGTGTTTATGGAGAAATGAGAAAGACTAGAGAGGCTGTGCTTGAGAAACAAAATGTAGCTTTTGAACAACAAAGCAGGACGTGGCACCAGGTCAAGTGGCTTTTCCTTCTTATTCTACTGAAACAATCAGAGTTTAGATTTATGATTGAAATAATCATGAACTATTGGTGCAATCTATTTGTATTCAAAAGTCAGAGTTTAAGCTTTAGAGAAATCTAACAAAAACAGAGAAAATCTGAAACTAAAGGCCCTGACATGGTCGATTGGCAACCAAACAGTTGGTAGGTTCGTTTTCGCACACACCTTCCACGGTCCAACAAGATACACAGAGCTGAAGTCCTGGGAAACCCCTCCTGCTGCAGTACACATCACAGCATGGGTTTCTTCCTGCCGCAGTCCTCACTCTGATATAACGTTACTGTCTCCACAGATCTGTGACGGTTAAAGTGCCACACTTATTGGCAGATGATTCCTCCATGCACCTCTGTGCTCTTTCCATTTGACTGTCATTATAAGTGTCTGTTTGTGGGTACAACACCTTCCGGAAGCTGAGTAGTTGAAGCAAAGAGCCGCCATTGTTGTCCAAGCACTTTTTGACTTAAACAAACACGCCCACCAACTTCTTACCAATAATTCTGCATGCTGGGGAGGAGGAGGGTGTTTAACATGGGCCTTGTGACATAAAAAGGCAGGTGACACGAGGCTGAGAAAAAAATTGACTGAATTATTGATATACAACTACGTCAATGAGAGCGGATTTTACAGGTTAGGGGGGATGGAACATGCAGAGGCCATAAAGGTCTCAGTTTTATGAACACAAGATCATCATCAAATGGTGGAAGCATGAAACCAGAACTTTGTTACAAAAGGGTTGTGTATGCCTCTGTATGTTTTTAATTTAAGTAGCGAATTTCCACAAAGTGAGCCCAAAAATGTCCAATTGTGGGTTTCTTTATCTGTATGTTTATTTGTTTATTTATCCATAAACCTTTGGTCTGAAAAGAATAAATAATAAAACAATATATATATATATATATAACTGGTTGAAGACCATCACAAAGAATGTTGGCACTTTTTCTTATTTCCTCTTTCTATTGGCTCTATCCCTTGTGTAAAAGATTTTTCTCCTAACATCTAAGACAGACCGGTCTACTGAGGACATATTTGACACATATAATCAAGACATCAACACGTACACACTAGTCATACCGGCCTTTCTTCGAGCACTCAGCTTTGACGGGCTTGGAGTTGCTCATTTTGTCTGACCACAATGAAACCACCTTTCTGTGCATGTGTGTGTGTGTTGGTGTGTGTTATGGAGAGAGAAACACCAAGAGGGGAGGGTTAGTGTGTTGACTGTGTGTGTGTGTTTCTTAATAGAAGATGGTTAGAGGTGTCACCCTGCACCCATTTTAATGTGCTCCACAATTACAGCTGTCATGGCTGGAAGATAATGTCTCTCACCCACACGCACACACCCACACACATCCATGCACTCTGAAGAGGTAAAATACGGCAGACAAGGAACAGGCCTTTGCTCATATAAAACACCTCAATGACTCCCATCATCATAGTTGTGTGTGTGTGGATGCACTAAAGCTGTGCTCTATGCCTCTGCTCATGAATTATGAGTTTGTGTAGATGTGTGACTACATAGGTGTGTTTTGGGTGTGCATGCGTGTGTCTGTGTGTGACAATATTTGCTTTGCTGAACGAGCCCCTTGGTGAAAGTCAGGCTGGTTGTAGAATTCCTCATGCAGCAGTGATGTGAAAACACTGTAACAGTTGCACACTTTAAGAGCTCTTTTATATCAACAGCAGGTACATACAGTACAGCATATCGTGAAACACCTGCCTGCAATATCCTTCACAGAATGGACTATATGGGATATACTTCACTTTTTTGTCAGTGAATCAGAGGAAATGTGTATTATTATTACTATTTTTGTCTTCTTAGGTAATGGAAATAAAAATCAGGGCTTAATTAGTAATCAGTAGAAATCAGTAGCTTAATGATCAATATGGAAATAAAAAAAATAAAGCTATTAAATCTGCATTTATATGCATGTTAGAAAATAAAATGGTGAAAAATATATATAAAGAGCTGGATGTTGTTTAACCTCTTTTATGTGTAAAATCTAAAAACTGAAACATATGAGTCAGACGCACCAACAGTAATTGTTGCAGAACATCTCTAATCTCCAGGTTTCAGTTCATGCTAATGCTTTTTTATCAAAAACTATCTATTTTGCATTACATAGTTGTTGTGGTAAATGCAATATTTTGGCCACTGGAAGAGCTGCAACTCTGCTATGTGCAATTTGCAAATAAACACATAAATGAACTTAAATAGCAAAAAAAAAATAAATAAATGAATTAATGCTTATTGCCTGTTTGCATGTCAAAGTTAACAGAAAGATCTTGTCTGGTCTGTCGGGGTTCAGAGTACCTGTGGAGGACAAGTCTCAGCTACTGCCACATCAAATTGGAGCTAAATAGCCATGAAGCGTATTGATTAATGGCAATCAAATCTTTGTGGCATCCATTTAGATTCAGATTTGCTTCAAAACTTTAATAAGTTGAAGCCATACATTTAATCTTTACTTTCTGAAAGTTTTCTGAATTTTCTGCCGTGGTTTAAGATATGAATCAAACACACACACAGACATAGTCAGTGACAGGATCGCCAACCTTTCATGGTGTTGGTTGTTAATAACAGTAAATACGTAGAGTGTAAGATAACCAATGTATGCCTGATGGATCACCTAACAGTCGTGGTTTGTTTTACTTTTATTTGAGCTACATTAGGTGTAAATATTCAGTTTTTCATCAGCAACACATCTGACTTTTGTAATTAATCAGTCAGGTTGTTGTACAAGTACATCCAAAGATTACTAAATTAAATTTCATTTAAACCCATTCAGTGTTTCACAAGACATTTTGCTAACAGACACAAGCACACACAGGTGTTTGCATGACAGCTCGACTTTAATATATGTATTGTTCACATAAACTACTACGTTTTTTTATTTCAAATATGTCAAAATAGCACCAATCCACTTTGTTCCTGGTCTTTGATCAAACTAGCCTTTATCTTAATAATCTGGTTTAGATTTAAACCCTTCATTCATTCTCATTTCTGAGGAAAAGGGTTTAAGGGCATCTCAGGGTTAGCTTCAGGTTCCACAGAACCTCACTTATAAATATCTAACTCTTGCTTTAAGTAATTGTTAAGTAAAAAATGAGATGAGGACATCTTTCACTAGTTTGCAAATTAGTAATTGGAAACTTTAAATGCTGTTTGGCTTTTAGTGATGTGATTTATTCAAATATAGCAATTTGCTATTGTTTTCACATCACATTTTTAAAGTATTGCTATTTTTTTTTTTACCAACTTATAAAATGGTTTAAATTAACATGTGTTTCTGTGGGACCGACTCAATGTTGGCACCATTTTTGTGTGGTCATTCAAAAATCTGCAGCCCTTTTTTTTCTTTCTAGAGATAAATGCATCTGCTAAATGGTGTGTTGTATTGACTTCATCTCTTCAATATCTGACCCCGCTGTCATAAGCAAGGTAACCCCAAGCTTTGAGCCCTCTTGGTTTACCCCTCCTCTCTCACTGTCTGACTCCGTCTCTCATTCGTTTCTTTACTTTGCCTTTGAGTGCTCCATAGATCGGTAACATGACCTCTAATTCTCCTGAGACGATTATGCGTGCACAGATTTAAAAAAAAAAAAAAAGAGACAGAGAAACGCTAAAAAGAAAAAAAAATGTCTGTGAAAGAATCAACTCAGTGATGGGAGTGTGTCTGCATGGGCCACATGTGAAATCAAATCTCTCCAAATCTCTATTCTGGCGTCAGAGAGCTGAAGATGCAAACACAGATGATTGCTACTCACACGTACATGCACATTACACGCATGCACGCTTACATGTATGCAAACATGGCAATGTGACACCAACACACACACACACACAAGTACACGCCCATGGAGATGAACACATAGAGGAGGAACCCTGGCAGATTTATCAGTGGAGGTCTGCAGCACAGTGGCTGCCTTTCTCATTTCATAGGCCACCGGGGCAGAACAGGCATGGGCTTGTTCAAATCCAACCCAGCAAGACCACTGCGTACGCACACACACACTTGCATAAGCACACACACACGTGTGCGTGCAGACGCGCTTTCTCTTTAGCAGCTTAACAGATGCCAACCAGAATTGGTGGAGAGGAAAGCAGGGAGGGATAGAAGAGGGGAGAAACAGGCAAGCTGGAGAAAGGAAAAATGTAAAACAGGGGGAAAAAAAAGGAAATGATATTGAATACTTCTGAAGAATGAAAGTGTGCATGATCGACACAGAAGATTTAGAAACGGAGGGACACAGTCAAGCAGGTCTTTCATGGCAGATGTGGAGATCTCCTGTACATAACAGCTGGATGGTTGGGTCATTCTGTTTTTAAATGAGGGAAACAGAGGGAAAGATGACTCTACCCAGGCTGAAACATTTTGTGTGTTTGTCTAACTAACGTGTGTATGTGTGTGTGTTTGCACATTCTCAATGGAGAAAATCTGTGCAGAGTCTAAGACCAAAATTTAATTGGATTCTTTGGAAATGATAGAGGCTTATTGGTGTAATGGCTTGCTCATGGTGCGGTTGGAGTGAGCCCCTGTAACAATGCCTTGTGCCTCGTTAGCTTGGCAGCCACACACACACACACACAGTCACACACACAGGGTATGAAACAAAAGAGATCATGGGTGGGTTTGAAGCTTTGAAGGGCCTTGTAAATTAAAAAAAAAAGCTACTGTCTGGTTCTACAGCTCAGCCGGGGCACAGTAAGGATATCATGTAAAAACATGAGTCACATTGCATCTGAAACTTATAATGTGGGATTCAGGACATATTTAACACGCAGAACTCAATTTTCCAGTTTGCTAATTCTTTTAACTTCAGTTAACTTGTGATCTGTCATTAAACATGAATATGCTTGGTATTCATAGAAATCTGATAATTGTGGCTATAAAGCTCATAATAAAAAACATACAGCCACCAAACAGTTAAAACCACAAGCAGTTGAATCAGAAGGTAAACTTTAGACAAAGTGGCATCAACACAAACATTAGAGCAAACATGTATAAAAGTTTTCCTCCTTTCCAACTTATTTTTTTTAATACAAGTCAAATCAAATATCAAAATATGTTGTAAAGTGTCTTGAAATATATTTATTTTTAACTTGATTTTAAGTAGCAGCAACAAACAATATTTTTTTATTGTTTTATATGTATGAATAGGGTGAAAAAGAAATGTGTAGGTCATTAAAAAAAGCTAACATTCAAAACAAGATTTTAAAAAAAAGTTTTTAAGAAAAAAAAAAAGTTTTTGCGATTAAAAACCTAAGATTTTTTAACATTTATTGATGGTACCAACATCCATTCAGTGCACAGTAACAGAACATTGAGTTTTTTCTTTATAAAAACATCTGTAACTTTGCTCTAGTTTGTTTTGGCTGCATGCCTATTTGCACAGGTAATGTCCACGTATGAATTTATTGTTGTCAAGTGTTTTTAGTCTTTTTCATGATATTTTATAAGGGTTATATATACGGTCTATTGCAAAAAAAAAAAAAAAACTTCAAGTGAGTGGGAATTTTTTTTCTGTTCAATCCTTTATATCTTTGAGTGTAATACTTACACTTCTGATAAAATCTCCTAGTGTTAACTTTATTTTAATATTAATATTATTCAAGCAGAATTTGTAAACGCTGAGACATACTCAAATACATTTCAATATGTTATTTCAAGCAAGTAAACACCTTGGGGCTGACGAGGTTAAACAGAACACTTTCCAGTAAATGAGCTCATGTTTACAGTCATGCTCTTTAGCAAAGATTCCACAGCATTGCCTTTAGATTGTAATTCTTGTTCTTGTGCTGAAAACAACAAAAAGCCTGACCTGTTTTTATTCTCTTGGTTTCTATTAATTCCCTTACCATCATTTTCCTTCTTCTCTGCTATGGTAATAAACTCCAAGCTGGGTAAGGAATGGGCTAAATATTTCCAACGAATGGTCAACTTTTCACACCTTCCCTGGAATTCATTCCTCTCTGCTCAGCCTTGGTGGTTCTAAAAAAAGAAGACAGTGTAGGTCTGGGTGGGGGAACGAGGGGACAGAAGGTTAAGGCCTCCTTTGATCTGACTGGTTTCAGCTGAGGGAAAATAAAGAGGCAGCCAGGGAAAAATATACAAGGCCCCAGGTGGAGCCTGGGCTTCACCCAGGGGAGGCGTCCAAGAGGAAGAGCCTCATGTAAGGCTTGAGCGCTGCCCGGCAGGGCCCGCATCATGCCTGTTATTTTAACATGGTTAGCACATGGGCTAAAGTCCCCAGTCATTTATTTAACACACAGACTCCCCACGGTGTTTCCAGATGCCACGAGGCCAAAGGGAGCTACAAACACCTCGCCAGAGGCCGACTCAACTGGGCAGCTTGTTTTTATCAATTTATTTTCAGTAAATGTTTGTGTGTTCTTCCAGCTGAAACTACATGGGTGCACAGTTAGTTTGGTGCTCTAAGCTGCCTATATACTTTTTGTTTTTTATTAGTTTTAGAGATCTAGTGCTAATATTTGACCAACTTGTTTTAGGGTTCATATGTGTATAGCAGAACATTTAACAACAGTAGTTATTAAACAATAACAAGTTGATTCCTTCTGAAAATCTACAAAGCTAGACATACAGTACATATGAATAAACTTAGTTTAGCTCAATACTGTATATGTAAAACTGACTATTCTAGCTAACTTTGTATTTGCTGAGTGTAGCTACAGTATATTTTACTAAAAGGCAATTAATTAAAATCCATCCAGCTGTTCATGAGATATTTTGTTAACAAACACAAAGACACTGACAGGCAATTGCATAACTGCTTATCATTCTTGGAAATAACTAACACCTATTAAAACCAGACAAATGATGTAAAGTCAATCATTGCAGTTTTTTTTTACAGCATTACAGTTATGATGTTATGTTTTCAGATCACAGCAGGTCTGATTATAGAGTCCTACACCTGCTGAGAGAAACAACCCACAAAGCAGTTCTGGCCCAAACAATGCACAAACATTTGGCCAGGGTACCACAACAAATGACAGCCCTTTGGTGGCCCAGATATGGTTTGCCTGAGGTGGTCCATATGTGGGCCAGCACCACATAAACCAAACCACAACTGGGCCAGTTGTGGCATGCCATCTTTAAAAACTTTGCCATTATTGCCAGACCTGGCCCACATTTGTTTGACAAACCACTTGTCATGCCAGCAGTCAGCCTGTGTGGGAACCTGTGTTATTGCTGCTTGATACTTTTAGGATGCATTGAAGGAGCTTTTCAGTTCACACTTGATCAGAACAACTTCAATCTGAGTCGAGATAAAGTGACATCTCTGGATTTTTAAAATGGACATTTTGCTTAAATTTGAGCTCTCACTATGTTACTAAATGTAGATTAGCAGCATGATGGCTCAGTGGTTAGCACTGTTGCCTCACTGCAAGAAGGTGCTGGGTTTAATCCCCTGTTTGAACCTGGGGTTTAGAGTTTGCATGTTCTCCTTGTGCTTGCCTGGGTTTTCTCCGAGTACTCCAGTTTCACCCACACCCCAAAAATATGTGCAATCGGTTGCCTTCAGGCCCAGACCTCCCTTGCAAAAGAGATATGCAATTGCAGTGGGATTTTCCTGGTTAAATAATGATACAATAAAATAAATTAATAAATATTAAAATCAAAATTTCAAATAATTTGTCTAAGCAGCTATAAATGAAGTACTGACCACACTTTCATAAGGATGGCATGGTCTCTGTATGTTTTAGGTAAAGTTCACATAATTATATTGAAAAAAAAACATTTGATCAAAATGTGAGCAAAAATATCTAGTTGTGAAACAACTGGACATAAAGTCTAATTATCTTCTAGTGCTATAAAGTAGAATAATAGCTAACATTGTTTTATTGTCAATAAATTTCAGATATGATATGTTTATTCTACAAAAAAGTGCAAAAATCGTTAACTTGCTCTGATAGACTATTCAAGTTGTCCAACAGTTTTGTATTTCTCAACTATTTCATTGTATTTTTTTTGCTCAGCATTAAAGTAAAAGCAAAACTCACGACAGCTCAGCTGAACAAAGCTGTCCCTTTATGGGCATGTACACACACACCAACACACACTCGTATACATACCCATGCTTGCATGAACACAAATGACAACTGGATGCCAAGTTGGACGTTCATCATTTTAGTCTTGTGATATTTGGCAACCTTGTTCCACAAACAGCCAGTGCACACAGTCCCCTGTGGACAGCTTGCTCTACCGCAGAGTGTATGTGGGGGGTGCGTGTTCATGTGTGTGTGTTTACCCAGTGAGCAGCAGCAGCTGTGTCAGTAATAGCTCTCTAAGCTGCAGGCTAATGACAGAACTCAAAGAACGGGACTCTAACATGGATAGATGTTTAACCCCATTTAGCCCCGATCTGGAGACCACTGGGCAAACACCACCCAAGCGCACACACACACACATCCATTGCCTTTACTTTTTTTGGTGGCTTAAAATTTTGTGTGTGTGTATAAAGGAGACACAGAGCAAAAGACATATAGGAATAAAGAGGTAAAGAGAGGGGGGGGACAACATCCTTCACCCTATACATCAGACCGAACTCTTTCTCGTGGTTCCCCTGGCAACAAGACCCCACACTTAACCAGCAAACCTCAAATCATCAAGACTCCCACGTCCACATACACACCTATACAGACTTAGACAAAGTCAAACACACACTGTCCTTTGGAGTGCAAGAGGGGGCAGGTGGTCACATTAGTTGAGCGTGTATGGGGGGTAGTTGGCTTTTAGGGTTAGAATGTGTGTGTGTGTGTGTGTGTGTGTGCATCACGGCCTGATCATCGCTCAGCTAGCAGTCTATTGTCCAGGCCCATGAAGTGACTGTGAGGTCTAATTAGCAAGTTAACAAGTTAAGAGGTGGAGTCTGTCAAATGCTTAGCTCTTTCACCCTGAGGGTCAGCCCACCACTGCTGGCCATGTATGGGCTTTGTTTGTGTGTGTTTGTATGTGTGTGTGTGTGTGTGTGTGTGTGTGTGTTGGGTACCAGGGATTCTAGTGACTAACACCAGTCCTGATTCACAGCCTATTTTATTTCAGCTTTCATTGTGGTTAAAAAATACAAGACTATTACCAGAAAGTCATAAAAACAGCTTAGATAGAGACTTAAACATCCTCGCTGCAGGACGGAGCGCTTCTGTAGGTCATTCATTCCAACTGCAGTTAGACTGTATAACACATCATGATGTTATCTTATCTTATCTTATCTTATCTTATCTTATCTTATCTTATCTTATCTTAGTTTACATGTAGAAGTAGACATAATAGGAAGTTATTGTCTTATCTTACAACCTTTAAAAGAATAATCAGGTATATTTTATTACATTTTAAGTTTGATGGCAACCAGAGGCCAATTTCTGTCTTAAAACAAATCCAGTTTTCAAAATTTAATTTTGGTTCATTTGAACGCTATTTACTAAATGTTACACTGAAACCTTGTGAATTATGTAGTTTATTAAAAAAATGTATTGATATTTGTAATCTCTGCCCTTATTGAAATCAAGATATTCTTTGGAGTGCTGGTTATCCCAATTTTTTGATTCTTCAGAACCAGGCACCCATTTACTCTTTTCTCATTTTTATAAGGAAATTTGAGTTGTGTGCACTAAAAAAAAATTCTTATTTTTTTTTATATATCTGTAAGCACATATGGGAGCATACATAATTATTTACTGAAGTTTTGTATTTGACTGAACTGCCTTTTTTGACAGCATCCAAATTTAGCCATTTAAACTGTTGTTCAACAAGTTTTAACAGGATATACATTGTTTATAAATTTCTCCTTGAGCCCCACTTTAGCACATCTGATTTTTTTCTTTAACTTCATGTAAAAAAAATAATAAAACAGTAAAGATAAAAAGTTGTAGAGATTGTATATGTGGCTGAAAGCTTGAATAATATGAACTCCATTATTAGCAGTAGTGGTGTGTTGAGATGTGTGCTTTTCTGAGAAACTAGTGTAATAATCAGTGTGGTGAGACATTGGGTCTATTCTGGGCATCTTTATGAGGTTTGTCGAGACTCGTTTGTAACCAAATCTACCACAGAAGCTGAGAAAAGACTTTGAATTCCTGTCATCTTTTTTACCGCTTCCCTCACATTTACGCAATTTTCCTTTTCAAGCCTCTTACGGCAGCAGTTCAGCATCCTAAAGTTCAAAAATGCTTAGTTAAATGTAAATATCACAAGGTTGTATTTTAGAATTCAGATTTCTGTATACAACCGTATCTCCTTGAAATTAACCCTTTGTTTTTGTTTATTCATTTTTTTACACTTTAATTTCCAGCCATCCCACATGAACGGCTGATCCATCGTTCCCTCCCCTCATCTTCTTTCACTCAGTTTCTCCATCTTAGGCGCTTTCTGTCTTTCTCCCTGTTAATCTATCTGTCTCTATATCAGTCCCTCAATGAACTGACGCTCTCTACCTCCCACAAAGGCAGCACCATATTTCTCCTTTTAAACGTCGTGGGCAATTCCCATTGTCTGCAGCGCAATGGAACTTGTCCACAATAGAAGTGGATGGCTCAATGTGTGTATGTGTGCGTTGGTGTGTGTGCAAAGTAGGGGTTCCTCCACCTCTCTTTAAGCAGACAAAGATCCCAATTTGTCACCTCGTGTACAGCTGTAGACCAACTGGGTTCGGTCTGAATTTGTGTACATGATTGTGTGTGTGTGTGTTTGTGTGTGTGAGAGAGAGAGACTGGGGGGAGGAAAAACAGGGAGCAAGTGAGGCAGGGTACTCTATTCTACCCCAATACAACATCTGAGGGGGGGGTGAGAGGAGGAGGGTAAGAGGTTAGAAAGTAAAAGGGGGTAAATAGTTTTCTGCCCCCTTTCTGTGGGAATGTTTGTGTAAGGACACAAAGCGGCGACCACTCTCTGTTGGTGTGTGTGAGAGAGTGAAAGTGTTCGGGGGGTGGTGGAGGGTAAAGTTGGGGGTGGGGTGGGGGGGGGTTGAAACAAGGCACTGAATTAGGACAGAGATGAGTTTGGACGGAACAACTCAGAGGAACTCCTCTGAATCTTTCATCCCCTCAATGACAAATCACTTCATTAAAAAGGAATAGTTCAGATCCTCGAAATTGGGGATTTGTGGAAATGTTATGAATGTTCAACATCTTACTTGTTGTAGATAATGCATTCACCTCAGATATTATATTGTAACTCCAATCTGAGGAAAGATATCACATTCATTTTAATTATGTTCCAGTTGCAAATGGTTAGGGTCAACATGTCTATAAAGTTTTTTAACACTGTGCAAGACAGTGTCTTTATTTGTATTTTATGCATTCAAACATCATAGCAGCCTTTTTTATATAAAAAAACATGCATTACTTAAGTAGTGCATTACTTATATAATATGCAAATTAACAAAAGTGATATTTTTATATGTATATATATATATATACACACACAAACACACACAACGGTGGTAGGGGATGTGTATTTCGGACTTTCTGTACAATTTTCCATGTATGCCAAATGTGTCACAAATGCATTTAACTAATGTTTACACACTTTATAGTCACTTTACATGGTTTTTGAAGTGCTAGTAATTCAGTTTCAGTTATGTGTTTTTTGCATCTAATCGTGCTGCAGACGTTCCTCATCAGGTTAGCGCCATTCAGCCTGCAGCCATCGTCAGTCCCCTGGCTGGCCCCAAATGTTGTGACTCCTGACAACTTCTTCAATTTGCTCTGCCGTGTGAAGAAGCTGAGTGCACATTGATATCTTCCCACCTACACACACACACATCCACACACACACATCCACACACTTAGGAGCAATCTTTTCTCTTCATGGACACACACACTGAAGTCATCAATATTCTCCCATTTATAAATGATCTGGTCCCAGGATAGAGTTTCAGAGCTGCTAGGCCCCTCTGCGCCCAGCTTGTCCCACACTAAAAAAGTCACACTCCTCACTGGTCATTGATTACCTTCTCAGATTTAACACATCACCATCCGTTGTTTGATTAGCAGGGGAGAGACCCCTGTCTCTGCCCATGTCATCCCAGCTCATGTGCAAGTTTGTTTGCAGGTTAACCAGAAGATTTAGATATGCAGTGATATATGTATATATATATATGTATATATATATATATAATAATTATACCAATAAAATAATAAAACAAGCACAGATAGAGGACTGAGAGTAAATAACCCACTTCTTAAAAAAATGTCAAATTTATATTGATAGAAATTATGCTGTGTACAGGTAACTAGTAAACACACTGTTGAAAGTATCACAAGAATATAAACTTGCTGCTGTTTTGTTTTTATTTTAAAATATTTGTTAGAGCTGATTTTCCATTTCAATAGAAGTAGCATATCGAACAATTTAAAACAATTATTATTATTGTTAATATTATTATTATTATTATTATTATTATTATTATTATATTTTTTTATATATATATATATATGTTATCAGTTTGAATGTAATGTCTTACTCATCATGTTGGTGAAACCAGCAGTCCGAGAAACATGGAGTCACATGAACAATATACGTATGTCTCATAAAGAAGTACTTGCATAGATTTTATTAAGTTTGCAAAACAACGTACAATTACATTTCTTTTAGATAAAAGTTAAATATAATGTACAAATGATTATATGGTCATAACTAAAATTAAACCCTAAATAAATAAAATTCTTACAGCTAAGAACACACAGCTTTTAAATGCACTCAACTGTTATAAAAATTACAATGTTTTGCAGCAGATTGTAAGTGTTCTCCTTACAATAACAAGTGAATAATTGCCATTGTTTCTAATTTAAAATCTGTAAGACTGGATTTGTCGAAAAAAAATAAAAACTACATGATGATGAAAATACATATTTGCTCAAGTTCAAAACAATGCAATTTCTTATTGTGGGGGCTTACAGTTTTAATTGATTGGTTTGACGCAGCCGTCAACTCAAAAACCACTTCTTCAACACAGTAACACAGAGGTCTAACCAGTGACACAGT
>JARVGW010000815.1:5142380-5183743 GCA_031762495.1 Anablepsoides rubrolineatus
AGAATAGAATAGAATAGAATAGAATAGAATAGAATAGAATAGAATAGAATAGAATAGAATAGAATAGAATAGAATCAATGTGTGACACATGATTGAATAATAAAGGAGGATTTACAACTCAACCTCAAGTCTTTGTGTTGAGGTATCTGATTTAATGGCTACACCACTGGTACAAGCAGACACACACCACAGATGAAGACAAGAGGCAGGCTGAAAGACACACATTCTGTCTTGCTTGTTACCTTTTCTGACACACACATACACCATGTGGTGAGCTGAGAACCAGTAGTTACTTTCCACTTCACATCACTGTGGGCTAACGACTGCTAATCCTCCATACCCTTTCCCCCAAAGGAACCAAGGCAGTCGCCATGATCTGCCCCCTACTGAATTCTAATTACCCTCCACTGGGATTTCACAATGAAAGTTCCATTTTAGCACTAACATTTTCACCAATATCACCTTCATATCCCGAGGTGTAAATATATTTGTTCATGTTTTATATGTGTTCTGCCTATGATGTAATTTTTTTTCATCTGCTATGGTCTACCAGTACCCCCAGTATAGGGGTCCTAGAAGTGTTGGGGCACTGACTGTGCACTGTGTACCTCCTACTGAAAGGATGGCATCTAAATTATAACAAACAAAAAAGTGAAATTATATACAGAGTAAGATGAACAAGGACTAGTTATTTGTGCAAATACTGTGCACTATGCGCATGACCTGTTCACCTGTTCCCCCATGTTTTTGTCATGTGTGTTTTCTTGAATGGGTGATCTTAACTGCATTCCGTTCTACACCGCATCCCTGATGTTATGTTTGAATGACAATAAAGTTAATCTGAATCTATGTATCCTCTTTTAACACTTGAATATTTTAACACTCAGAGGCCAGGGGGCACATCAAATTTCTACTAAGAAACTATTCAAACATTGCTTTTTTTGCTCTCCGAACAATTGACAAATTAGCACATTATCACCATCTGTAGCTGTGAAAAAGTGTGATGTAACCCAGTACAATGTGCCTCAAGAGGAGGTATCCAAATCAGAGGCCTGAAACACCTTGGTTGAACCTTTTGATGTTGAGGGGCAGCAGCTTTACTCTGTACTTCACCCGGATAATGGAACTCCTACAAACATAGGGGAGGCTCATTCAGCTTGTAAGTGGGATTGTGTTCTTTCAGTCAAAATTCATTCTTCATGACCATAAATGAAGGTTTTAATGTAGAAAATTGAGAGCTTCACCTTGTAGCTTAGATCTATCTTCATAAGGACAGACTGGAGCAACACTAACATTGCTGCTAAAGAAGCCCCTGTCTGTCAGTCGGTCGATCCTCCACACATCATACCATCACTTGTGTACAGTTACGGTATGAGTACAGATACTTTAACCTCTCCACTGGAGAGATATCTAAAGCCCTTTTCACAAAACAATTGAAACACAGCCTGAGACTCATATTTCTTCCTGTCTCTGTGTCTCCTCTATGTGAGAAGGCATGAGGAGTTGAAGTCATCTCGCCATTGTTACGCCTCTGAGCCACCAAAAAAAAGAGTTGCAAAGCCAAACTAATCAATAAGAGTGTGTGTGGGATGTAGTGATAGCAAGTGTATCTGAAGTGTCCAACACACATTTTATTAATGGTTCTCCATGTCCACTCACTTGAGTGATAAACTAGGAGACTGTATCACAATGCTAAGTTCATCTGTGTACGTTCCCATTGTAGCAGGATGTTCCTGCCTTGTTCAGCGCATTTATGAACACTCAGAAGCAGCTTAAAAATGGTCTCATTTTTCCAGCCATATCAGAGAAGTGTTTTGGGAAAAGGCCTAATGATATCTTATACTGGCTTCAAACTGAATTGAATTGAGAGGTATCAATGGAAGCTGTATTTTGTTCCCCCCAGTATAGCAACAGTTGCATCCTTGACTGGACTTGCCCACCCCTATTCTCTTTATCCTGGCAGGTTGGCCCCTTACTGCCAAGCAGGGTCTCTTGTAAAAGAACAGCTTATGTGAATGGAGGCCCAGCATGGAGCCTGGACGGCTCACATGTCTAAACCCTCCCTTCCCCTCTCAAACTCTCACATGCGCTCTCCTTACTCTATAATTTTTATCTCTTCTGCACTATGGCTTTTAGTTGTGACTTTAGATCTGTGGATCACAACTAGGCAACAAAGCCATCAATGCACTCAGTTTATTGATAAAGAATAACAAAATGACACACGTGAAACCGTACATAGAGTAGGCATACACAATCATCTCTATCATGTCATGTCACAATCATGTCTATCTATCTATCTATCTATCTATCTATCTATCTATCTATCTATCTATCTATCTATCTATCTATCTATCTATCTATGATTTGTTTCTGTATTGCTCATGATGTCTGAGGGGTGATTATGGAATTCCCCGTCCCTGAATCAGAGGTTAAAGTTGAGACTAAGTTTGTGTATTACTCTACTCTCTGGGGTATGGGCACCCCCACCCCCACCCCCGACCCCCTCTAACCACCATTTCTTTAAAATGTACTTTTTCCTCACTTTTATGACTTTTTCTACTTTTAGATGATTACAGTATAATGGAGACTCAGAGTCACTGTATGGTTTGGCAACACATACTTTCCCCCCACCCACCAACAAACACACACACACACACACACACACACACTTACAATGACTTTCAAAATGCCATGAGGACCTCTTGATTTGTTCAGAGAGCTTGGTTTGTCTTTTATTGTGTTATATTGAACACAGTTTGTTTTATGTTTTGGCAGAGTTTAATTGAAAAAATGAATTTTGCTGGTAGATTTTGACAGAACCAACCAAAGCGGGAGACATAATCCTTTTTGCTTTAATGTTTCACAATCTGTTTTGTAAATTGAGTAATGTGTCATGACAGTTGCAGTCACACTTTTTTTGGTTCTAACTTTTAGACCATAATTGAATACAAAAATGTAAAAATAGAGGTTAAAAAGTATTTTGTCCTTGGATTTTTCTTTGGTTTTAGTACCCCTACTCTAACCTCATGTGGTGTATTTGACAAATATAACACATTATTATTCCATCAAAACCATGTGATTGTATCCTGTTTCATTTGTTACCATAATGCTAATTTATTGTATTACTGCAAATTGAGAAACTACAAAGCAAGGGTTTCTCACTGAAAAATAAAAGGGGGGGGGGGGGGAAGTATAGCTAATCCCCAAAGGAAAAAGGCAAATATAAACTCTTGACTCTTCAGCCTGTTGATGTATTTTATTCATAATCATACATCATGAGTTGTACAGCCTCCTTCTACATATCGGCTGCTTAAAAAAAAAAAGAGACGACTTAAAGTGAGAGCACATCTCAGAACAATCAATTATACAGAAACCTAAGGAGAATCACTCATGCTGTCCATTTTGAGTCTAAGCTTTTATTCTCCAAGCAAATTGGACATAAGGGTGTTCTTGCTTGTTAAAAAAAATGAATGGAAAAACACGAGCTGTACTTTGCTTAGTTAATTTCCTTCATTGCATGAACAAGTCTATGTCCGTGTGTGCTCCATGGCAATCTATCCTTTCAAACATGTTTTATAGAGCTTTGGCTGCTTTGACCGGAGGTGTAAATGTGTCATGCTTTATTAGAAATCCCAAAGAAGAGGGCTAACATTAATCACGGGCTCTTGTTTATGAAAGTCATAAATGTTTCACTGAGTGTTTTATTGTGTGCTGCCAGATTTGGAGGCGCGTATTGTGTGAGCTCGGGCCACCACTGCATCATGACGGCACCCCAAAACCCATGAAAATTATTCACCCTCATGCTCTATCTCTTTCTTTGGCTTTTTTTCATGTTGTCAGAAAGTGTGACATCACTTTGACCTTTGACCCGAGTGGTGAGGAGACCACCGATTGGATGATTGGCTTATAGAGGACATCCACATTGACTCTAAACTCAATTCTGCTGATGTCAGGAGCTATTAGAACGGACAACATGCACACATGGATAGAACTGGATGCCGTGCATGAGTGTGCAATTGTGTATACAGTGATGTGTGTGTATCCATGTTTGTTGATGTGCAGTCATGTTCAGGGTTATATAGGTCAAATGTCTGAAACTGGAACATCTCCCAGCTGAAATACCAGGGAAAATGTCAAAGTCTGCTAATGTGCAATCCTTCATATCAATAGTTCAATTGGACATGAAAGCATCTATGCTGTCAAAGGGCCTACATACTATCTCTTGGCAGTTTTTAAAATATTTTACCAATACATATCTTGAACTAATGTTGTCTATTATCTATAAAAAATGATTTTAAAATGAAAAGGCAAAAATAGGCCTTAAAGAACACTAAAGTTGCTCTTAACAATTGGTTAACATTGAATGATATAATATTCTCCACGAAAGGTTTAATTGAGTTTTATTGAAAATGTGGAAGTGCACAGATGAAAGCAATAGCAAAAACAATTGTCCTTTTTCCTATTTATACTTCAACCCAACTTGTGCCAATAAAACAACAATCAGAAATACAGTGAATTGAAAACTGGTTCATTTTCTGACATTTTCAGAAATTGGAACCACAGATACAGAAAATTACAGTTAGTAGAATTGAAAAACAGTGGGAAATAGGTGTATATTTCCCACTGTTTATATATATATACAGTATATAACTTTAACCTCTAAGCTAGTGGTTGACAATAATATTTAATGCAAAACAGTCAACATTTTTCTTATAAAAAGCAACAGTTTCAAGGCAGAGGTATAAAATAAATAGAAACTGATATAGGTGTAGAACATTAATTTTCACCCAGAACCTCTACATCTTATTTGGCTATATGCTGACGATTACATGGCTCAGTTGTCAGACAGGGACTTCTCCTTAGAGGCTGCTTGTCCTTCCCTTCAGTCTTTTTGTTGAGTCAGTGTTCTCTGTAAGGTCTCAAATGCTCACTTTAAAGGAGGCCATTATTATACAGTAGCTCCATGAGATGACTGCTGCAGCTCCGTTGTGAAAAGTCATCTTTTCACTCCTGATCTCTGTGCAATCATCACTGCTGCCTTAGCTTTTCCCCAAAGTCCCACGTCAAACCATAAAAAGTCATAACAATACATCTCAAGCAGCAATGCTTCACCGCGGCTGCTTTACTCATGAAATTGCGACAAATCATAAATTCAACAAGCTTCCGCCCCTGTCCTCGTCTCGCAGCTTGTTAAATGTGGAATAATGTCATCCTAATGATTATTTTTTTGCGCTTCGCTGTAACATAATTCAGAGATGGTGTAATGATTTTTTATGCCCCTGACATATTGTTTTGCGGGGAGTGACATAAAAGCACGGTGACATGTGGCATTTTGGTAAAGGTCAGGCGCCCCATCTTGGCCGCCCGTCCATCTTCATAACATTGCCACTTGTCATATGGAAACTGGCATCACCAATCTTTGTCTCTCCCTCATTCCTTCCTGCCCCTCCCCCCTTTGATCCTAATTCTGAGCCTTCTTTCTTTTTTTTTAATCCCTCATTTGTGCTACTCTTTTCTATTCTACAACTCTAGGTTGTCTAAGCTTATACTTTTTTTTAAAATAAGTTGTCACTGTAGGGAATATAAAAATAAGATTTTGCACATGCACACAGAAAAAAAACACACAAAAAAAACACTTGCTTCAGGGGTGCTGTGGGGGTCTGGGGGCTGCATGTCAACACCAGCTGTGAGGATTGAAGTGACAGAGAGAAGGGCTAATACTAATGTGATAAATACGTCAGCACTCACTCCAGGCACTTTGTGTGTGTCTGATTATGTTTGATGGTTTTGGAAATCTGCTTTGAGCCATCTACTTTTGCCATATGCTTATGAGTACAAACTTTTTGACACATCTTTCCGTGTAAAGCATGACATTATCTGAATGTCAAGGCCAATGACAGAAATAACTTACACCATCATTTTGTGTTTAAAAAAGAAGGCTGTTTTTATAGCTAAAGGGTTGCTTGTTTTGGATCTACAGATGACACAACCGCTTTTGCAACAGCACTGTAAAATAATATTATTTCAGAAAACTGATAACTCTTAAATTTGGGACAAAATGAAAAATATGTGTGTGAAAACCTAAGCCCATCCTTGCTGTGACTGCTGTAGGGTATATAGCAGCCAGGTGCTACTAATCAAAGGCACTTGATTAACTGATCATTAGCAAGTGTGATAACTTCAATAAGTATGGAAGTTTTGGCAGATTGCTACTCTGGAGTGTATAGATGTGGTTTAACATAATGCCAAGGAGAACAGACCTCAGCAATGACCTTAGAGAAGCAAGTGTTGCTGCCCACTAGACTTGGAAGGAGTTGGGCCATTTACAATCAACTTGGAGTCCATCGTTTTTGTAAAAAAGATTATTCACAAGGGGAAAAAAAAACATTCAGGCAGCTGCCAGTCTTCCCACGGATGGATGTCTCGACAAATTCAACCCAGGGTCAAACTGCAATCCACAGAAAAATGTCAAAAACACAAAAACTCCATCTCAGACTCCACAGGCCTCGGTTAACAGGTCAAATGTTAAAGTTCAAGTACAGCTAGGAAAAAGCTGAGTAAGTATGGCTTGTTTTCAGGAACTACCAAAAGAAAAACCTTCTCTCTATTAATAAAACATGGCAACATAACTTAGATTCGCAAAGTTTAGTCTGCCTGAACCAAAAGACTGGTTGAATGTCCTTTGGACTCATGAGTGCTATAGTAGGGATATTTGTTCACAATGCACAGTAACATGTTTGACAAAGAACAAACACATCATATCAGCACAAATCGATAACGACAACTGCCAAGTACAGTATTGGAGGTCAGCTGATGATTTGGGCAAGGTGCCCACAGGACACCTTGTAGTCATTAAGCAACTCCTCTGTAAACCAATGAACTCTAGAGCCAAATTTGAGACCATCTTTCTGACCAAACTGGCTCATGATGCATCAAGACAATAATCCCAAACACAGCAGTTAATTAAGAACTGAATGGCTGAAAAAGAAAAGCATCATGGTTCTGCAATGGCTCAGTCAAAGTCCAGACCTCAACCTGATTGAAAAGTTGTAGCAGGAGTGTGGTTGCAAACACCTACCTGGAGAAACATTGTAAAAAGTTCGGGCCAAAAGTCCCTCACAAACATGTGAGAAAAGAATTAGGCACTGCTGCTAAAGATGTCTTTACAAGGCATTGAATCACTTTGTTTTTTACCACAACCTTTTCCTTGTGGCTTCATTTTGGTTTAATAAATAATAACATGGTAGGATTTGTTGTGTGCTTTTGTACAGTTGAGGTATATAGAATAGTATACAACATGGTAATATTGCATCTCTTCATGAGGAAAACCCTGGAATAGAAGGGTACACAGAGTTTTATAAAGTACTAAGTAAAATCACTTTGGTAAAAATTAAGTTCACTGAAAAGAAAAGTACTTAACTAAGTCACAACATTGGTAAAATTACAAATCCTCAAAAATGACTTTAGTACTGTAACAAAGTAAATGCACTTAGTTACTATCCACCTCTGTTTCCTATGCCTCAAAGTATTTGGGTGGTGGTCTGTTGAGTTGAACGTCGTTCTGTAAGACGCGACATGTTAAAGAGAGCAGCTGCAGGGATTGACACAGAGAAATAAAAACACTTAAACATGTGTAGATGTGCTCTACATGCACACAGGAGCAGCGGGTGCGCAGGGTCAACTGGAGAGCTTGTGTGTGTGTGTTTGCGGGTTGCACAGGGTCACGTAGGGTGAGTGAGAGGTAATTTCTCGGCCGTATTACTCAACACTCCCGCTCTGACAGCTTTAATGGTGATGGCCTTATTATAGAGAAGACACCTTGCCTGTGTGTGTGTGACCATTCTAATGGTGATGGCCATATTATAGTGAGTGGAAGATGGCTAAAAGGCTTGAATTTATCTCGGGCTACATTTACTGACATAAGAATAATAGACCAGAAGATGTTCCCTCCCCTGTCTATTCATCTGTAGAGGGGATGTGTGATGTGTGTGTGTGTTTTTTTTCTTTTGCAAATGTCATCAAACAACTATTGAAGAAGTGCAATTTTAATAAAAACCTGTTTGTTCATATTATGAGAAAATCTTGAAGAATGCGAAGGCAATATTGCTCATGTGGATAAGTCAAAAGATATCAAAGTGCAACCTTGTTTTTTTGTTGTTTTTTTTAAAGTGCATTGTAATATGTGCATTTTAACCGGAACAGAGTTACATGAATTTACGACCCTGTGGTTTTTGTGTTACGTGTCTGATTTACAGTCACACAACTCCCAGCACTTTTCTCTCTCCTTTTCACCTACCGTTTTTCACCACAGTGTTAGCTAATCTCCTTGTCTGTCGCTATTCTTCCCTGGGTACGACTTGCTTCCTGTAACCATACATTTTACTGCACCTGCTGAGCCGTTGCATTGGGGGATTGGGGGGCTATGTGGTTTCAGGAGATCCAACGGACAGTGCTGTAGAAACACGCACTGTCTGGCAGCGCGGGTTAACCTCATCCTCATGTTACACAACTAAGACTGAAGCAATCTTTTTTTTTATTTTCTACACAATAATAAATCACTCATGACACATCCATTTATACTCTCACTCTTCCTCTCTTAATGTATATATTTAAACACACACGCACACGTTCAAACAGTGCTTCTAAAATATTGAAATATCCCGACTGAAGCGGGTCTTAACTGTCATGCTTGTGGGGCTCAGGACTCTCTTACAACAAGGATCAAATGTTTGCTGCCTGCCTCTGTGTACTTGTGCATTTGATTTAAAGCTTAAAGGCATTTTATGCTAAGAACGTGTCTGCTCCAAACAGCAGACGCATTTGATCCGGAAGGATCCGGCTCTCATTTCAGTCTGCAAATAAGCGTGCCGTTGGAGAAGTAAATAAGCCTTGTTTATCCTGGATCAACCACACTAGGCCTAAATACATGACAAGTTCCTTTAATACTTTGCCTAAAAAGGCATATTTGTATGACAAAACCCACTTTATTTGCCTAAATTACTTTTGCTTGACTTTGTATATACTTTTTTGGGGCATTTGGTTAACTTGGTTTGTAGTTTCTAATTGAAAAGTAATTACTTTTTTGGGCTGCAAACACATTCTTCTTTTTTTTACTATTTTAGAAAATTGATGCTTCCATGTATATTTGAGTGGCATGATTAACAAACTATAAATACATGAATGAATGAAACTTCAATAACTTGCTCACAAAAGTAAAATTATTGCTGACTTTGTGAAACGCAGCTTTTAATTTCACATAATATCACTCACGACTTCAAGAGTGCAAAACAAGCAGTCTGTGCATCCGGCGTATCCTGGGTTGACTTTCATATCTAGTTATCTTTTAAATGTCTTCTTATTTGGGTATTGTTCGATCAAAGCTCACACAACAGATCAGCCTGTTATCGTCTCTGTCTGCCAGCTCTCACTAACTCTGTGGCAGTGGAGCGGCCGCGTTTGTATGTGAACTTCAAGGTTTTCCTAGTACGCATAAGTACATCTTTGTGTGTACACGTTTCAGCCTAATCTGACTGTGCTTGTACATTCATTTTTGTGCATCTGCGTGCACAAAAGAACACCCAAAGAGATGCAGATCTGTCACATCCTGTGTTTATGATAAGCCGTAATAAAAAAAAAACATATAATTGATTGAATTTTTGGTTTGTCTGTTGACATCTTAAACTGGCATCCGTTTGAAGCAATATGAAAGATGTGACATTTCCAGCGTGTGTGTGTGTGTATAAATGTGTGTACACAGCAGTTGATATTTGCCCCATTTAAAAACAGAAGCTGTAGTCTAAAAGACAAGATAAACTGTGTTTTCCATGCAAAGTAAATGTTTGAGCACATTTATACTTTTCGACTTTAATTTATATGTTGCAAAGTGTCACTGTTTTCAGTGTTTAATTATATACTGTCATTAGTCCAAGAAAAACAGAAGCCCACATTTACTAATGCATTGAACAGTTTTATCATTTGCACATCAATATGCCTCACAAAGCCTTTGCAAAGTGACAGTTTCACCTCACACTGTCACGTTTAGCTGTCAGTCAAACCACGTCTCTTGTCACTGGCACAATTAGCTCACATTTAAATGAAGATTCATGTTTTTTTGTTTGTTTGTTTTTTGAGAAAAATACCTTCCCATATTTATGTAAGCTGTCGGAAAAGAGGCTCCTGATTTCCAAACTCTAATGACAGAGCGTCAGATAGCTGCACTTTTTGTTACTGCCTCCTCAGAACGTCGAAGAAAAAAAAAACATCCAGGAAGATGGTAATCTGGTGCATGTCAGATCGTCCTCTCTTCAAGTGATGAGTGTCAGACATTGAAGCATCTCTTTTGCTTTGTCAATTTTGTGCCTGTTGTGTTTGATAGGCATATTAAGATTGTGCATTCAGGACCCCTTTGTTTTGATGCATTCTATGAAAAAAAAAAACTGCAGACACCTGTTGAGTTGATAGGCCTGTTTGGACCAGAGAAGGGCATCAAGGGCTCCTCCACGTTTTTTGTATTTCTCTGCTCCAACACACCTGATTTGAATGAACAGGTGATTATTAGGCTTCTGCAGAACTTGGAAGAAGTAATTCAGTGCCTGAATCAGGTGGTTTGGAGCAAAGAAAAAAGTAAAACATGTAGGGCTGCGGCCCCCGAGGACCAGGATTGCCCACTCCTGGTTTAGACATTTGAACATTTGAACATTTAACAAGCTCTATTTGTTGTGTGGATATGATGCAGAGTCAATGCTGTAAAATAATGCACAAAATGAACCTGAAAACACACACTGCATTATGTTAGTGAATCTACCTGAGAGTTTAAAGATTGAAATAAAAAGGTTGTTAAACCTAACAAACTTTAAGGCTATCTATTCTTTGCTCATATTGTACCATTATAAATCTTGTCATTAATTCAATTATAAGTATATTATTCCCCACATTTCTGTTTGGTGACCTTTTGTCTCCAATGTTTTTTGTGTGTTATTACAGTTTATTGTTACATTAAAAAAAAATCATTCAAACAAGATTGTTTTCAATGTGCCTCCAGTGTAAATCACATAATCATTACTGGTATTATCATAATTATAGAGCTGCAAGTTGACTTAACCCCTGATTATTAATTGGTAATGCTAATATCAGGTTACCTTTATCTCTCATTGCCAAGGCTAGATTTCAGAAGCACTCATACTCAACACTGCATAAAGTTAAACTCAAATCCAAACTGGTATTTATTAACTATTTGTTACTAATAAGCCCATTCAAAGTACAATAGACAGTGCTCTCATTGTGCACCAAGTGGTTTTACTTTACATTTTTTGTCTTTTTTTTTTGTCTTTTTTTGCATTGCCACAAACTAAGTTCTCTGCCTTGGACAATTTATTATAGTTTTATATAGACAGTATTTTATTTGTTTGTTTGCATTTGTGTCGTATGATTTCAGAGCTCTGCGTCCAGAGCCACCCTGTTGCCCTGTGTGTCCTCTAATCTTGTTTGTCAGAACTAAATGAGCTGTCCCAGTGAGGTGTGTTAGCTGCTAATGAATTTATTGCTTGATAAGAAGGGGACCCGTGCAGTTGCATCGTACTGCTCTCATAAAATGCTGGAAACAAAAGAAAGAGATGTTATTAACCTTTACTAGCTTTGTGTACTGGGTGGTACTGATTGATGTGGTCTGTGTATGTCAGTGGTGGGGAGAAGTGTGTGCTTTTTTTTTTTTGTGCTTGTTTGCATTTTTTGCACAAGTGTGCATGTCACATACTTACCCTGTGTGTGTTTGTGGTGGAGGTAATAAAAGCTTTACTATTTTTTTTTTCCATCAGTGCATTCATGGAAAGGAACTGTTTCGATAACGCTGCCGCTATCAATTAATTGTTAATCGCGTTCTACCAGATTAGCATGTTGTCCAATTGCCTCCAGACTGACCGGAGACAATAAATACATATAGTCAATAAAACAGCAAAGCACCATGGGAGGACAGGGAGATAGGTGTGGGTTGAGACATGAGCCAAGGTGCCAACATCATAAGCTCAGCCATAAACGCGACATGAGTTATGGCTTTACACTCTTTTGTCTTATCTGAATTTACTCAATTAAATGAAGGGGGGGGGGGTCATCCTTCAAAGACAAAAAGAAAGAAAAGACACAGAAGATAGCTGTCCTCACAAAAATCATTTGTTATCTAGGCAAAATATAAGATCTGCAATTTTTCTTGTCTGCTTCTTCAAAAAACGCCGAGCCGTTTCCTGTTCGGGTAACAGAAACAGGACTGGACTGCAGAATAAAGACAGATAGAGAGGGAGGGTGGCCAGAGAAAGAGGGAGGAAATAAAGACTGTAGTGAGTTATGAAGCAGTACCCAGGGGGTTAATTTCTCACCAGCAGTTTTCATACGCTGTGCACACACAGTGAAGCTGGTGTCTGGCCGCTGCCAGCCAGTAGCATGCTAGTTAAAAGTGAATAAGTTTATGGCCGGTGTGTAGGGCCCTCATACATCAAGGAGCAGTTTGTTTAGCCAGCAGGGTGACAGGGTACAGTAACATGGGCAGGGCTGGAGAGTGGCTACGGCTGTGATAAATGGGGGATTACAGGAAGGATGGGGTCTCGGCCGTGTGTGTATGTGAGGAAGAAAGAGACATCAAAGCATGTTTTTAGCTCAGAGATTAATGGCAATTCCAGCATTTGATCTAAGTGATTTTTTTCCTCCATTTGAAGAATGCCTTTTTGAAGCTGTAAATATTGAAAACACCCCTCTTGACAAAGCTCACTGTGTGAAAGGATTTTCCTCGGCAGTATTGACGAAAGCTTATGGGCTCCAATCTAAAGTTTTTAGCTGCTGAATTTGTGTTTCTTGCTGGTCTTTTCTTTTTAAACAAATTGCAAGTAAAAGTTTTCTAAAAATGTCAGCCCTATGTTCAGACATACTTTGCTGCCTTTTACACTGATCTTTTTATTGTCCATTGCCCAAAGGCAATGATGGAGAATAATGACTTTGCTGGGATCTGAAATGTGTGTCTGTTAGCAAAATATTTATTGAACTACTGGACACATTGTAATGAATTGCGCAGAAGGTAATTATTGAATGTTCTTCTATAATTAATTAACTTTTGGAGTCAAAGTGATTCAAGATGGCTGCCACAGCCAAATGACCTTAAAAAACAGAAAAATATAAATAACTCAGTCACTTTTACAGATACTGAGCTGAAATCTGGTGAGGTGGGAGCTGACACAGATTGCCAACACACTGTTCAAGATTTTTGTAAAAAATTTTGCCTGTTATGTGAAATCAACTATAAATGTTTGCAAAGATTTCATTGAATCATTCAAAAGATGTACCCCTACAACTTACGTTTTGGAGGCAACCCAATTCAAGATGGCTGACCTTAGACAAAACACAATAGCTATAATTCAGTTCAGTTAGTTTTACAGATAATGTTTGTAGCTGAGAGTCATTCACACATACTCTGATTTATTTTACATTTGGGATTAATGAAGTATTTTTGAATTGAATTAAATGGGACATCTCGTACATTGGATTGTGCTCATTATTACAAAAATCTGACAGAAAGAACTCCAACTCTGTAATTTCTTCACCTAAAATGATCTTACTTTAAAAGTTTACCATGAAATGTGGTGGGCAACGTGCATTCCATCAAGAAATGTGGGGCTTTAAGCTCTAAATGATTCTGCCACATCTCTGGCTCCTCTAGCCCTGCTCTCCTGTAACTTCTTTTTCCACAACCATTCACATCCTTCCACCTCCTTCTTCATTCCCAACCCGTCCTCGTTTTCAGTCCATCCTTGCACCAGTCTCCGCCATGCACTACTCCAGCTGCGGGTCTGACCGTACCACCCTGCTGAGGACAAAAAACCCAGTGTCTGTCTGAGTGCATGCGTGTGTCTATAAGGATGCAAACAATAGGCTCATTATTACTTGATCATGAAAAGGACAATAAACTGTTCTTGTTTGTTCACTGCGGCCTGCAGATTCTCACCACAGCCAGTTAGTTAAGTGAGACCCTGCAACAGACAGATGGAGGCAGAGACAGATTCAGAGATGGATAAATAGATAAATAGGGAGACAGGAGAAAACCAAGGTAGAGGAGGTAGAAGCACGAGCAAGCCCCGCCAGCCCAGACAGCTTCCATTCCCCCCCACCCCTGCCACAATAACTCACTTTTCTCGGTCCCGGAGAGGGAAAACAATAAGATATAACAATTGGCAAATGGCTGAGGCAGGCAGAGCATTACAAATGAAATGTAATGTTGTTACAGTTTGGAAATAATGAATTATGAGGATAAGCGGGGATCTGTAAAATTGCTGTAGCGATTTACCGAGGTTTCATTTTTCAACTGTATTGAATTATGGAGAATTGGCCTCAGTCAGCTGCAAAATACAAGATGGGGGGGGAAAGGAGGATGATTCACCATTACATTCTCTGTGTGTCGGGGGGCCGTGTGTGTGTTATTTGTGGCTGTTTATGTGTTTGTGTGTTTTGTGAGGCTGTGTCTATTTTGCATCTATATCTGCATATATCAAAACCTGAATATGTCTGTTTGCGTGTGTGTATTATATGTGTGTGTGTTGTTGTTTTTTTCCCCTAGACCTGTTGAGGGATTTCTCTTGCTCAGCCCGCCACACATGTGATAAATGTCCCTTATCGCCTCTGTCATTGTAATAGTCCCACAACAGGCCCAGAGAGAGACAGAAAGGGGAGGGAAAGGAGGATCGAAGGAGAGATAGAAAGAGAGAGCATAGGGGATAAGGTAAGGGGGTGCTTAGGGAGTCAAAAAAAAAAGTGGTTATACTGGGAGAAGAGAGGAGAGAAACGGAGGTATGGGAAGGTGGAATGGGGATAGCTGGAGTTATCAGCCAGTCTTGTAGGGGAAGAATGCGCATCAAGCTGCCAATCATCTGGACTGAAAATTGCTCTGAGATTTGAGTCCCTAGACGGCGAGCGTGTGAGTGTGTGTGTACGTGTGTGTCTATCCAGAGACAGAGAATCCAAAGACCCTGTCGTCTCTGTGCTATTACGGCCCCCATCCTTCCACCCAGCCGACCGTCTCCCCCCTCGCTCCTCTCTCTGTTTGTGCACCTCAAACTCCAAAAAAGCACTTGTCTGTCTCTGCTACTAAAACCTACTCTCAGGTTCTCTGAAGCACTGCTGTCATCCGTGGCGCTGGCTATTAGGGGAGGGAAGGAGACACAGAGAGGAAGAGCTGGAGAGGGGTGATGGGAAGAATGGAAAAATAAAGGCGAAGAAAAGGAGAAAAGAGAATGGAGGTTAATGTGTGAGCAGAAGCCATTTCAGTCTCTTTAATTTTCTATTGATTTTAGCAGCAGACTTGTCGCCTCAGTCGTGTGTGTGTGTGTGTGCGTGTGTGTAAGTGTGCGTGTGAGACACCCTCCAAGCTGTCTCCATCTATAAAGATATCTCAGAGTAAACAAAAGTGGAGACAGCCTAATTACTGCTGAGTATAAAGATGCAAATACCCATACCTGTTTTGTTTTTTTATTCATTTAATTTCAGAAGGTTATTTTTCATAAAAGTCTCAAATGTTTTGTACAAGTGAGTTATTATGTCACGGGGTGGAAGAAAGAAACTCTGAAGTGTTTTTTCTTTTTTTTTTGGACCAAAATGACAAAGTAAAAGTGTTATTTAAGCTGGGAACCTAAACAAACACATGACACAACAAAATGCAAAACAGGTTCTGTCAAAAAAAACAATTAAAGCAAAATAAAATCCTCTACAGTGTTGGAATAAATGACAGGTGTGATGGTGAACAAACTAGAGAATCAGAGACAACCACACCAGAAAACAAGATGAAGATATAAGTTAAGAAAATAAGTAAAGAATAAATCAAAATGACAAGATGAAGATAAATTTGTTAATGGTTTTTAATGTCTTATTCATGAAATAATTTTAGTCCTTACAAATGTTAGTTTTGAAGATGTAATTTTATATGCCACAAAAACATACATTTTGCCTACAATATTTTTAATTTATTTTGTTTTGTAGAGAAATAAATATTGTACCATTTGTTTGATTCAGTTCTTGATTTGTGTAAAGCAATGTGTGTCCATCTTCTATATTGCTTTTAGAAACCATTTCTTGTGAAAACACAAAAAAATATTTGAAGTATTCCATTGTTTCACAAATTTAACAATAAAAATTGCACACATTTCTAAATAAAAAGATAAATATCTGATAGCACTGTGTGGACTGTGTGATGCTGCACTTTCTATGACAGAAGAAGGCTCAGCAAGAACAAAGTCTTGTGAAACATCCCCCTCTATTGGACAGTACAGTCTCACCATGCAGAAGGAGAGAAAGGAAAGGAAAGGAAAAGGAAATATGTCAATTGCATCTCTGTGAACACACACACACACACACACGTTTGCAGTAACACAAACACACACATGTAAAAGCCTCAGGTGTAATCTGTTCCAGCAGATGTATATTTTTGCTTTGTTCATATGAAATGTTCCCTTCAAGTAAATATTTTAAAGCATCTTTGTCTTCTTTTTATTTTTGGTATCACTTAAATAACAGCTAGACAATTATTTACAAACTAAACGTGAAACGGATGTAAAAGCAACATGGGACAGATTCATTCATTTTTTTTTATATCTCAGATTTTTTCCTCAAGTTGCACATCAGTCTGGGTCAGACTTTGTCTATAAGTGTTCCTATTTGTGTAAGTTTTTTAAGGAATTTGTTTGGTTTTACTGGTCACTACAACCTTATTACTGAATAAAGATCCTGTTACTATCGATTTAAAAAAAACACAGAATGTAGATGGTCTTTGCAGGGTCTTAAGATCTTACGGTGCATAATAAAAACGCAGGGGGCTCCTTATTTTGTGTGGTAGATCATGGGGGTTTTGCAGACAGTGGTGGTTTTATCATTGTGAAAGCAGCATGGAGAGTAGTGGCAGAACATCTTTGAACTGAGGTCCAGGTGCACCAGGATAGGCCATGATGACCTCATACACTGGCTAAGATTGTGATCCTAGCAGGATCATGGAAACAACTTAAGATAGACATGATACATTTGGTGGTATAATCATAATGTGGCATAGTCTAGTGCTGAATCCTGGAAGAGTCATGTCAGGTTGTGTAATTTCTGGCACAATGTGTCATAGTGTTGCTGTGTTTCTGACCTACACAGCATGGTGAGACAGCAGGAGAGTCTTGACAAAGAAAATAGAAAGGTTTATTTAGTAAATACTGACTTTGTAGCATTGTGATTGGACTCAAACTCAAATATGCCAAGATCCAACCACTTTCTAATAAGTCATGAAGACATGGGTGGGACATGTTAAGTAGTCCTTACTTGTATCATACAATACACATATGCCCAGAAAAAAGTTGCATGACTCAAAGCTTATTATATATTAAATATGTAAACCACAGGCATTTGGTTACTTTTTTGACACCTATAGACAACACAAAAAGTCACATCTTACAGCCAAGACAACACACTATACCTGGAACAAACTTTAGAAAAATCTGACCAAATTCACCACATGAAAACCGACTTTTGTTCTCATCAAACTCATCTTATCAGATTCCAACAGAGATTGCTTAAATGCAGGAAGTTTGCTTTGTGTGCGTTTGATTTCTATTCCGGTGACACTCCTGAGAGACGGGTAATATAGCAGACAGATAGATAGATGGAGGGGCAGACTGTTCCCCGTGTATGAAGGATTATCCCCTATCCTCTGTTTGTGACAAGAGCTGATAAGGGCCTGTGAGGAGAGGCAGCAAGAGGCTGAGAGGGCCAGTCACAAACACACACATACACACACACACACACACACATACACACACACACATATAATCCACAGTGAGAAAGATATCAATCCATCATTTAGAGCCGGGGATTCTGTGAGAGGAAATAGGTTCTCCTCAATTGCTGACAAGCCAGCATACACACACTGAACACACACACACACACACACACACCTGCTTCATCTGCTTTACAAAAGACTCACGAGGTTTCCCAGTTAAACAGGCCTGTTTGAATGACTGTTCAATTTCATCTACTTATCAGATTTACATTTGGCTATTGTTGTCACAGAGACTGAATGTATTTATGCTGCTTTTATGTCTGAATTACATTTAAAATGTTGACTGAAATCTCAAAGTCTTGATGCTCAATAATGGACTTTTTTCCCCCAAATAAATTAAAAGGATTTATTTTATGATGCCAAAAACAGTTCCTAAATTTCTGAATGAAATATTTTTGACAGTTTCTTGAGTCATTTGGAGTGATGTAAGAGCCTGTTATTATTTTTTTATGTATAGAAAAGCCAATCAGAGGAAAAATAGAAAGTTTAAAAGTTCTATAAAATTTTCTGTCTTTCTGTTCATTTGTTAGTTACTGAAAAAAAATACAATAAAGAAAAAGGGATAGTTTAAAAAGCTGAGGCAGTAAAAGTGTTGCAGTTTTTCTGTTTTTCTGTTGTTCATGTGTGCCTTTTAGTGTTTGTACCAAAGAAATAACATGTCAATCATCTGATGTGAATTTTAAAGCTCTTTCGAATAAACCTGAATTAACTTTAACTTTTCATGAACCAGTGGAACTAACCAGAATCCCTTTACATAACATCCTTTTCTTCTTGATAGAAAACCCAGAAAGCAAAAAAAGATGTTCCTGGGAGATGGGAAGAAAAAGGAAAGTAAAAAAAAAAAAACAGGGGTTCTCAAACATTTTGGGTCTTGGGGACTCCTTCCAAGGGTGAACCATTTCCAGAGACCACCTCATAAACCCCAAACTTTGTTTGGTTTAGTATGTTTGTTTTATTAGTGCATCTTTCCACATAAGTATTTTTTAAATAAAAAACAAATTAACTATTTCTTGAAAATATTTGAGGACCCCCAATATATGGCTCACGGACCTCTGGGGTTCCTTGGACCCCACTGAGAACCACTGTCCTATAAAGTGTTTACATGTGCAAATGGATGTGCAGCCAAACAAGATTAGTAATATAGTGTGAGGGTCAATAGCAGCATTCATGGTAATGATATCTTCAATTTGCAGAGAAGCTCAGGTGATTAAAATAAATGAATGTTTTTGATGACTGAAACCTATTTCCTAGCCTGGCTCTTGCCTTCCTACACAGTTCCGCTCAATTCTAGTTTCCCTTCACTGCTCCATCTGGGATTTCTCCCATAGACAAGGATTTCTTTGGGAGAATTTTCGTTCGGGCCAATCAGAGAACAGAATGTTGATTTTCTGCGCAGTGTCTGCTTGTAGTTTATTTTACCTGGGCCAATCAGAAAACAGAATGCGGAGTTTTGAACGACGTCGATTTTCTGCGCAGTGTAAATTCAATTTGTCTGACAAAGCAGCAGCTATCATTTACAACCGTCTCGTTCGGCTCTGTACTTTTCTCCTCTCTAGGGTTGTTTACAGCGCACGCAATTTCCGGTTAGCTTCTTAGCTTAGCCTTCTTCACAGTGGAGCTGGCACTTGCAGCCAACCGATCAAATCATTTTAAACTTCAGCAGAGGCCACGCCTCCAGCAAGAATCGCTTCTCGATAGCAGTGAGTCCAGACCCTCGTACGAAGCAAAGTGAAGGACAAGGGTCTGTTTTTTACCAGACTACCTATTTCCAGCCCTTTGCTATTCGTTAAGGTGGATTTAGAAAATATTAAAGTTCTTATTTAACTTATTTTAAACTTTATCTCAGAATACTTCTGCATACTTTAAGAGGAAATAATTCATAACACGAAAAAAGGGAAGCAACTATGAGAAAAATCAATACCTCTGAGAAGGTGAGCGCGTTAAAAAGAGCAGAGGAAATAAATGTGGTTTGAGTTGGACAAAGACAAAATGTTTCAGAGACGTAAAGAGGAGGGTGTGTCTGGCTCCTGCATTGCTGAGCTTCAGGTTAGGTGGCAGGGCCATTTGGCGGAGGCGGCCGGTGCTAGACTTGATGGATGAGACAAACTGCAGGCTCTTCTCCCTTGTAACTTTAAAATCATTAAGCCTTTTACACGGCCATGCAGATTTTTATGGCCACCTCAGACAATCTGCAGGCGCTCATGTCTTTAGATCAGCAGGATGGGAGAGGACAGAGGCAGAGGATGGCGCTGACGTCAGAACCTTTTTTTTCTAATGTGCTTCATCTCTCAGGAGATTTTTGATTGCTCTTCAAACATCAAATTCATTTCTAGCAAATTATTAGGGTTTTTTATTGTAAATATTTAGGCTTCGATATACAATGTTGCTGTTTGGGTACCTACTGTTTTTGTTGCACTAGCTTTAAAATGAGTTCTAATTAGCATTTGATAGATTTAATTTGTCAACAAGATTGATGCAAGCAGTTAATACCAACGTTTTTCAACATACAGTGGGAGTTGGGGATAAAGCTTAGCTACTGCCACACCAAATATTGGCAAAATCTTTGCCCAACTGGCTGAGATGGAGCCATTCTTGTGTTTCAGAAATTCAACCATCTTCAATTGGAATGGCTCCAAAAGTTGGAAATGAGCAACTATTAATTGTTTTCTGAGAGTTTCTTTAAAAACCTGTCAGCTAATGAGATATATTGCAGGTAGTGTAGATACAGCTAACTCTATAAGGCCAACGTTTTCAAAACAGATCTCACAGGATCAGTTGCCACTCACAGTATATGTTGGGAATGACTCTTAGCTTAACAAATTTCTAGCTCAGGATCTGTAAAACTGCTTGCATTTTTGTGTTTGATAAGTTCAGTTAGCTGTGGTCAGCATCTTGAATAGGGATGACTTTAAAAGCTAAGGTATAGGTGTATATTCACTAATTACTTTCTCTTGTTTGGGTTGATCAGTAGGTCAGGAGGAAGTTAGCAGAAAGGGTTAGTAATGGGATTCTGGTTAGTTCCACTGGTTCATGAAAAGTTAAAGTTAATTCAGGTTTATTCGAAAGAGCTTTAAAATTCACATCAGATGATTTATTTTGATTTTGTTTCAAAGGCCAGTAATGTCAATAAGATCCAGCAGCAACAACAGGGTGGGTGGTACTGTGCTGTGCTCTGAATGTTATCAATAACAAATAGTGTGTAAGTCTGCACATATATCCATCCATCCATCCATCCCTCCTTCCGTCACTCCTGTCCTGCCTCCACAGGCTGCCTCCTCCTCTGTTAGGATTCAATTAACACGGTGCAGGCAGCCACGGCACCCTCATTAAAGCTAATTAGTTAAAACATCAGCCAATCTAGCGTTAATTGGCTTTGGTAATTAATTCAGCTGCCAGACCATATGAAAGCAGCAGGGAGAGAGATAATGAGAGGCAGCCAAGGGGGTGGGGGGGTGGGTAGAAAAATGAGCAATGGGATACGGACAAGAAAAGGATTGAGTAAATGTGAAAGACAAAGAGGGAAGAAACAATAAAAAAAAAAGTTGATTTTACAATCAGTTTAAAGTGTGGTTGCGCAACATATTCATGATGCTGTCACTTCAAACATGACACAAACTAAATGCAGCTATTTGATCAAATGTGGCAACTTTTCTTGAAACTGTGCACCAAAATGAATGAGACATAAACATTCAATTCTGCACAAATTCCAAACATAAATACTCTGCTAAACCGAATTCAGAAAACAAAATTGCACACATCATTAAAGCTGAATCAGGGTATCTATTTAGAACTTGCTGGTGTCCGTATTTGCCCGCTGACATGAGATGTTCCTGTCGTGATTAGACTCCTACGGGATGGAAATGTGGGCCGACAGGGTCTTACTCACACACCTCAGCTGTCCTTCCTCCTCTGACCAGCTGAGGAAGGAGAAAACCAAAAGAATCAATCAGCAGGAAGAGGACACAGGTCAGTGAGGGCTAAAACAACTTCTTTCTGTAAGACCTAAATGGAACCAAACCTTAATATGCTTTCAGATTAAAAAAAATAAAATCTCAATTTTTTTAAATTAAAAACTTTCAGTACTGGCTTTGAAAAGATTTCAGGTTTTGACACTTTAAAAAAATGAACCAGTTCAAAAATAGTTCAGGTATTCAAGTGGGATTCTGTGGAATATGAGAAAATAACATCTTACCTGCTATAGATAGCTCTTTGAACAGCCTTGGTTTGAAGAAATTCTGTTTAATTCTGACTGGACTGGTAAGCTAACTACTAACCCAAATGGTGCCAGTTTCAACTCAGGTTTTGCCAATTTTAGAACTAGTATTGTTTAAAAAAACTGTTCAAAAGCAAATTTAAAAACAATTATTTTGGAACTGGCAGCCAGTGAGAAGGTCAAAGGATCACATTCTGACTTGGGACCAGAGACTAAACATACATGTTTCATTAATTGGTAACTCTAAATTACTCGTAAGTGAGGATGTGAATGGTTCTTTGTCTCTAGTTCCTTTTATGGACTTGGCAGAGGTGGTCCATGGGCCAACACCACATAGACCAAACCACAACTGAGACAGTTGTATGCTGTCTCAAAAACAGTGCCATCATTGCCAGATCTGGCCCACATCTGTCTGCTATGTGGGAAGATGGATGGCTTTGGAACTGGCACTGACCAGCCACAAGCTCATCATTTCAGTCCTTACTAATTACTATTAAAAAGCTGAGCTCATTCAAAGAGTAACATTCAGTGATTATGACAATAACTCTTCATAACCATTCCTCAGAACCCAAATTTGAACTATAGTGCTTCAGTCATACATCATATTTTCAAGTGCAGATTTACAAAATAAATATTTATTTGTGAGGAAAAACATATTTTTATTTGCTAAAAATGTCTTTTTAGATTATTCCAACTTTCCGTAGTTACATTCTTCTTAAAAAAAGAAAGAAAAGAAAATAAAATAATGGCACATGGCAGGGGGATTTAGATTAAACTGTGTACCTTTGTGCTTGTTCGGGTTCCTGAGCAGAGACTGGGCCTTTGCCTCTCAGTCGTGGCTCTGCTCTGTGGGTCACTGCTTGGTTAATGCTCCATTAATTTACTTCTTTCTCCCTCACCACTGTCTCCCTGACACACACACACACACTTACACACACCTCTACACACACTGACAAGGTGATTGATTGGATAAACAGCTGTCAGTAGTTGGAGATAACCTCACTAGCATCACACTTCTGTCTTTGAGACAGACACGGTCCCCAGAGTAAAAGCCACATGCTGACACAAGGACCATTTATCAGTGTACGTACAACAATAGGCAGCTGATTACTTGGGATTTTTTTTAACGTTCTAGGGATTTTATTTATCAAAATGTCTCATGATTCTTTATTTCAAAACTTTAAATTTGAAGCAAGGGAGTCTTAAAAATGTTCTTTATTGATCACAAACATTTTCCAGTGGCAGAAAATTTGATCATGATAAATCTAAAATAAACACATTTTTCATTTACATTTTACCAACCTTCCTTCTTCTTCAGGCACAGACATTTTCTGAATCTCTTGACTTAAGCAGCAAACACGGCTCTGTTAACACACACACACACACACACCCCTTTCCTTTTCAATCCTTCAATCCGGCCATCTCTTCATCCCTCCTCTCCACAGAGCCGACATTTCATTTGCTTTTCTAAAAGTGACAACCCCAGGGAGCAAGGAAGGGATAGTGAAAGAGCCTGGTGATGAGTTTTGAGCAGGGCGTGGAGGAGTGCTATTTAAAAGTGCCATGCATCATTGTCAGGGAGTGGGACTTTACACACACAAATACACACACACACACACACACGGACACAGGAAATGCACACATGCACGCAAAGCAGTAACGCAAAGCAGCCCTGGTGGCAAACTGAAGTTGACCCCCGTTCCATTTCATCAAATGTCCTCTGAATGAGCCACACAGCCTCATCTGTTACACACACACACACAGGCAGAGATCAGTGTCTAGCCTGCTTAAATCACAGCTCACTTAAGAAAAAAATGCATCACTTTCATTTGGACACACACACACACACCTTGGTAGCCCCATTCATGTTAATATGGCCTCTGGTTTTGGGCTTCAGGGCTCATATTTGCCATTATGGAGATGATGGCTTTACAGAGCCCCTCTCACCTCACCCTTGCATTGGTTGAGGAGAAGACAGGGAAAAATCAAAATGAAGGCTGACACCTCGGTGGGATTTATTTGATTGCGGATGCAAGGCAGTGTCATTCTGGAAAAGAGGAAGAGGGGGGGGGGGGGCAGAGCATGTGGCAAAAGGACGAGGAGGCCCGGACCCCCAGGCTAAGTGAAAAGAAGATGAAGAGAAGATGGTGGGAATGAGAAAAGAAAGAAATTAGGGACAGCAGAAGGGAAGGGGGTGGAGGTGGGGTAGGGGAAGGGAGGGGCAGAGGAGCCCCACTTTGCCTCTCGCGAATCAAATCAAATTCCCCTTATCGCACATTATTTGAAGAGGTTATCGGGCGCAGTAATGCGGTTACGCGCGGGGCCGCGGCTGAGAGATTTCCTTGTTTACCAATGTTGGCGGGTGTTATAGCTAACTGGCAGGGAAGGGGAGGAGGAAAAAAAAGCGGAGGAAGAGGGGTGTGGAGGACACAAAAACAGGGGGTAGCGGCAGGCATGCACTTGATGCACGCCGGAAAACTCATACAGCGGGGAGGAACCGGTGTGTGCAGGAGAAGAAGACTGTTCAAGGACGGGAAAACAGTCCGTACATGTAGACACTTTCTAATTCCATTTGGGAAACGTGCTCGTGTGTTTTAGTGTGTCTGTTGCAGTGTGTAAATGTTGCACACAAAAACACACTGCACATGCGACAGCCCATAAATCTGGCCCCTCTCTTATCTGACTCTTATTGTTGTGTTTAAATCCAGTTTACATGCTCAGCACTCATTAGCTGATTGTGTGTATAATTTACAAGTCCTCTAAATTCCTTACAGACGACATAAAATTAAAACATTATATAAAAGAAAACAGCCAAGTGCACGGAAAGTCAAGTGTTTTCAATCCTTCTTTTAGGTGGTAAAAGCTGAAGGCCGGCGTCTTGGCTTCTCCACGGCAGCAGCTCTTTGAAATCTTTCTGATTCCACTGGAATCCAGTTCGGAAGCATAGTTCAGTGCGCCTCCACATCCTGAGAGGCAGCGACGCTGGGCGAGATAAAAGTGAAGAGATGACACACAATACAGGTCATTAATGGGATTTGGACCCACAGAGTTGTGAGCACATGCTTCGCCTCTTAGCCCATTGAGCCGTGAGGACACCCCTAATGGTGTTTTAGCTCTGGGCCCATTGAGAGAGAATATTGAGCTGACAATCCTTGTCTTCAATGGCGGTGGCCTTTTACCTTGGCCCATTGTAGTCTGTGACTAGCAGCCTGCACTATCTAGCATCTATTGATTCCCACTTCATCTGGACGTAAGCAGCAGAGGGACAGGGGGAGAGAGAGAGAGACGATGGGAGACTGAGAGGAAAAACGGTTTAATATGAAGTAAAACGCTCCTTAAAGTGTTAAAAGGGATTAGACTTGTTTCACAATGACTGGCATTTTACAAATTCTCCTTGGTTTTTTTGCTACAGAGTGCGCGAAAGCAGAAATACATTTTCTAGAATATGTTTTAGATCTATTTGTGTACAAAAAACCAAAGAGGAAAATTAAAAGGAAAGACAAGTATGGAAAGTACTTATATAGTAATAGAAAATAGGAAAAACAGGCAAAGAAAGGAGAAATGGGGAGAAAATGACGGCAACCTCTATTTATTCCTCACTCTTCCAAATGGTTGACACCAGCCTCCTCACCATCTGTTGTGAGTAATGGTCCATAGTTATGTTTGTTTACGACGTGACTCTTCTTGTTATTTTAAAGATGTAAACAATAAGCCAAGGACATCTTCATTTTTAGAGCAACATAGTGGCGTAACGGTCAACACTGCCGCGTCACAGGAAGAACATCTTTGAATGAACTTCAGTTGAGTTTTTGTATGAGTGGGTCTTCTTTTGATTCTCCACGTTATCACCAGGAAGCCTGGTCATACAGTCATATTTACAAAACACCATGGTACCATACTTATAACTGCTTTCTTTGGAATTATCCTTTGTTTTTTACAGTATACACAGTATTCTTGTACTGATGCAATGTTTGACATAATGTTTCAAACATTATTGATTTATTTACTTACTTTTATTTAACCAGGCAAATCCCATTGAGCTCACAGATGTCTTTTCCAAAGGTCTGGGCCTGAAGGCAGTCATGTTTTAAGTCTGCAAGGAAACACTGTACCCGGAGAAAACTTACACAAACACAAGGAAAGCTGCACACAGAAAGACCCCGGGCCGAACCAGGAATCAAACCCTGAACCTTTATGTTCTCAGTCCTAACCACAGATCCATCATGCTGCCCGATGTGTTGCTCATCTGTATTTAACAGCTTATATGTTAATTATTTGAAAAAACCAGAGGGACCTTTGAAACCGATATAGCAAATTGTAGAAAAATCTTATAAGTACATGTTGAATTACTCATTCGTTTTCTCTATAGTTTATTTTATTATTTGTTTTTCTCTTCCAAATAATTTTATTGTCACTTGAAAAAATAAACATTATGAGCTTCTTTAGAGGCTAGACTATTATGATTAATTTTAGATTACTAGTGAAGCTCAGTCCAATGAATTACAATGAAAACTGCATATAACAACTGCACAGAGGAACATTTATGGTACAAAATTAAGCAATATATTTAGAACATGTCTGAAGTGATTACACATTTCAAATTTGCAAATTTATCTCACTTTAAGAGTTCCACATTTTTATATAGACATCTAAACTTTGATACATTATTGATCTTCTTACTGTAGATTGCACATAAACTATGGTAACTGGACATTTTGCCTGTATTTTTATCATTTGACAATTTTAGAGCTTGACATTGTTCATTTAATGCAATTTTATCTTTTTAAATGTGCATGTGAGAGAGAGAAATATATCTTGGATTCTAATAACTATCTAATAACTTGGATTCTATATGCACACTCATTAGGAAGGGGCACTTATTTGTATGTAGTGCATAATTGTGAGTTTTAAAACATTTTATTTTGATGAAGGTATGTAAAAGAAAGAACGTGATCTGCTTTTAACTTCACTATAAATATCTTTTGTTTTTCCTTTTGTGAACACATCTGAAGCCAGTTTCAAGAACTGCAGTTTTTGACATTTTCCCGTTGGCTTCATTTCTCTGTCACAGAGAATGCCATTTTGACTCCTCCAGCTAAACTGTTATGTCACGACTACAGCAGCCAGTAAATAAATCAGACAGACAGAAGTATCCGGACAGTCAAAGGATGTGCTTCCTGCCAGCTGAGTGACTCATTGTTTTGTGACATGAACAAAACCAGCGAGCAGCATTAAGCAGATCCAGCAGCATGGATGTAAAAGAGGGAACGTGGTAAAGGGTGGTGACGGCGGGAAAAGAAAGAAGAAGAGGGGCGATAAAGAAAGAGACAAGGGGAAATGAGAGACAGATGATGTGAGCCATGAAAAATGGAGGAACTGAAAGAAAAAGAAAGAAAGTGAGAGACAGAGAGAGAGATGAGACGATTCATCTTAACACATTAGAAGAGCGATCAGGTCTGTATTCCATCACCAGTGTCGGGGAAATGCACACCCCTCTACTCTCCTGCATCCATCCCTCGTTGACTTCACCCACCTATGTTTCACTGAGGAATCTCACCACTAAAAGGTCTTGTCAGGCCTATTTTTGTCTTGGTGTCCGGGAGTCTTCTCACCTCCACCTTCCCCCTCACCACCTCTGCCTTCCCAGGTCTTCCCAGGATTAAACGCTCCCTTGTTGCACCAGAGGATGAGTGTGTTTGCGCTGCGAGGTCCAAAGCAGGATGTGTGTGTGTGTGTGGCTTGGCCCGACATTAATCATCTTTAAGGGGCTGACAAGCTTGGTGTGGGACATCGTATCACATCAGCACCTCACTCCCTCTTCACTTCTTCTCCTCCTCCTTCACTGAATTTATCTATTCGGTCCCCTCTCCCCATCGCTCACCTTTCCTCAGGGAACAGCTGACAGGAAAAAAACAGAAGAGGAAAAATGGATGGGAGACATCGAGCGGGAGTGATGGGAAAAGGCAGTACGAACAAACAAGTTGGAAACATCTGAATTGGGGACGGTAGAAAACTAGGGAAAACTCACATGTGAGCAAGGAGAGCATGCAAACTCAACCCGAAATGGACCCGTAGGCCTGATCCTGCTACCTTCTTATTGAGAAGCAACAGCTCTAACCACAACGTTGGGCTGCCACTTAGCCCCCCATTGAAATGCAAAAGATAAATTCAAGCTACACAACATTGATATTTGTGTTTTCTGACATCACAAAAGCTTAAAAATATGCAAATGTGACCATTTGTCTGTGTGCACGCATTTGTGTGATTGTGTGTCAGCGACCTGGAGAAGTACATTTGTCTGCAGGTTAAAAAGAGCCCCATCTGACACAGACTGGGATTGGATCTTTCTTTGTTTGCAGCGGTGGATGGAAATGACTCAAATTATCTTGTCAAGGCAATAAAGGAGGATGTGTGGCGATTTGAGGGAATGGGGGGGCTAGAGTCAAACAGACAGTGAAACAAGGACAAAAAAGGGAAATATCTTCAGATAATACGAAGGAGACATTGTGTAAAGAGGGGTCGGTGCAATAATACATGAACAAATTAGGGCCCAGCATTTCTTGTCGCATTGCCCACTGCCTTTTATTTGAGTTAGCTGTTTAAGTCAGACTTTGAAAATAATGTGAAATGTAATGTCACACAATATTGCAAATGTTTTGGCACGCAAATAGAGTGGCGTTTGCAGATTTATTTATTTTTTCAGGAGGGGACATGGGGGGGCATTGAAAAATCAGGGGTGGCATACTAAAACTAAAATCCATACCACAACTTCAATGATGCTTTTCTTGTAAAATGACCATTGAAAACTAAAAAAAATGAATGAAGTAGATTCCATTTCCTTCATTCTGGTGTATTTTAACAGATGTTTATGTATTTAAGAGGTTCTACTAATCCTAAATAGCTAACCCACCCCCAACCCCGACACTCTTGTCAAAGTATGTGTTGGGAGCAACTTTTAGATTAACATCTATAAAACTGTTAACACTTTTTGTGTTAGTTAGCTCAAGGAGCTGCAGCAGCCATCTGGGATCAGGTTAACTCCAGTATCTACTGGTTGCATTCTGGGAGTTTCATTACAATATGACCACTGATACAGGGGATATTTTACTAACAAAGTGACACACTCCACATTGGAGACAGGTGTGGGACAAATCTGGTGTCAAGCTAGCACTATTTTCTCCTGGCATGCAGAACTGGTTTGTCAATCGAATGTGGGCCTGATCTGGCAATGATGACACTGTTTTTAGGATGGCATGCCACAACTGCTCCAGTAATAGTTTGGTTTATGTGGCCCAAATCTGGCAATGCCACAGCTGGCCCAAGTTGTGGTTTGATTAATATGGTGCTAGCCCATGCATGGACCACTTCTGGAAAACCTCATCTGGGCCACCAAAGGGTCATCATTCTTTGTGGTATCTGGGCCGACAGATGAGTTTTGCTATGTGGAACGAATAGAAACTAAAACACTGCTGCCTTTTGGCTATGAACAGTCAAATGGTTATGTTGAGAAAAAGTAATTGATTATTCATTTTTGATAGTCACGCAGCATCTAGTGCTTTTGGTTTTCAAAAGATGTAAGGGAAAGTATGCTCAGATACACACACAGAGGGAAATGTGTGTGAGTGTCTGTGTGTCCCTATTAGTTACACTGAATGATAAATGAGCAAAGACGTACTGTGAGCTGCACATGCACTGTATTTGATTACAGTTCTCTGGGTCAGAGAAGTAGACCCCACACCTGGCCTTTTTTGTTGCCGAGGTGACAAGCAGTCTAAACGGGATGTCCTGACTGAAGCAGAGCCTTTTGTTCGAGGGCTAAAAAAAGCCTCTTTGATTGGCCTAATACAAGAAATCAGGAAGTGTCCTCCAAAATTACCCACAGATCCAATTTCAATAGCTGTTATTTTTAGTTCGCTCAAAAAGAGCTGAAGACAGACTTTAAGAGATGGGAATTACACAAGAATGAGAAAATAAACGTCCTAAAAACCTACACGTTTTATAGTACACGCACTTTTACAGGCAGCACTCCATGAAACACATACTAGCACACAAGCAGGTGGGCCCCACCCTGTTGCCCTGCTGATCAAGGACAATGAAGTGAGGTAGTGTTGGCAGACTCTATACAGCATTATCTCATCCATGGCAGAGCCCCCACCCCCCTGTTTTGACCTGAGACCAACATTACACAATAAAGACTGCACAGCACTCTGTTCCCCTTTTCCTATATGTAATCTAATGCACATGCTCGTACATGTAATGTCTGGGAATTTATGGACTGTAAAAAGGGTTTAAACTTTAGAAACATAACAAAGACTATACATTAAAGTTGGTAATGCTATTAACTCTGTTCATCTTGAATTTGTTTTCTCAAACACAAACCTACGAATCAGATTTAAATTTTGTTCCCGATCTCTCTGCTTGATTTTGTGGCCTACTGTTTTGCTAACGATCAGTTTCCGCTTCTTTTTGTCATTGACTGCAGGTAAAAAGAAGATGTCGCTGTACGACAGCCAGGCACCAGTGTGTCCCATTTGTCAGGTGCTGCTCCGACCCGGAGAGCTACAGGAGCACATGGAGACAGAGATTGAGAGGCTAGCTTCCATATGCCTCAGGTAGGCCTCAGTACGCTCACGGAGCTGATTCCACTGGTTGTGTTGCTTGTTTGTTAGTGTCTGTATCCATGTGACAAATGATAATGTTGCTTAATAGGGAATTAAAGGTACTAATTGCAATGTCATGAGCACAAATGACAAAACATTGCAAAGTAAGAAACTAAATCTGCACGATTTGTAAAGCAAATTTGGGACTAGTCACCATGATTTTGTTTCCCGGCGGCAGGAGTGTCAAACTCAGTGACACAAAAGGGCCAAATATCAAAAGTCTGTCCAAGTAGAGGGCAAATTTCTTATTTGTCATTATTTATTGAAGAAAGGTTAAATAATAAATTGATCTTATTGAAATACTTTTTTTTTTCTAAATTTTGTTTTATGTACCGTTTAGGACAGGGTCTCAGGTCCTCGAGGGCCGCTATCCTGCATGTTTTCCTTGTTTCTTTCTGAACACACCCGATTCAGTGCTTCAATTAACTTGTTAAGTTCTCTAGAAACCAGTTAATCATCCATTCATGCAAATCAGGTGTGTTTGAACAGGAAAAGAAGAAAACATGCAGGACAGCGGCCCTCGAGGACCGGAGTTTGACACCTGTGTTTCAGGACATACAAAACCAAACGAAAAATAGTTAAGAAAGACACCTCATTAACTTTCATTTATTATGTCTTACTCTTTATCAACAACTTTTTGATTTAATGTATCTGAGAGATACATTTTATCACAATGTAACAAATAACATAAGGAAAAAAACTAACTAAAAATTGAATTATTTCACTTAAAGATAAGAAAATAATACAGCAAAAGACACGTGTCCTATGGAAACAGTCAGTCACAGAAACTGTGACTTGGCAACGTCAATGGAAGTCACCAGACATTGTCTTTGTACTAGCATGTATTTATGGTCAAATATGTGATGTAAAGAATGCAGATAAGTAGGTTGAAAGAGTGAATATAGAAAGGTTTTGCAAAAGCATGTAAATTCCAAACTATATCTATATAATGTTCCATCAATGGTGCTACTTTCTCAATATTAAATCTTGACAATTGTCTTGACTTTCATGTTTCTTTACGTCTTTCTGAGATTCTATGCTTGTCCAACTCTGCCATATTTGTTTACCTACACAGACTATAGCCAGCCTAATATAGGTCAGTTGTGGAACTCCAGTTTCTACTTGGTTTTAAGTGAATTCAGCCAAATGCTTAATTTACATGGAGTATACCCACATTTCAGAAAATGCACGTGGACGACTACAGAAGTAAACTCTTTCAAACTGCACCAATTCAGATAGTTTGGAATAACCTTTTTTGTTTGATTTCATAGTTTGCAGTATAAGTACCTTTAGGTAAAAACAATTTAAGTATTGTTATATAGTACTGTTAGGGGAAACAAGGCCACAGTTTCTGAAAGGTTTATTTAATCAGTGATGAGTAGACTACACCTCAGATCAGCCTTTTTGTCAGATGAACCGACTCATAATTCTACTGTGCATAGACGTGGGTGCCATAAATCTGCATAAAAGGCAGAAGCATGCTGTCAATGTAAAGCTAAGTGTTTCCTACAGGGATTAGGATTCACACCTGTGACCCAGAGTTCACTGCCTCCTCCCTCTTCTCCTCGTGGCAGTTGCACGAGCCGTTTTACGATGGATAAATCAACTCCAAGCCCTTTTAACGATGGGACACAACCATTAGGATCCATATTTCACCTTGACCGCACGCCTGGTTCTGTGTGTGTGTGTGATGCCTCTTTGTAGTGCATGTGTTTTTTTGTGTGACCCGGTGTCCACTTTAGTGGCCCAGCTTTATGATAGTCCCCATTAACCCAGAGAAACAGGGCACCAGACAGTGTCACCCCGCATGGAAATCACATTTTATTTCTCCAACAATTACGCTTGTTTGTGGTCCTGCTGTCCCTCACTGTCTGTTTCACCTGACGTTTTTACTTTTATTTTCTCCCTCGTCACCCTTCATCATATAATTCTTGTTTTCCACTAAATTTTCTTCCTTCATCTTTAACCCTTTTGTCCCTTTCAGTGGTTTTACTTTTTTTTCTTCCTTGCCTGTATTTAATAACCTTTAATGTTTTATCGTTCTTAGTCTACACAAAGCATCCAAAAAACATGCTCTTTATCTCATTTAGTAAATTATTGCCTGCCACCATAAAGCAGGCGATAAACACACTGAATGTGTCTGTCTATGCATATTTGTTTGTCTGTCTGTTAGCAAAATATTTAATGAACCGCTGGAGGGATTTTAATGAAACCTTTAGGAAGTAATCATTACATGTACATTTATGCCTGATTAACTTTTGGAGTCAACTTAATTTAAAATGGCCACCACACCTGATCAAAATTTGCGAACGCAAACTTGTCCGTAACTCAAATGTTTTTATGACTAATAAGCTAAAAGTTGGTGTGGTAGTAGCCAAGAGTCATTCACAAGATATACTGTGAGTGTTAGCAGATTATGTAAGTGCTTTGCTTAAAACCTGTGTGTATGTTAGCAAAATATATATTGAACCACTGGACAGATTTTCATCAAACTTCCAAGACGTAATCATTGGATGTACACCTAGAACCTATTACATTTTGAAATTAACTTGATTTTTAAGTCAGCTGCCACAGCTAACTTTAGTAAACATAGCAATGATAACTCAGTCAATTTATAAACATAGAGCTAAAATTTGGTGAGGCAGTAGCTGAGAGTTCTTCACAACATTTATTGTGAAAGCTAAAAGATTGCATAAGATATTTGCTTAAATTTTAGGAATTAGGAATTTTTTAGGAACGCTGGTTTACACTGCAAACCAGATTCCAAAAAAGTTGGGACACTAAACAAATTGTGAATGTGAGGTTTGTATTTGTTTTGTATGCTTTGTATTTATTTTAATTAAATTAGAGAAAACAAGTCAAAGGAGTGAAGCATGACAACCTCTCAACATGTTTAATTGTTCAGTTGGTAGTTCTGTTGTTATCCAAAATACAAAACAAGACTGGGGCAATAAAAGGATCGGAAAAATAAGAACATATTGAAATAAAATGGAAAAAGGCTTGTTGGAGCCACTCATCTGATGATATGGCAAGGTGCGTGTGTGTGTGTTTGTGTTTCAATTAATAATGAAGGTTAAAGTCCGTCCTTCCCTCTGGATACTAAACTGGTGAAGCTTAGGACCACACAAGCACACACACACCTTCTCTCTTTGTCACACACATAGTTATTTAAGGAAATCACATCATCCCGGGGCGAAATGGGATGGTGGCTAAAGTCACGCCTGGCTGATTTACCTACTTGCCATTAACCCAAAGACACACTGCATGGCAAAAAGGGAGGGGGGGGGGATTGTTAAAAGGATGAATACAGAGAATCTCTTTTTCGAGAAGGGGTGTTTTTTTACGCTAAATTTCTGTGTTATTGTGAAGGAATGCAAAGAAAAATGAAGACAAAGATTGTTTTCTGTGCGCGTGTGTTATATCACAAATCTAACCTGATGTTAAATCACGCACCCACCCACTGCCTCTTCCTCTCTCTGGCTCTCTGCATGGTCGCTGCCATCATTGAAAGTGACAGTGGGAATTTGGTCCAATTTGTAGAAAATCTGCCTTTAATGACACCCAGCGCTTGCTGAATAAAAGAGCCGTGGGTATGGAAACGAAGGCGATGTGTATGTGTGTGTGTGTGTATGTGTGCCACATTGGCCTGGTTTAAATATCTGTTTTTATGCATGTTCGCTATTTGTTTTCTATTCCTTCTCCTCCGTGCCCCTGTTCTCCCTGCACGTAAATATGTGTGCGTTTGATTACATCTGCCATGCCTGTCGTCTCTGGTGACCGTGAGCTCTGTCACTTGCTCATGGGCCACAGCTCCTGCGTGGACACGGAAATCACACACAGACATGGAGCTTGGCAAATGGAAATCTATCATGCCCTGTACATGTCAGGTGGCTCTGGTGGGGGGCAAAGTAATCTACATACACCGTCAACCCCTCCTCCTGCTAACGCTGCCCCCTTCTCCCTCCCCACCTCCATAATCAATTTTGCCTCAGCACAGCCAAGGCCCCACCTCTCTGCCAGATGACACAAAAAGGCAAGAAGCAATCCGTATCTTCGGTCTAACACCCGTCTCTCTGTTCTACCTTTTTTACCTTCCACCCAGCTCTAACCATGAAAATTCTTTTTTTAGTTTATGTCATTTTTGGCATCACTTTTCTGGAAGAAAGAGACAGTAAGAGGTTGTCAATCAAACCAAGTTTATCTCTATATACAAAAGGTTTAATATATGTGGCTGGACTGTTGTATGGCTCACAAAGAGTGTTTAGTGTTAAAGCAAAAGTTTGGTTCTTTTCAAATGGAAATTTGTGGAAATATTATGAACAATCAGTATCTTACCTGCTGTAGATTGCTCTGTGAAAGGCCTCAGTTTGAAAAAATAGAGTTTAATTTAGACTGGTTTGATGAACTAAAGGCTAGTCGAAGCAAGGCCAAGACTAAAGTGGATTGCTGGCATCTTGAAACAACTCAAGGATCCAAAATGTCACAATAGTTCTTCTGAGTTATTTTTTAAAAACCTTTACAACGCAATTACAATTAGTTTCACATTACAAATTAATCTAGCAGAAAAATGATAACGTTCCTGCTCCCAGTGCCCCAGTAGGGCTGTTGATATTTATGTGCAAATAAACAACTTACTCAGTGTAAAAGAAAAACATGTAGTGTAAAACTGACAGCAACGTAAAGGGTTATAAATCAGAGTTTGCAGAAACTGCTGTGAAATTTTGACAATTTAAAACGGCATCACTTTCCTGCTTATAATCACCTATAAAATTAAGCTCTAGTTCTCCCAAATAAGATTGTTCAAAGATCTATCTACGACAGGTAAGATTTTAATTGTTCTTCTTTTCACAGAATACTAATTCAAATTATTTGATTTATCTTTTATCTGATTTACAAAAATTGTTTAAAAAAAAAGTGTAAAATGCTCCATTTACTCAACTCAGTTTAGTGGAACCAGTTGACAAAACTTGTTAACGTAAACTAAACACGTCATTGTTTTAGCGTGTACAAACAACTCCTTTCATGATGAGTTCCGGTCATATTTATATTTGTAGTGTGTGACGAGATGTAAAATTTTAAAGTAAAGAAATAAAAGTATTTATTGTTTGTTGTTGTAACAAAACAAAACTAAAAGTTAAAATTAAAAAAATACTTAATGAAATTACTGATCCTTAAAAAAGAATTGCTTAAGTACTGTAATGATGTAATGTATTGTATTGTAAAGAGAAATGTCAAACTCATAAAATTGTTTATTTTATCCAGCATTATAAAGTATATCTAAGCAACTATTTTATGTAATGTGGTGAGTTTGATGCAACCTCTCATAGCTTTTAGCTCCATGTTCAAACTGTTTAGACTGTAGGCCTGCACACAGATGTGGGACAAAGCAGGCTACTTGTTAGAGGTACCAGCATACCCTCATGTGCCCCCCCCACCCCTACTCCTGCCTCATTACCAAAACACATTTTAAACTGTATCATCCCTTCCTCCTGTTTCCTCCAGCTTGTCTGTTTGTTTCCTTTTGCTGCGTTTCTCATTTGCACACTCCTCCCCTTTCCTTGACATGGCAGCCAGCTGGAATTTCTAGGCCCGTAACCCACCCGCCCCCCCCTCCACCATCAAGAATTCATAGACCCGGGTGAACAGACGTGTAAAGCCATGAGAAAAGGCATGCGGCACAACGACTCTCCCATCGCTCCCTCTCGTTCTTTCTCTCGTTTTCTGTCTCCTTTCATCTTTCCTCTTTGTGTCGCCCGCTCGTCCTCGCTTACCGCATCTTTCTTTCACCTCGCGTTTCCCCCCTATTCAGGCTGCTTTCATCTCTCTATCACCCCCTCTGTCAAATGTGGCAATTTTCTCCCATCCCGACAGGCATGCGACTGCTGTCCTCTCTCTCTCTCTCTCTCTCTCCCTCTCCTTCGCCCCCTTTTCTTGTCACTTGTTTGACACTGTCAACAAGCAGCTGGAGGTGGCTGTTATTGTTGATGCCTCGGCAAAGGTTCCAGGTAATGAATAAAAGCGAGATGGAGGGAGAAGGAGGGAGGAAGATGAGAGAGAGGAGGAGAGCAGGGAGGGCTGCCGGCAGATTCCCCTGCATTACACGGCAGCTTGACTGTGTCACCCATGTTTGCACTCTTTGTTGGTGAAGGTGAAGCCAACCCACACAAAGTATACTGATGTGTACGCACATCCACAGGAGCACACACTGCATGGAAATAGCTTTCACAGTGCACAAGAATATGATCGTTTCTACAGTTTGTTATCCACCGACGTAATACTTTGTTAGCATGATGGCAGCGCTATAACTGACAGTTTTCCAGTCAGTTTTGTCTGATTTGAAAGTATCCCAGACCATAGATTATATTTAAAAGCTATTTTCATTTAGAAAACTTGCTAGCTTGCTTAAAGTGATAGTTCATATATTGTACAATGGTGTTCTTATTGTTATAAATGTAATATCTTACTTGTGTTCAAGAGTTTTTAAGTGACCTCAATATAAAGAAATAGTTTATTTCTGACTAGACAGACAAGCTAACAACTACTGTAATTAAGGTGGAACCAAAGTCGATTTATGCTTTGAAACAAAACCCCTGTTAAAAACTTAATGAAGATTTATACAAACGTTATTTTAAAGAGGACCTATTATGGTTCCTTGAACAACTTAGGGATACGTCTGTGGGCTATACAAAACATGTTCATTAGATTTATTACACAAAATCATTTTCAGATAATGAGATTTCACCTGGTCAGTTCTGCCTATTCTGAGCTCTCTTCAGAATGAGATGTTTATGCAAATGAGCTGCCGTTGGCAACCCTCTCCCAACCTCTTGTTTAGCTCCCCCTCCCAGCACAGCATTAATGTTAGCACTTCAGATATGTGAAAATGGTTCGTACAAGGAGATGCACAATGGCACAACGGTAGTAGACGGGCTGCGCGCAGTGCGGCCACACCAGGCGAGGGCTTGGTTGGAACATACTGGAGCGTCCAACTGAAGTCAGGCGCTTTGGTGCCGGGGAAGCCAACACGCATCTGGGTGGTGAAGGACCGTGCTGCTTCAGCCTGGAGGTTTCCGTGTCATGAGACGATGGTGTGGGAGTCTCAACTCTGCAGCCTCCAGGCTTGACATTTTTTTTGTCTTCATGTTTTTTTAAATAATAAAAGTTTAATAATATCCTTAACGCCTGCATCAAGCGTTTTGCTCTGATTTTGAACAACAAATGAATCGCTCCAGAGACGTTTGACTAAAACCCAGCCTGATGCAAAGTATCCCATTGTGTATTCAGCTGCAGCGCCTTTACGTTTCTGTTTTACAGCTCAACAGTTTCTCTCCAGCTTGGCAATAAACCAGATTTTTGAAGGCACGTCCCCTTCAAATCTTTGATTTGATTTTTCTATAAAAACCTTATTGGGTACTCAAGCTTTTTAGTGCAGCGTGTAATTCAAGTTAGTCGACACAAATGTTCAAAAGAAAGAAAATGAAAGAGAATAGTTTGTTTTAAAGCAGTGTAAGCCGAAGAGACTGGACATTTTAGCAGCTAAAACTCCATCATAATGCTAAAGGTTAGTTAGCATGATAAACATAGCATGCATGTACATTTGGTTATGGTTTACTGTTTAATATTGTAAAACCACAACATGTAGAACACCAAAAATATGACTGAAAAGGTAAACATTCCTTTTCTTTCACACATTTATCATCATATCCATCCTTTTTTATCCTTGTGCACCTGCACACTGTCACTAGTTTCGAATTTACCTTGCCCTGCCCTAATGCTTTCCTTCCCTTCGTAAACTCCTCCATCATATAAATGACACATAAATAAGGCTTTCTTATTTTTATCATCAACCCGTCCAGCCACTGAAGCAGGAAAACCCCTTGTCTGCCAAGGCATGCTGTCAGCTTAGAGGTTGCGCTCAATTCACTTTTGGGCACTCTTCCTTCCATGGTTTGTGTCTGTCTGTGTGTATGCGTGTGCAAAAGTGTGTGAGTGTGTACAAGTGTGCGAGTGTCCAAGGGTCTGCAGTGCTAACACGGTCTCAAAGCAAACATGACAACCCTGCCTCACTGTGTCAATGTCAAGCCTGTTGCGATGCTTTGTGAAGCTCGGAGAAATTCATCTCCGTGTCGGGGTGAAGGAAAAAAAGAGGGTGGTATCTAAGCAGAAAAAGAGGGAAGTAAAACTAAAAAAAAAGAGGAAAGAGGAGGAGAGATCAATTGAGAATGAGTGGGGCTGGGTGAAGGTTCCAGGGAAAAAAAGCCATCAAACTCCAGCAGCATGAATAAACGTCATGTGTCTGGGTTGTTGGCAGAGCAAAAACACAGGAGTGTCAGTTTAATACAGTTTGACTTCCTGTCCTTTGTCTCCAGTCCTAAATGTCACACAGCTCCATCCAGCCAACTCCTTCACCCGGCATCATGTTGAAAAACCAACTTATGGTCCTGAAAGTGACCCTCAAGCAACAGTGTCTGCATCTGCATACACTGCCTGTGTTTGTGTACGAGTAAAAGTACATGTACCATTTATATAGACACTTTTCCTAAGAGTTGTTTATTTCAGCTGTAATGCAGCCGTTACTCTAAAACAGAAAAAAAAACAGAGGCTGTTGAGTAAAAGGTCAAGGGAATACAAGAGCAATGGATAAAAGTGAGTGGTTGTATTTACAAGATGGTAAATAGGTCTCAAGTGAGCTGAAAATTTACAGATATTGGTTGTTTTAGCCAGAGAACAGCTGAACAAGCACCTCATGTGTGCCCACCCTCAACTCAGCACCGCATTATGTCATAAATCTTCACTAAATTTCATTTTGTCCTTTTTCCCCCCACTGCAGTAAGAACCCTTCTCCGAAAGACGGTGCAGGCACTCCAGGAACCCCCAAGGTAAGAGTGGCCTTATCTTCAAATGCAATATGTGTTTGCAAATTGTGTTTTTGTAGTACACATACCTCAAATATTTAGTTTGTACTTTGCAATTAGTTGTCATCAAAGTTAGCTGTAGTTCGTCTGCTGTGAAATCAAAAGAAGACAGATTCATTCCACTAAATCTTGCTTCTACACTGAACCCAGCACCAGCTGCCAGAATAAGACCCTTTTTACACCTCTTTATCCAACATGTTCTTCTGCGGATAGTAGAAATGTTTAGCTCATAGTTTCATTTTAGGAAAAAATTCTAGTTTCTACATACACAGTAATGTGTAATAGTTTTAAACCACCCTTTATTTTTTTTCTATTTTACTTCCAAGCAGCTAAGCATTCTGGTACTTGTTTTTCACCCCTTCTCTGTCCAGCCCTCATGCCTGAATATGGCAGCATGTAGTTCAGTGTGAGCTTTAAGAACGTGAGGATGAGTGAAAGATGAAAGAAGTGTCGATCCTAACAAAAACTCTGCACTTATCTCAACATCATCTCTTTAGAAAACAGAGGGGGGGATCAATCTGACACCTGACACAATACCTGTTAATTATCTTCTTTTTTAATGGTTTCAGCAAATAGGTTTTTAAAAACACTTTGTTGGTTCAAACAATACTAACTTCTATCAGTGGGACTGTGTTGCCTTTGGTGTTTTTATAGATTCAAGTAAAAATGAGAACAATTTGAGTTATTGTGACAAACAGCTGGTAACAAAGTGCTTAAAGGTTCCATCTGAGATGGTTACTTTATTAAGCTTTTTTATAATGACACAACTTTTGATCATTGTTTGGGTTTATGAGCCATTTTAAGCATAAATGATTCAGACTGTAGGTCAGAGTTTTCTACAGAAAATTTTTCTTACTTACTCAATTTTTTCTTATTTCAAGAATCTCACCAAGTAAAATGTTCTTACTCCATTGGCAGAAAGTTTAAACTTAATTTGAGTCAAATTTTCAGGCTAACAAGACAAATAATCTGACACATTCTGAAAACAAGATTATTATTCCTACACAATCAGTTCTTGTTTAATAAATCAGTTACAAAACAAGATCAAAAAGACTTTTTGGCTGGATATAAGGTTTTAAAACTTGGTTAGATGGACAGTTTTTGCAGTGTAGAAACAGTCTAATACTCATAATTACAATGAGGGAGAAAACAGTCAAAGTTCAGTGAAAAACACTGAAAAACCTTCTATAATCCTGAAGAAATGGTGATTAACATCACATTAAAAATGACAAGAAACATTAGTTCCTTGGCTGCAAAATACAAAAAAGTAAGGAATGACTTTAGAGTTTTACCAGTACTTCAGTCAATCACAGTTTCCACGTTTGTTCCCACTTCTAATGACATCTCAGGGTTAAAGTAAAATACTGCGAGGCACAGTGCATCTGACTTGCACATAAATTCACCCAGGATTATGGAATAAATCAGGTGTTCCTTTTTTTTTTTCTCCCCCACTTCCACATCACCTGAGCAGTGGGGGCTGACCTGAGCTTAGAGGAGCACTCGCAGCGCTGCGGGAGGGCTCGTTCTTGAGGGAAGCAGACAGAGGAGGGTACAGGGGTGAGCGCCGGCCTTCCTCTGCGCCCGTGACTGTGCATCTTACCGCTGTTGTTTAGTATTCAGCAGCAGGCCATGGAGAATGGAGAGGGCCAGTCTGAAGCACACGGACCTGCTGCTGTCGGCCCCCTGACCGCTAAGCACCACCCACTCCCATTATGCCAGAGATTAACCCCAAA
>JARVGW010000815.1:5344404-5389248 GCA_031762495.1 Anablepsoides rubrolineatus
GGGTCTCCCTGCTTAGGCTGCTGCCCCCGCGACCCGATCCCGGATAAGCGGCAGAAAATGGATGGATGGATGGATGGCAGCCCTACTTGTGCAGTACTTTGTTTTGAACAATTTAACCACATTAACAAATATTTGCACCTTGGAACAGTTGTGTTCACAATCTTGCTTTCCTTAAACATGTAAAGTTTGTAGACATCTACAATTTTAGTTTGATTTGACAGATTAATTTTTCAGATTGTTTTGACTATTTTGCTATCATGTGACTGGCATTTATTGGCTATGCTTAAATATAAATTTTGGATATAACTCCTTAGAATGTCTTTGCCTGATACCTATGGAATGAAAAAGTCATATAGTACTCTTAACTGGAGATGACAGATTTGCTGCACCTCAGACTTTGATTCGCTAAAGGTTTGCACAGTTTCTGTGGGCATTAATTGAAGCACAACAGTCACAGATGCACATCAGTTTAATTAACCATAACCCCTGCAAAAGACTTTGCCAACCAAATATTGTCTTTCTGCACTGCTGCAGTTTGTTTGTGAATTGTGATTTATCCTTGCATTTACTGAAATATTTACTTTTATTTATGAAGAATTCAAGCAAAAATAAAAAGGTCTGATTCATAAAGACCAGCATTGTGTGTGACACACATTTTCCATGAAATATTTACAGTCTTCTGAGAGCTGGCAGTATTTGTCTCAGGAAAAGAGAGGGAAAAAAAGGGAGCAATCTGCTGCATGTTTGTCTTCTCAAAAAGAGGGCAGGCATATCAGGAAAAGTATAATTCATTGATGGGTTCAGTGATATAGTTGCAGCTAGAAATAGAAACAAACTATAAATAAATGTGTGTAGTAGTATTTAGTTGTTGCTGATTTGTATTTAGATACAAAACAATTAAGATTGTACATTTCAGCAGCAGGTGGAAGCTTATTTAGGCTGTTCACTGAAGACAATCTGTCACCCAAAGAGTGCAAATTGCTCACACGTGTCAAATTAGATGTCCATTTTCCTGCCAGAATATCATTTATGCCTTTTACTTTATGAATCTAGCATGAGAATGTGCACATAGTGGGGCAAATGATGCACAAAGGTTGGAGCTAAAACAATTCACTGTGAATTTTTAGAGAATCAAGCTCAGTGTGTGGATTGATGCATCCTGTAATTGACCTTTAGCTCCTAAGTGTTCATACATCCCGTTCCTCATCTGACAACACCCGACTTCCTCTCATCCTCCTCTCCTTCTCTTGACACCCCAGCTTTTGGATTCAATTAATCAGCCGTGGAGGGGGATTTATTCAATCCCTGCCCAATGAGATTCTTTGGTATGTGGTCCCAATGGTAGCAGGTTGAGAAGCCACGGACTACGCTGTCTTTAGGCCTATTACTCTCACCTCACAGCCCACTCATAAAGGACGCTTTGAGCTGCCCGGTTTTGGGGGGGATCCGGTGGGCCTTTTGTGCCATAATAGCCGAGAGGATTCAGTCAGTAGAGACAGACGTGTTTACTAAACTCTGCATAGGTGGAGCAGGGGAGATTACGTGTGCCACTTTGAATAACTTGGAGCCTGAGTATTGGCTTGAAATCCTCTACAAAATGACATGTTGTTATGCCTGTTAAAACCACCTTGGACTGGCTTAAACATTCCTTAAAAAGCTACCAGCTTCTGCAGACCTGTTTTTCTTATTAATTTCAGTCTTGCAAGGTAAACTTTGCTGCAACAGAAAGGACAATTCTTTGTCACATTAAGACCAAAAGTGTAATTGGAGAGTCATGAAATATGGAGCTGATTCTGTGAATATACAGAATCCTGCACAACTGTCAGATGATGAAAACTAGAAAGATTTTGCTTAAACCATCAGCATTTATCTTTGCCATTTGAATCATCATTTGAAGAGGCAAATTTACTGTTTTTAGGTTCTTAAACTGTTTAAACATCTTTTTATTTTTTTTATCATTTTAGTTCTACATCTCTCAGTCCCCCCCCCCCCCCTCTCTTATGGACAAACCAATCTTGCTGCAGCACACTTTCCTTCCCGCTTTGTCCTGCTATTTCTGATTTCAAAGTCACAGCTCTTTACTTCCTCATATTGGTGAGTTTATCACCCAAAATCCAAAGTGTTAGAGACTTGACTTGTAGAACTGCAGCTAGGCTAGTTAATGTTTGTAATGTTGTTTACCTGCAACAGATTAAAGCTGTATGGGACAAAGTGTTTTTATGGCCCTTGTACCTTACGACAGGCATGATGATGTAGCAACATTAGATTCTTTAGTAACAAACATCTGGGGTTTGTTAGATTAGTAAAATTCTGTAGGGAAAAAAATGCTAAAGACCAGGGTCTTTAGCATTTTTGGCAACTAATGCCAACTTATAACAATTTTTTGGACATGCAAATATTGAATACTAGATTAGATTGAATCTATAAGTCATTTATTCAATTTTTTTTTTTTAGAAGTTGGCATAAGTTATCTAAAATGCTATTGTGTGACAGGGCCTTAAGGCAAATTCAATTTAAAAGTTGTTTGGTCTGAATTCTGCACGTCTGCAAGTCTAGAATAATCCTAAAGTTTGGTTTTCAACAAGTTTATTTTTTTAAAAAGTGTAATACTGTGTCAATAATGGCCAAGAATAGGTCCTAATTGCAACTTGGTCTGTACCAACAATGTGTAACGTTTGTCCTTGTTGAGTCTTACAAAAAAGAGAAACAAAAAAAAAGCAAAAAAAAAAAAAAAAAGAAAGCAATGAGAGTAGCTTATGAGTGGACAACAGTTTGTTGTAAATTAGTCTGAGTTCAGACAAGAGGATCTGCAGACTTCTACTGTAGTAATGAACCATGACCAAAATATATGTATTTGTAAACAACAATGAAAACAAAAAAGCATTTATTTTTCATTCATTTTTTTTTTTAGTCAATAATAATAAAATAAAGTTGATTCTTCCCTCAACCATTGGTAGGTGCTCGAAACATTTTAAAACCGGCTAGCAGTTTTAAAATTAACAAAATAAAATGATCATACCAACAACATAGCCATCAGTTTTCACACATCTCCAAGCTATGCATGTGCTTTGCTTAAATAGAAAGCAACAAATTGTTGTTTTATTATTTTATTTTATTTTCATAAACCAACTATGAAATGCCAATTAGCCTTTATGTAAGTTTTTAAAATGACCATAACCCAAATACATGGGAATCTATCAACAACGGAGTTTACACTTCACAAAGATCCAGAAAAGGAAGCAGTTTAAATGTCCAGCACATGCATACAGGACCGCTTCCCCTGAGAGAGGGAGAAGGCTGTGAACTGTCTGTAAAATGCCACTGCTCTACAGGAGGAGCCTCTAAATGAAATTCTTTCAGACAGAAAATGACTTGCACAGTAAGCAGCTACATGATATTAACAAATCACTTTCTGTTGGAGAGATTATCAACCTTCTGCAGAGCTCTGCACTCTACTGGCTGCTTCCTGGATGAAACCGAACAAGATGTGACTAATGACAAATGTGACAGATGGAAATAATACAACAACCTGTCAAAATATGGAAAGTGCTGCTGTGCGTGTAGCTTTTTAAATAAGCTGTAGAAATTTGGTGCATGAAAGGAAAAGAAAATCTTGTGTGTGTGTTTTTTCACAACCTGAAATGAAGTTAGTGTTTCTGGCTACAATCCACTGGACAGCATCTTTTTTTAAAACTTTACAGACTTGGATGCAGCTGTCAGGAGACCTTTTCAGAAATCCCTGCTGCTGTCTGTCAAAATGGCCCACTGGGTCGATGTCCAACCTTTTTTTTCTTTTCTTTTTTTTAAAGAAAGTTTTTAGACACCTTCAAGTCATCTTAAAGTTTGCTTCATTTAAGAGTTGACACAGTTGATTGACCCTTTTGCTTTTTTCACTAATTAATTTACTTAAAATTTGAGTTACCAAAATACTTTAAATCTGACTTTGAATTGTCATTTTAAGTCTAAATTATTCTTAATAAATAAGCCTTGAGAAACAATGATCTATGCATGTTGTTTCCCTATATAACCAAGTGTTTAAGCCTAAATGACTCGAAGCAAACACTTAAAATAAATAAATAAAAACACACTGCAGTAGCTTTAGAAAAACAGAGTTTTAGAGTGGCCCTTTCAAACACTACAGATGATCACCTTTTAAGGTAATCTGAAAAACACTTTACACTAAATCTCCACCTGCAAAAATAGAACGAGAGCTTGCATCAGTAGGGGGCAGAAAAACTGCATGAGAGCAATATTTCAGTAAACCTCAGATTTTCTTTTTTCCTGTTTTCACAATGCTGTTGTCAGTTGTTAAAAATAAAGAAAATCGACTTTAGTGAATTCTGAAACCCAGAATATGATGAACAGATCTGAAAGTTTTCTTAACCACCAGTCAATTTTTAAAACCGACTGTCCTCCTGTGGTTGTGTTGTAGTTTTTGGAGCAGAGAACACGAGAGTCAGCAGCTGAAAGAAAACACATGAACAGACAACAGCAGAACTGAGATAATAAATCACTATAAGTATTATAGTCAGTAGTGTATGCAAGGTTATACAACATTCATTGGAGTTTATGAGATGCTAAGAAATCACATTGTTTATAAGACAGATTATCTTGTCAATATGATGCTCAACAAGAGCTGTTGGTGTCTTAAAGCATAGATAATTGACAAAAATCTATGGTGATTTCTTCCCTTTGCATTAGAACTGCAGACAATTATAAAATGATCTGTTTCTGATGAAAGCGCTCTGATCTCGGCCTATCTTGCAGCCGTTACAGTCTGAGCCTGCACAGTGCAGATCAGCTCAGCTGGTCTTCACATTTCAGGCACTGAGCTGGCATTCTTTGGAAGATCAGCTCAGCAGAGAAAGGAGCTCTGAGCTCGTGATTTGTCGCCTGCTGTTTGACAGCTGCTTGCAAACTTGTTTGCACATTATCACAGAATAATTCATTACTCAACAGCATGGCTCTGTTTGTAAGTAGACATAACAGGAAGGGAAGAAGAGTATTATTTCATCTCAGTATATAAAGACTTTGTACCCTGATTAACACACTCTGACATAAAGTGAAAAGTAGTTGGTTATTGTGGAGCTCAAGTCACATTTTCTAATCTTGACTAATTTAGGTAAATGTTAAATTATGCAGAAAGACTCATTTGAACACAGGAGTGTGTGAGGGGGGGGGGGGTGTACATAGTTGTAAGCCTGTATATTACAATACTGATACTAGTTATTTGTAGATCAAAAATAGGTTATTAATTTACTGAAGTACAGTATGTTGTAGTATACCATGATCAGATACAATGGTTCTTTGTCTTACTTCGTGACTGTCATGTAAACTAAACTATCTTATTTTAGTCTGATTTGTTGTGATTATTGGTTATTTTAGAAAGCCAATCATTCTGTTTATTAGGTAATTTTTTTCTTAAAAATGGCCAATTATATATTTTTTTAAATCCCAAGTTTCACATACTATCATTGCGAAATAAAGAATGCAATTGTATCAATTTTGTCAGTGGGCTCTCACCATTTAGCATGACAGCAATTCAGATTGTTAAAAGCTGAGAGGTTAGAAGGCAACCAACAGGATATTTTTGTTATTAAACATGTAACTTTACTCAGCATTTTTATTATGTTTAAGCTTTAGTTTTGTCCAAAGCCAATAAATTACATAGCTTTTTTCTATGCTGTGTAAGCTAATTAATTGGTGACTAAAAGACATATATTTCTTGAATTTAAGCTGCTAATGTAAGTTTATATGAATAATTGTTACAGTCTGACAAGTGAGAACTATGGGTGCACCGTTTGCAGTTTTCAGGCAAAAGGTGACAGTGGCTGAATTTCAGACCTTTATGGAGTTAGATGAGAAGCTGGTCTTACTGATCGCCGATCTTCCAAAATTAAGGAGATCTGTGTCTATTTATCGGTGCACCCCTACTAAGAATTTATGAAGCAAGTTAGAACTTGAAAATGGTCTATTCTGGGACTGAATGAGTTCAAAGCAATAGCAGACCCTGTAAGACCTCATTTTGTACTAACAGCACATTATGTAATGTAATAAAATCAGGCTTCAAAATGTAATAAACTCAAACTAAAACCGCATTATGTAACAATTGACACAAAATGTAATAAAAGCCTTCACCGTATTATGTAATAACATTAATACATTTTGTGGCAATTGTTACAAGATGTGGCGGTGTAATAATCTGGTGCATTATGTAATAAACAATCAAAAATCAATATTTCTGTTCATCCTAATCAATATATTTGTATTAACTGTCATGTTGCAAATACTACATAATTAAATCTTTATAACTTTGGTCAATAAACATTGAACTTCTAATTTTATTTTGCACCCCGTCCCCCTCTCCTCCTCGGCTGATGGTCCACCTACACCCCACAAACCCCTGCGTGTGATTAATACAGATTTTATTTTACAAAAATTACAGATTTTTAAGGCTCATTATACAGGTAAACGTCTGAAGGGGTTACGCACAACTAACTTTTAGATATATTTTGGGAGTTGTCTACAAAGTGGAATAATTTCTGCAACAGGGATCAGGACAGTAAATCTGAAAATGCAAATAATGAGAAGTTCTGTGTTTATTGACCAAAGTTATAAAGATTTATTTATGTAGTATTTGCAACATGATGTTATTACAAGTATATGGATTAGGATAAACAAAAATACTGGTAATGTTTATTACATAATGCAACACCACATTTTGTAATAATTGCAGCAAAATGTAATAATGTTATTACATAATACGTTGAAGGCTTTTATTACATTTTGAAGCCTGATTTTATAACATTACATAATGTGTTGTTATTACAAAATGAGGTTTTACAGACCCCATTGCAAAACGAGCAATGACTGCCAAATTTTGATTCTATTTGTTTTTGTTTCAAGCTGTTTAAGAGACAAGGTTTCACATAAAAAAAGGTCTTCAGATCAGTTTTTACAAGAAGACATTTTATTTTTCAGAATATCCAACTGATCTGTACACTGCACACTGTAAATACGTCGAACAGTTTGTCGGCTGGTTCTTTGGAATTCACTCCCTTTACCACTTATTTCAAATTCTGCATTGTTGACAGTGCACATGCACCTGCCTGTCTTGAACACATCAGTTTGAGCTCTGGAGACAGGCTACAGCAGATTCCAGGGTCATTGCTATTCCCAGTGTTTTTCCTCCTGCTCTTGTTTGTCTGTCTGTAGAGCTGAGCACAACCTGTCAAGCCGTTTGTTTATGCTCCGTGCGTATCTTCTTTGAACCCACACCTGCTGGCTCGCAGAGAAGTCGGAACAAAACGTATCGCCAAGCCAACAACACACACAGCTGCACAACGTCTCTGTCGCTTCTTCTTCTTCCAAAGTCAACTCCGAAAGGAGATGTCGTAACGCCCAGCCTGCTGAGACAGGGGGGGCTCACCACTGGTGGTTTCAACCCCCACTCTGCCGGGACCGCAGGTTTTTTCTGAGACTCCCCTCTGTGACAAAAAGTTGTTTGCTGTTCTTCCTGTCTGTCACACCTGCAGTATAAATCCCAGAGCCGAGAAAGGTCAAGGATGCTGGAGAAGTTCTGTTTGTTTTTTTTCCTCCTAAAATCTTCACCCAGCTAGACTCCCAGACAAACTACAGAGCTCTGCAGAAAATATGGCAGCTGTTTTTATGTGGTTGTTGCTGTTTTGTCTCATTTTTGGTATTGTTGTTGCTGAACACGATGTCTACATTTGGGTGGTCTAGAAAGCGATCAGTGCATCAGGAAGATATGCTCTTTGGGGTTTCTGCAGGTTCTGTAGTAGTTTTATCTGACAAAATTCACTACACTAAAATAAAAAAAAATCTAATAATATATAATTTCCTCACTTTTAATGTTAAGGTTTTTTTTATATGGTAACATAATTTAAAGTGATAAAGGGGGGAATCCAGATTTTAACTTATTTAAGGTCTGTTTTTTAATTCCGTACAGTTTATTACAAAACACCATAAACTCCAGTAACATGATAAATCTACTTTCCTTTCCAAACAATCTTCCAGACAGTCTGATGGGTTTTTTCTTCTTTCCTCACCTCTGCAGATCAGCTGCATGTTGAGCTCACTATGAACTACACATATATTTTTAGTGTCATTTTACACAGAAATGCAAGTGTTTTATTAACAAGGCGAACCTGTTGCAATGTGTCACATTTTTGTCACTAATAAAACATTTGTGTTTCTAACCTGATAATGAATGTTTTTTTCTTAGAAATGTTTTTAGCATATCACCATGTGTGGAAACATGTTCCTTTTAGTTTCATATTGACCCATCTGTTGTGTAACCGTGTAGCCAATTTTAAGGTTACTTCCAGATTCTTTGTGACAGACAGAGCTGTACTTCAGTTTTTTCATTTTTTCAACTTTGCTGTATTTATTTTTCTGCAACAGCTCGAGTGCTGTTATGTGAGCCCACACAGGCACAGACAGGACAGACAGACACAGCTGAGGGTGTAGAGGAGGTCACAAGAGAGGGATGCCAGCAGATGGAGTGATAGAGGGAAGAGAGGAGAAGCTAGGAAACAGGACGGCAAGACCAAATGCTTACGGGCTAATCTGAAGGCACTGATTTCATTTCACATCCTGTCTGCTCCACCGAGCCCACCTTATGCTAAAAACTTTGGGGCAGAAGAGATGCAGAACATGTTCAAGTGTAAGCAGAAGTAATTCAGCTTCACATGCAGCTGAGAGATGTTTGTTTTATTAACTCTGCATATTTATAAGAGGACATTTTTGTAAATACACACAGATTTAGAGTCTCTTCTCTCCCCCAGTGTGTAATTTATGCCTGTAGTAAGGTGCTTTTAATGTGCCTCATGCAGCTCTTGGACCTGCAGCAGCAGTACTATCTCAGAAACACACTCACTTCCTTTTAACCTAAAGTCACCTCCACTGTTTCTTTCTGTCTTTGGTAAAGAATGGAGCAGTTCCAGGAGAGCCAGTGAAGAAGGATGAAAACACTCGGAGAGGCAACTGGGGCAACCAGATAGAGTTTGTTCTCACAAGTGTGGGCTACGCAGTGGGCCTGGGCAACGTCTGGAGGTTCCCCTACCTCTGCTACAGAAATGGAGGAGGTACGCATGTAGTTAGATTGGGATAGCTGATGTAATGTTCGTTTTTTAAATATGTATAATATGTATATCAGAATTTATTTGCCCAGCGTTTTATTGTTAAGATAATTTTTTTTGAGAACTGTTGTTTTGTTCCACTAAAACCTGTCATTTAAATTGATATACACAAGGTTCAAGCCTAGAGTTTTGCTTTCTAAAAAAAAAAATGCTTAAAATTCATTATTAAAGGATAATCTGAGTATTTTTAAATAATGATAGAAATAATGGATAGTAAAAGGAGTGCTGTATTTTTTATATATATATATTTTCTATATGTTCATATAGAACAACACATTCTCACAAACATCATACTGATGTAAAAGAATACTACACATATTAGCTATTACTAAAACCTCTACACTCCAAGAATTTGTTGTTTATTTAGTCTCTGTTTTCTCATTTGAATAATGTCCATGTTACTAAGCAAATGTGAGTAACTAAAGATAGATTGACTGTATATGCTGATGGTGCTGAGGCTGCTGAATGTGTCAGTCCACCAGGAGTTGAGTAAACATTTGAACTGACGAAACGTGCTGGACAGGCAGGCAGATACAATCACAGCCTCAGCGCCAGCAACATAAACATGGTCTATGCTCAGCACACACACATTTGCATTGTGACACGGATGCAATTTTGGAATAAATTGTTTATAAGCCTGAGTGATGATGAACTAATAAAGTACTTACTATAACTATTAGACAAAACACATTTTAAAATGACAAGAGTATCCCTTAATGGAAGAATGTTTTGCCTTTGGGATCATGCATCTTAGAAACATGACATCTGCTGAAACATGCCCGAGGGTGGCGCCTCAAATTTTTTTCATCATACAGTACATCCTGCTATTTGATATAAAAAAAACATCTGTTTTGTATTAATGCCCATGTGTAAAAGCTGTACTTTTTTTTTTTTTGCTGAAACCCACAATAATACAACGTGAAACGTGGTTCCTATATCTGTCTGTAAGCAATTAACAAAAGACTTGGACTTTCTTTAGGAGATTCTTCATTTCTTCAATAGAAATCAAGTCATTGGCATCAATCCTAGCATTTGAAAGGTCACAGAATTTGTCAGCAACTCCATCCAGGACCATCAATCATGTGTCCATCAGAGAACCATTATTAAGACTTGGAATAAATGCACAAAACACACTTGCAGAAAAAGGACAAACCATCTGCAAGTATAAACCAGGCAAAAAGGGCAATAATCAATGACAAAGCTTTAGGTAGAGGACTAAACCAGAAATCCAAATAATATTGAAAAACAAAAATTTACATCCTAGGATGGACAAGGATGGTTTTTAAACAAATATTCTTACAAGAAAAGAAAAATCCTTCAAGTAAGAAGGTTAAAAAATGTTCCAACAGAGCAGTAAACATTCCTCTAAATGAGAAAAGAAGTGAACTTTTTAAGCCATGAAGAAAAAATGGTCACCAACGCATTACCTGCAGTAAAGCACAGTGGTGGCAGCTCCATGCTGTGGAGAGGTCTGTCAATATTAGGACATGTGAAACTTGGTCAGTTGAAAGAAAACAATGTAGACTGACAAATAAACACAAATTTTACAGGACTGGGATCAATGTTTGTATTTATTTAATTTTATTGCATGCTGACTGTAGCCATACATAAAGCAATATGTCCCAAAAGAGAATTGCCACTAATTGTTGCAATTGTTTAAAAAAAAGTAGTTTTTTTTTTACTAAAATCTATACATATGCTAAAATAAATGTTATTTGTTTATTTTGCTTAACCTTAAAAGGAACAAGCAAGAGTCAAGTTGTGCTGCAGCTTCATAATAAAAAAAAACAGTGCTTGTAAGAATATCTACAGGCCCTGTGCAGTATAAACAATAATTTAACTAGTCGAAATAAATTACCCATAAGTGCTTAAAATGTTTTCCAGACTGTAGTCTAACTTTATTCAACAAATAATTTCTATTTTTAGTTATTATTTTCCAGAGACCTCTCTAAACAGGCCAGGTGTGGCATCTGTATAGCGTATCCAAACACTATGTGAATAAATTGAATCCGAATCATCATTTCAGGCATCTCGTTTTGCATAGCTAGTTATTGTTAATTGGACTGTGAGCATTGTCAGAATAAGTCTGAGCAAACAGAAAGAATCCAGGTGCTGCTGCTGCTGTTGTGCTGCTGATCAGGCTTTCATCGTGCAGCTGATGTTTGTTGAGCAGAAGTGATGCAGTCAGTCTGTTTGTGCTCTGGGAAGATGCACCCTAAAAGCTCTGCATTAAACAGATGATTGTTTTATGCATACTTATGTATTTGAAAATGAGCAATGTAAACTAAAGGTAATACCAGTTTGGTAATTCTGCATATTTTCTTGGTGTGGAATCCCTCTTTGGTTGGTTGATATGTTTACTCTGCAAATATTTGGATTTGTTATTTGTACGAGAGCTGCATTCCCATGCTCTGATTCTGTGACAACCATGCATTAGCTCATACATGGCAGCACATGGCGTGGCGTGAATGCCATGAGTTTAGATAAGACTTTGGCATTGGAGAGACAGCCCAGTTTGCATTTGGACAAGATATAAACAAACACACACACACACACACACACACACACACACACACACACACACACACACACACACACACACACACAGATATTGGTTATGGATGACCATCTGATTCAGTCTGAACATAAAGTTTCAGCATCACTGAACAGACCCAGCTGGACAGTCGGTGACCTCTCTCCTCACACATGGGAGATTCTAAAGACAGATGAGTTTTTCTTCTCTTTTTTTGCATCTCTAGTAAAATATGGATGTGCTGTAAGTTTCATCAAACAAAACCTACAGTAAATACTCAGTTTACAAATCACTTAGATTTCCTGATTAAGGTAAACCAGACTCATAAAAAAAACATTAAAATCGTGAAACTGCCTCGGTCACATTCAGTCAGTAAATGATCATTTTAGAAGGCAGGAGAGGTTGATCATAGTGAAAACTGCATCAGTTAATAATTTATCTTAAAACTGTTGTAGAATTTATAGAACTTCACTGAATTTACTATATTTATTATGTGTCTGTGAATTAGATACATGGCATGTTAATCGTGTCAGGTAACTTTGTAATGCTAATGATGTACTTTAAATGCAAACATAACTTAAAGTCAAAATAGATGTAGAAAAAAATTCAGTTTTTATTTTTTCGTTTTAACACTGGCTGAGGTGAAATGTAAAGTATTGTTGTGAACTGATAAATTAAAAATACAAGCTTGTTTTAGATGGGATAGTTGCCATGTTCTCATGTAACTTCCAGATCATTATCACAACATGAAGTTCAGAAAGAAGTTATGGTGAGGAATTGATGCAAACTGGTCATAGTAACTGGGACATTTTTAACATTTTCTGCACTAAATCTGAGTGATAACTACAGGTTTTGCTACCTGTCACACTGCCTTCTATACAAGGAAGCTGTTTAAGCAAGTGGTGCACCTATATCCCCTGTCGCTTAAAGATTTGAATAGTAAATATTTGATGTTTTTGGTGCAAGATATTCAGGTTGGTAGTTGTGTATAAAAAGAGAGGCGGTGCAGAGTGACAGATTCTGGCCAGCAAAGAGAGCAATTTTATCCACCGCCAGATATAATGGTTAGGGATGGCCAATAGTGGCCTTGCCACAATTTTCAATAGCGATCTATCTAATGCCTAGATGCAGTCACACCAAAATCAGGGTTCCTGTGGATCCTTAAAAAGTCTTAAAAAATTCACTGAATGCATCAATCCAAAAATAAGGCCTTAATCAGCCGTAAAATATCTTAAATATATATTTTAGAGGTGTTTAAAAAGTTTTAGCTAAATAGGATGATCGTAATTCATCTAAATTTTTAAATATTTAGTGACATTTATTTTAAAAAATAATTTACCGAATGTCTTTTTTTATTTGTTTTTATTGTGATGTTGGTTTTATATTTAATTTCAAGTGGCATTAAAGAGGTCTTAAAAAGTCTTACATTTAATTTGCCTTAAACTGTAGGAACCATGAAAACAGAAGTCAGTACCTGACTTATTTTACTAATTATCCAGCTCACAAGACAGACAGACGGATGGATGGAGGATACTTGGATACTTCACACTGCAACTAGGAGAAAAAACAACACAGACTATCAAACCACACACTGTCCAGATAAACAGGATTGCTCTAGGTGGTAAATGTGCATTTCTGCAGTCCCAGCCAGTTCCTCATCAAAAATATTTGCTGCATTGTCAAATAAATAATACAACCAGCTAGTATCTAAACTGCTAAGCTGCTAAAATTCTGCTGTATCTCAAGTACAACTGGGCCCATATTCAACTGTCTGACAGACAGCAAGTGCTTCCCTCAGTTCCTACACTGACAGTGTCCTCTAAAACTTTTCCAACCAGTTTTAATCCAGACAAAAGCATCTGATGGTTCCTGAGGAGTCTGGTACTGGACATTGCAGGGGTTAGGCTTTATATATATTTTTTTTTCATCACTTGGTGTTTGGTTCGACTCCAGAACTAGTTGTCTACATCTGAGAATGTGACTTCTCTGTAGTTTTGAGATGTGCCTCATTGCTTCTCTCCTCCAGGTGCCTTCATGCTTCCATACTTTATCATGTTGGTGTTCTGCGGCATTCCTCTCTTCTTCCTGGAGCTTTCCTTTGGTCAGTTTGCCAGTCTGGGTTGTTTGGGTGTCTGGAAGATCAGCCCAATGTTCAAAGGTGAGCAATGGACATGTTTTATGTCTGTTTGTATACAAAATTATCATGGAATGGCATTTGCTGCACACATTTTGTTCTCACCTTCTGCTTTTTTTCTTCAGGTGTGGGCTACGGCATGATGGTGGTGTCCACCTACATTGGGATCTATTACAACGTGGTCATTTGCATCGCTTTCTATTACTTCTTTATGTCCATGACAAACCTGCTGCCGTGGACGTACTGCAACAATCCCTGGAACACGCCCGACTGCAGCGGTGTGGTTGGCAGTGGCGCCCAGCTCAATGGCAGCCTGGTGAACGTCACTAACAGTTTGATCGCGGGGGCTTATGAGGGGATCAACCGGACCAAGAGGACCAGTCCCAGTGAGGAGTACTGGAAGTAAGAACTAGAAGTTCAGCCCATTTTTTTTTTTTTTTTTTTACAAAAAATGTTTTTTATAAACACACAAAAATTTAACTTCAAGTTTTCTGAGAGCTTGTCTTACAACCAGATCTGCAACAGAACAGAACATTACAAAATAACAAATTTACTTCACACTCTGTAAGCTGTGAGACAAACTGAACAACATGAATAAAAAATAAAACATTAAACATTTTGTAATGCAGCATCAAACTGTATAACATTAAAACCTTAGACACTGACTGAAAAAACAGGCTGTGCAGATAATTTCAATTTCAACCCATTGTCCCAGGCAAAGTGCTAATAAACTTTGAATGTTAGTTACATATATTCTGTACAGTTATATATCTGAGGATGCATAACATTATACTTGAAAACATTTGGAAAAATTCCAAAACTAAATAACTGGGGGAGAAAAGATGGGACAATTTAAATGATAAAGATTTTACAAATGGGCATTTTAGACATTTGAAGCTCTCTATCTGCTATTAGAGCGTCCTGTCAGATGGGGGTGCTGCAGCCTCTTTGGCATTCTCGTTTTTTTTTTTGTTTGTTTTTTACCTCAGCGATTCAGTGCAGTTCAATATTGACTGTCGACATAAATATACTGTTTAAACTTGGGCATTTTGACTTCAAGCATCAGACTGATGTAACTCATCGTTGACACAGATCCATTTTGTCTTCCCCTGTTAGATAAGCTTGACTCAAACCTGCTCTGTGTTTATGGAAAGTGTTCAAATATTTGAGCTAGATTTGACTGGAAATGCAGCATCTTTTACATACTGTGAGTCTGTGCCATCTGTAGTGACATGCAGGAGGTTCTCCTTATTCCAGTAATGTTCTGTCGTTTTATGATGCATTCCTAACAATCAGTAGAACCTGTTCCTTGACTTCTTCATTATTAAGTTTTGTTTAGACTTTTTTGGGGGGAAGCCACTTATGGGAGCGTGTAAGAAGATAAGAGTGAGAGTTCTTTCATGATCTGCACTGATCAGCTCAAAGCAGATTTAGACATTGACATAAATATGTTAGAGAGCAAAGTGCAGTTCTTACCTCCAGGCAATGCTGAAAATCTGAATGTATTCCCTGGCTGGAATTCCTCACAACTTAATCTGTCTTCAGCCTGATCTCTTCGCTCTCTTGAAAGCACCTGTAACATACCATTTACTACACTAAAACCTCAAACTACTACACCGCTTTGAGCGAAGAAAACAACAGCCAACTGCAACATTTTCTCAATTTTGACAATTTTAAAAGATTTGATTATCTTTTTGAATGTCAAGACTTTCCACCTTCTTTAAGATGATTAATAAACTGTGAAGTCAGACTGATAATTGCTTTTCTAAAAAAACAAACACCTTTTAGCCAATCCTGTGTAATCTCTAAGCACACTCATTTCCTCTCTCAGGCACTACGTGTTGAACATCTCTGATGATATTGGGAACTTTGGAGAGGTCCGTCTTCCTATCTTGGGATGCTTGGCCGTATCCTGGTGTGTTGTCTTTCTCTGTCTCATCAGGGGTGTTAAATCATCTGGAAAGGTCAGCCTGCAGAAACGAAAATACGCTAATTTACCAAGTTGCAATATGGTTCTTAAATCCACTGATAAACAGAATGTAAATAAAAGTATTTTGAGCTCTCTTGTGAGAACCTGATTTCAACAGCTTGCATGATTATTATGTGTCCAGGTGGTGTACTTCACAGCCACATTCCCATATGTGGTTTTGACCATTCTGTTTGTCCGTGGCATCACCCTGGACGGAGCCATAAATGGCATCAAATACTACCTGACTCCACAGTGGCAGAAGGTCCTGGATGCAAAGGTCTGTACTGATAAGCTCAAGTGTGAAACGTGAAGTCAGAGAATGATTTATTTTCTTTTACAGCATTTCTGTTTGTTTGTGCATTTCTTTAGGTGTGGGGAGATGCTGCCTCACAGATCTTTTATTCCCTGGGCTGTGCCTGGGGGGGTCTCATCACCATGGCTTCTTACAACAAGTTTCACAACAACTGTTTCAGGTTAGTTCTCCACTCTGAGGATAAACTTTAAAAAGTGAGCCTGGAGCCAATTTTAAGGTTTAAAGAAAAGTAGAAGGTGTGAAACAATTTGACAGAAAAAGGTCAGGAGATAAAGCTTTTTTCAATGTGTGTTAGGAGGCTGGTTGCTCTTTGCTTGGTCAACAAGGGAGTGAGCAAAAAAAAACAAAACATTAGAGACTGTTACAATTTGATGTCACATGCTGACAGGAAAAGGTGTCAAAGAGTGCGCAGTGGCTGAAGGAGAAGGTTGAAGATATAATTTGTTTTTTTCAACCGGGAGCCTGAGATAGCGCTATCTGACCACGCAGCTGCATGGAGGTGCTAATCAGCTTGCTTTCTGCAGCCCCATCCCCATGGAGACACCTCCTGCTTCCCTGCAACACCACCATTTGGTGCACATGCAGAAGTGCAGAGTGAAGGACAGTGCAGGAGTCTCATGGGTGGAGAAACAAACGGGCATCAAAGTTATCAAAGACATCCTCTGCAGTAACCCTAACAGGAAATGTGTGAGAGGAAAAGCACTATTCCCTCGTTAAATCTGAACAAAGTCAAAGCCAAGCAGGTGCCGGATAGAGGATGGATGAAACGGGCTCTGCAGATATACTTCAGCTGAAGTTGTCAGAATAAGGGCAGCGGCGTTCACTGTTCTGACATCTAATCTGGTTCAGCTCACTGAACTTAGGCCAGCTAAGAGATAAAGTTTGTCAGCTTCATAAGGGTTTATTCAAATCTTTACAAATCAGTCTGCTTTTACAGCCAAACACAAGTTGTGGCTGTTTGCAAGTAAACACATCTGCAGAATAAATTTCCAAATCATTTATCGGAATCTGGATTGACCTGTTGCCCTGCTCAACTCTGCAGCAAAAAAAATCATTTGTGTGATTGGATTGAGGTTTGTGGAATGATACAATTACATTAGAGCTTTTCTGACATTTCCGCAAATTTATCTTTAAATATCCAGATTTCCTAAAACATTGCTGATCCAATTGATTGTACTTTGAATTTGTCTTGAAGCTTGAGAAATAAGGTTAGGAAGAGGGGGTCCAATTCAATCCATTTGTCCAAAAGGCTTAAAGGTTAAAACAGGTTTTCTTCTACAATATTGTTATAAATGCAACTACATTTTAAGTGATTGGCTGTTTGCTTCAGCCCTTATATTTTTTTTGGTTTTTACTCAAACAAGAACAGCCTATTTCTCTGCTGTTCAAACTTTGGGCTTGAAGTAGGAAAAACCTAAGCAACAAGAACTGGAAGATGGCTACAAATACATTTTAAAGTGAAATTAAAAGATTAAAAAGAGGAGCTACTGACTATTGATAATAAAGTGCTGAAGCGTAACTTTGAACTCCTGGGGTTTTTTTCTTGTTGTTTTTTTACTCGATAGAGAACTTTTAGTAAATGAATATCCTAAATATCAATGATTCATCCTTTGTTAATGCCATTTGTGCTCTGATTTAAAGTTTAAACTACCCCTTTATTAAAAGTTCTTTCTGTTTACCTCACACAGGGACAGCATTATCATCAGTATAACAAACTGCGCGACAAGTGTGTACGCTGGCTTTGTGATTTTCTCCATCCTGGGCTTCATGGCCCACCACCTGAACGTGCCAGTGTCCGAGGTGGCGGACCACGGCCCGGGACTAGCCTTTGTGGCTTACCCAGAAGCCCTCACTCTGTTGCCAATCTCTCCACTCTGGTCTCTGCTATTCTTCTTCATGCTCATCCTTCTGGGACTAGGAACCCAGGTGAGAGTCCGAATCTATGAGTTTTCTGTTAGTTTGTATAGTTATGTTACTTGTGTTTTCATTTCATTAGTCCTTGTGTTTTCCATCGACCACTTCTCAGTTAGTTTCTGACCTGTTGTGTTTTATAAGTCACAGCTACAGGCACTCCTCCCATCAGCCTCAGTCCATATAAGCCTTCTGTTTCTCATCACTCACCAATTCAGCAATATTGGTTCTTATGACACATCTGGTTTTCCCTGTCTCCTTGGGACTATTGTGAGTTTTGTAAGCTTTACTGCCAAGACAGCCTTTTTGTTTATATAAATACAATATTAGTCATATGTTTAAGATCTTCATGTCAGTCTGCATTTTGGGGTCCAACTTCCTGCTAAACTGTGACAGAGAAGACACTACTTTGTGCTGTGACACAGGCCTTAAGGCTGATAGATGGATGGGTGGGTAGATAGATAGATAGATAGATAGTTTATCTACCCATCCATCTATCTATCTAATTCATTTGATGTCCATACAACCCTTGTGTTTCTCTTCACTCAGCAGTTGAGCATTATTGGACCCTTCTATTTTTTTCTGTTTCTTTGTGACAATCCTTGAGTTTTCTATGCTTGGTTACCATGACAGCCTTTTTTGTTCTGCTAAATAAAATTTAAGCTCTTCATGTCAGTCATTCATGTCAGAATTTATTTTTTTCCATTAATGACTTTTAAAGGAATTATTCTTGAATAAAATGTGTTGCAGATGGGTTCATTTGAGACATTCCTATCTTGTTCCAGTAAAGCAGATGATAATTTGGATGTGTGACTTGCTCTGACCTGATCAAAGAAAAAGTCTGTCATCAGCTCAAGAGATTTGACCACCTGTGGTTCCTTTCTCCGGACTTGTGACAGTTTTGCTCTGTAGTTGTTTGTCTCCTCCCTCTCTTCAACTTGTTGGTAGAGTTAGAATTTACACTTGGTGACTACAAAAGAGCATCCTTTTGTTTTTAGAACAGAAGTCAGTTTGTTTTCAAAAATACCTTTGCTAGTTTGCTTCATTCGAACCAGTTGTGTCAAAATGTTGTGACAGTAAAATTGATGGTTTGGTTGAAAGCTGCAGCTGTATTTTCTTATGCATCATCTGCCAAAAGAGTACTAGACCACGATGCTACCATCACCAGGCGGTACTGTATCCAACAGATAATTTCCTTCAAGCATTCCTTGGATCATTATATCCTACACCATCTTTTTTTCTTTTTCCCCCTGATCATCTGAAATCAGTTTTATTTTAGTTGAAGGTGACAGAGTATATCATACAGTCTCTTTTTAACTAAATTACCACTGTATGTACTGTCTTTTAGCATAAATGTGAAAGCCTAATATACATATAAAACATAAACTATTGTAAAAATAAGTCTTACTACAAAGAAATTTGTCAACCTTTTTAGACATTTAGGAAGTGCAGAGTAAATTCAGTATATATTGGAGAAAAGTGCAGCTGTTTGTAGTCAATTTAATTCAGTTTAAAATGTCATCCATGGCAAAGGAGAAGATATTCTCCATCTAAAATGTCAAAGTTTGAATGACATATTTTATTCTCTGAATCACTGAGTGTATAAAATGTCAATGTGGATGATTGTCTGTAATCATCTGTTTAGAGCCATCACTCTTCTGCTGCTCTTTTCATGTTAGGGAAATACCTTTCTGAGCAATCACTGTTGAGTCTAAGCTCCGATTTTAATTTGATCCTTAACCCCTTTTATTTATTTATTTATTTATTTATTTAGTTCTGTCTGTTGGAGACGTTGGTGACGGCCATCGTGGATGAGATCGGGACTGACTGGATTATCAGGAACAAGACCGTCATCACGCTGTCTGTGGCTATAGTGGGTTTCCTGCTGGGGGTGCCCCTAACAACACGGGTAAAAAAAGACATTACTTGAAATGCAAATCATTTACTTCCATGAAGGTGATTTTAAGTGGTTTCTGTTTTTTTGTTTATTTCCTCGTTAACAGGCAGGGATCTATTGGCTGCTACTGATGGACAACTACGCAGCCAGTTTCTCTCTGGTCATCATCTCCTGCATCATGTGTATCTGCGTCATGTATGTTTATGGTAAGGAGGAAAGCCCGAACTTGATTGTGTGTGAAAATCTTTATTATTGCACTCTTCCTTGAAAATTCCTGAACAAAAATATGAAGATACAAATGAGGGATAAAGAACAGAACATCACAGCTAAATCACTGAGGTTAAACCAAAACAGAAGAATAAAAACCAGTCATCCTCATTCATTAACCTAAATAGAACTTCTACTTTTTGAACTTTTCTCCTTCTCTTGCAGCTTCGTTTTTTTTAGTTCCCTCTTGTATATCTACATTAAAATAACTTGAAAAGAAAAGGTCTTTGTGCTGAAGACAGAGATAGTAATTTATTCTATCAAACTGTGCCTGAATAGGCCACCCCTTCTGTACAGTAGAAACATCTGTAAACCCACAGGGGTATATTAGGTTAATTATTGGTTTCAAGGCCTGACACATCAGAACAACATGACAACAAAAGCAGGCTGCTTGAAGATTTAATAACATTTAGTAAGTAGGCTGCTGCTGATCATTTATACACTGCCTAGCCAAAAAAAAGTCTTGCACTGATGATGGTAGAGTCTGACTGCTGCACAAAGCCTTCTCCAGCACATCCCAAAGATTCTCAATGGACTCTGTGGAGCCAATCTATGTGTGAAAATGATGTCTCATGCTCCCTGAACCACTCTTTCACAATTCCAGCCCCATGAATCCTGACATTGTCATCTTGGAATATGGCCGTGCCATCAGGGAAGAAACAATCCATTGATGGAATAACCTGGTCATTCAGTATATTCAGGTAGTCAGCTGACCTCATTCTTTGAGCTCATACTGTTGCTGAACCTAAACCTGACCAACTGCAGCAACCCCACATCATAGATCTTAGTTAAATCCAGTGGCATTTTTTTATGTTTTGGCCAGGCAGTGTGTTAGATATTACCAACAATCCATTTTTTATTTCAACTTTGGGATTTTGTTAATTTATCCTTTGATTTGATTTAACTGCATTATATTTACACTGGGAATATTGTCTGAATGCATCAAAGGTCACAACATCCACTGTGTGTCAGACTTTTATATCAAAATAAAGAACAAAGTTGGGGCGTTAAATATGACATACATTATAAAAGCTAATTAGAAAAAATATATCTTTCTAATCAAACTAGGAGATTGCGTTGAATTTTCCTCACAGTAACAATAATGATCTTTATCGTCTTCATTTTCAAAGTGTTTAACGTTCGAGTCCTTCCTGATCCTTCTGGGTGTTTAATTTTGCGTTACAGCCTGATATCGACCCAGGAATGACCAAGATCTTAATCCAAGTCAATTATATTTTATCTTACATCATTATGGGAACATTTGTAATATGCAGCTCATAGGTCAGTGATTATATTTAAAAATTAAAGTATTTAGAGAGCTTCCAGTATTGTAATAATGTAATATCAGGTTCATTTTACAGCTGTGTGTCACAAGGATAAAAGACAAAAGTACAAAAGGTTTTGATGTGTAAATTGGTTAGAGTTTTACAAATTTTATTATATTCATGTCATTAATCTAATTGTAGCAAATTAGTAGCACTGACTGTAATGACAGTTCCAAATGTTGTAGCTGTATCCTTCCATTGTGTCATAACGATTTACCTCATCAGAGCCTTGTTCAAGGAAATTAGTCTGCTGTCATTGTTCACCAGGTTGTAAAATGAGTCAACCTCAAGTTTCCAGCAGAACATCTTGCAGCTGTCAGGACTGTGGTTGTAGAAAACACAGCAGCAGAGCTAAACTGAAGTGTTGAAACTGAAAGTCCAAGATGTTTGCGGCTGCACTAAAATCAACACAAATGGTCAACATCTTAGTTATTCAATATGTGACAAAAATTCTATCTGCAGGAGGTCCAAATAAAAGCTTCACATCTTCTATCTTTACTTGTTTCAGTTCTTTCTTATTTTTCCCCTCTCTCTGTCCTGTAGGTCACAGGAACTATTTTAAAGATGTTGAGATGATGCTGGGCTTCCCTCCTCCTCTGTTCTTCAAAGTCTGCTGGAGATTCATCTCTCCCGTCATTATCTCTGTAGGTTAACTCAAACACAAACACCCTGCTGTTCTGAGATCCATCATTATTACTCCACACTGTTGTTTTATGGTTATGTGTTGAAACATGTTCACAGATTGGACTCTGCAGGACACAAAGATATCCAGAGGAGTGTGTTTTTTTATGTTGTTGACCAGTTGTTAGTTGCCTGACCTACATTTTAGCTGCTGGTAATGCTAATCCTTTTGCCCACTGTAGACTTTTTTTTTTTGCACTATAAACCGCTCAAAGTAAATCTTTGTGAGTGGGAAATGGACACATGCGGCTACTGTCAATGGTATTTCCCAAACAGCCAAATTAGTCCACTAAGCCACCGAGTGGACCAAGAAATTCATTGGTGAGGATTAGCGGTCAGATCTCAGGCACTTTTTGTTCTCTTTTTTCGTTTCACTGGACTGAAGAACGCTCTGCCCAGCAGGGTGTTCATTAAAACTGTGACTGAACTCGCTAAGGCTGAATCCAGGAACAATCTTTGATCTTAATTATCTGCAGCTTTAAAAGAAAACGTTTTTTTTTCTGTCTGTGTGAATTTGTCAAATATTGAGTGAATTTAATGACAACTTCTTTTAATTTAATGTACTTTTGGTCATGTAATATCAGTTTTGTCTCATTTTGTGTACATGTAGAAGGAAATGAGGGTTAGATTCTGTTCTGTCATTTAGACATAAAACATGACTTGAGATGAATTAATAAGATGACTCTAAACTGCTTTTTGTTTTTGTTTTGTTTCCATTTGTCCCTGTAGTTCATCCTGATCTTTACAGTGATCCAGTACAAACCCATCACTTACAACGACTACATTTATCCCGGCTGGTCCTTGGCTATTGGTTTTGCCATGGCTCTGTCCTCAGTCATCTGTATACCTGTCTATGCCCTGTACAAGATTTCTAGGTCCCCAGGAGCTACTTTCAGAGAGGTACAGCCTTCTTTACAACTACAGTTACCTCTTAGCAACATCTCACCCAAACTTAATGATTTTATTTCAGAACTCAGTAGCATAATAGAAAAAGTATATAACCTTTCAGTGACCACAGTTTAACTGTGGTGGAGCAAAGTCTTCATAGTTTAACACTGAGAGCTGTAAAATCAAGAGGTGCATCTTAGAGTTGTGTACTTTGAAAGTGACAAAATTAGCTGGGTAACAAATACATAAAATAAAGTGCAGAGCCCAGTTTTACCACAGAGCTCAGTTTGACTGTAAATGTCAAAGACTACAGGTTTGTTTCTATATGCACAATTCATGTGCTTCTGGAGAAGGTTCAGCTTAAAACAAAGCACAAATCTAAATTTAAACAACGCCTGAATTATAATCCACAATGAATAAATTAAATATACCTCAAATAACAAATGAAATCTGGCCTGAATGTGCCATGATTAGTGTTTATACTATTAACTATTGACTCTCCTACAGATGGGACAGATTAGGCCACAAACAACCTTCAGCTGGAGGAGAATTTTTTACCTAAAAAACAGTATTTTTGAAAGTTTTAAAACACCTCTAAGTGTGCAGTATGTGTATATATATATGTAAATAAATATTGTTAGATTTTAATGAGAAAACGGGGGGGGGGGGGAATCAAAAATATGCTGCACAATGGATTTGATTAAAAAAAACATGAATGTGAAATTTATTATAAAAAAATAAAAAGTTTTAAAATAGTACTTTTTGTAGAACAATTTATTTCTGTTTCCTGTTGTTTCCATTTGTTCGAAATTTTGACAGTTTTAATCCTCCATACATGACAGTGTCTTTTTGTTTTGTAAAAAATGTTTAGATGTTTTCACTTCAGTGTTTCTGCTCAGAATGATTGTTTTTTTTTTTTGTTTGTTTGTTTTTTTCTTCTATTCCCTTCCTATATCTCAGCGGTTGAAGCATGCATGCCAAGCTCATCCAAAGTGGGGCCCCGCCCTGCAGGAGCACAGGACAGGCCGCTACGCCCCCATGGCCTCTGAAGACACTGTGGAGGGCCGTCCCTTAAAGGAGAAGGAGGAGCTGAAGGAGGAGCAGAAGGAAGGGGACAAGGAGAAGGAGAGGAAGGATGAGATCAGCCTCACCATCCAGGGAAGCAACGGCTCCACCAACACACACAACAACCCCAACCCCAGCGCGTAGACGCCCCCCGTCTCCCATCAGTGCAACCGAGCATGGCCTCTGCGGCCCACTGTCTCCTCCTCCTCTTCCTCCCTTCTCCTTATCTCTCCTTCCATCCTCACCCCACTTTCCCACAGTCCTCTGTGGGGGAGATCCCATTTGCTGGAGACCTTTACATATTGTAAGGGCTTATTATATCTATCCTAACCTCTTCTATCTGTCTGCGTGTTGTCTCTAGATAATTGAAGAAAAAAAAAAAACTAAAAGAAAGAAGAAACTGGTTCATCATCCAAAAGAGTTTTGTGTGTATGTGACTGTATGTGTGTGTTGGTGTGGGTGAGGTGATCATTTGTTCCACATAATTTAATAATACAGTTTCTTTCTTTCCTTCTTTTTTTCTTTCTTTTTTTTTCTGGTAAAACATTTGGTAAATGTCACCTTCATCTGCAGTTAAAGGTACAGTCGATTGTGAAGCTGCATGTGCAGACGCACCATTGTCCTGTTTTCAGTTCTGTTTGGGATGGCAGCTGGAGACCTGTTGTTGGGCTGTAACGTAGAGAGAGGTGGGGGGGGGGGGTGAACTGTGTCGTTACTGTTCATTTAAAGTCTGATGATCCTGAGAGTTGGAACAAAACTTCATTCTGTAGTAAGAATAGCAGGCGGAGTCACACTTCTACACTGTATTTCACACAGTGACCTCAAACTTAGTTGATTCAGCTTAAAACTAAGCCTTTTTTTAATGCTGCTTATTCTAGTAATAAAACATACAGAGCACAAATATTTACGAACACCCACTAAGGCGAATGGCACTTAAAGCTGATTTTTGTGGGAATTTCTCCATTACTTCCATTGTCCCACAAAAGCTGCTTAGACTTCAATAACTTAGAAATATCAACAGATTGTAAGTCCCAGTCTCTGCAATCACACAGACATTTTGTTTGTTTGTTTTTGACAGAAGAGGCCCCCATTAGCCATTTCTCAGGGTCCAAGTGAAGTTAGACTTTGTGGTTCCTTGCCTGTGGAAATTGTTACAGGGGCTCAAAGCACAACACTTTACTCCCTGTCAGAACGACTCACACATGCACGTGGAACTCCACATTTATGGAAGTGCCGTTTTTCTTCTGAAGTCTTCCAGATATTTTAGTTTTGGGTGAAATGCGTCTTGGTGGTCTGTAAAGGAGAGTTTCTGTGTTTTTTTTTGTTTGGTTGCCTCTAACTTTAGTGGCTACCTTTTTAAAACGCTGCCTGTGTTACGTGTTGCACACGTATTTGGTATTTGACAAACTGACGTCATGTCAGTCTCTTCCTGTCAGTGGAACTTTTAAATGTATTAAGAGACACTTATTTTAAAGCTCTGAGCCAAGCTGTGACAGAAGGCAGAGAGATGCTGCTTGTTTCCAGATGAAAACAGAATAAAACTCTGCGATGAATTCTGTAGGTTTAAATGTAGCTGCACAGTAGTGTTCTCTCAGTAGATGTCTTCTTTTTACCTCTTATTGTAAAGTAACTTAGTAAATAATATTTAAAAAGGATAGTTTATGTTTATTTTGTACAAAAATGGTATACTGTAGATTGATGACTAACCATGTTGACCATTCCTTGTTTTGATTTGTTGTTGTTTTGTTGGAGGATGTGGGGGGATAGAGATGGGGTCTCTGTAATGGAAAAGGTCGGTGTCGGGTGTTGAACTGGGAAATATTCAGTACAGTGGCAACAGAGATCTATGAGGATAGAAAAAAGTGCTTTGGGACAGTTTACTAAGAGGGTTTCTACTGATGTTATCAGGGTCCAAAAGTCCCGGCTGTGCCGACATTGTGGAGATATTTGCAGTGATAAACAAAACGGTGTTTGCTCACTTATGCATGTAACTGAAATGATTTAAGAGGTGGTGTCAAAAACTGTTATCAGAAAAGCAAATCAACGCTCTCTAAAGGTACAAAGAAAACTTAGAGCAAGAGAGGAGAAAATTGACAGAAAGCTACAGTTAAATTGATCTGTTACTAGTTTTTCCTCAAACTGAGTACTACTACAAGTACTTCAGTTTGAGTACTCGCCAATTCTAAATACATAAACATTACATGATGACTAAAAACACATTTTATTTAGAACAAGGTGGCTCTCACTTCTTTTACAGCCCATCTGACTGAACCAAATCAAATATACAGCATGATTAATATTAAAAATAATAACCAGTATTGGTACTGGGAAACCATTAATCAGGAGAGAGGATTAAATAAAGTTAGCCTACATGTGCTAATCTACATGTTTTTCTTGGGATTACCTACCCAGATAAACTCTTTAGTATTCATGTCAAGCCCATAAACCTGACAATGTGAGGTCATTTGAAGGACTGGAAACATCATAAATTCTGGATGGGTAACAGACGTCCAAGCTAAGGTGACCACAGACAAACGTGTTAAACATGAAATCCAAAGTGAGAGCAGTTCTATGTGCATACATGTAGCAACATGTATTTTGCCTGGCGTCTCTGATTACCTAAATATAAACTCCTCAAACTCACTGGAGGTTGACTGATAGGAGTTTTTCTATGGGCCAATGCTGGTCTTTAAAATGGCCTGAGTTTATATAGCGCTTTATCAAGTCCAAAGACTCCAAAGCGCTTTACACAGTCATTCAGCTGTTCACACATTGATGGTGGTAAGCTACTATGTAGCCACAGCTGCCCTGCTGCAGACTGACAGAGGTGAGGCTGCCACACATTGGTGTCACCTGAACCTCTGACCACAAATATCAGGTAAGGCAATTGATTTATTTTTTCCAAGGACAAAACTATTGAGATGGACGTGGGGGTACGAACCTGCAACCCACCGGTTTATAGGACGAACCCCTTCCTCCTGTTGCCACAGGAGATTTCAAAAAAGCTGATTACCGATATACATCAAGATTTTTTTGGTCCAATCTGTATTTCTTATTGACCAAAATCTAATAAAAAAATGTAGTTTTTATTGAACCCTTACAAGAACATTTACATTTAAAAGTAATTTATAGAAAAGCATTTGCACATAAAAGACTAAATTGTGAGCTGATGTTGGCCGATTGTAGCAGCTGCTGCTACATCTTCGTTTTCTTAATTGGTTATTGATTAAATACGGTCTCTGTTTTAAACGTCGGCCGATGGAATCAGTCGGCCCTTTAATGAATCTGTCTCCACTTCTGGCTCCTATCAGAAAAGCCAGCAGCGCAAATCTAAATGTGTGCATAATAAATCTTTACAACTTAAAGCCTGGAATGATCTAAATGAAGGCTATAATTGTAGAATAATGGCTCCTATTGAACATATTTAAATAGTCAAGTTGAAATTCTGGTGTAGCGTACTTGGCAAACCACAAGCCCCTTTTTTTTAATCAAATTTACTCAAGCAGCTCCACACCAGTTTATCCCTCCACGTGTTTGTTCATACCTCAAATACCTCCAAAATGTCCGGCTCCCGGTTTAATGACATCAAGAAAGGACTCTCAGTGGGGACTGCGTGAGATGTGGCACTTTTTTTAGTGTTGTATTTTTGGGTTTCATACAGTCTGTTCATTCCTCAGCCTATTCCTTGAGTGAGCTTTGAGAACGTATTGGCACATATGGAGAACTGTATACTACACAAAGCACATAAATCTGTTTTTCACTTTGTGGTACAAGTTATACCTGAGGATCTTCCAGCTACAGTCAGCTTAGCCTTGCACAAAACTAAGTTATGACTGGGAAAGGGGCAACTCCAAGTTTCCAACAACCCAAAGGTAACTTAGTTCACCTATAAGCACTTCTTAGTGTCAAGTTCTTAGTTTTTTTGTTTGTTTCATTCAACTTGTTCTATCTTATTTGTTTAAAACGTTCATTTCCTGGCAAAGGCTCAACCAAGAGAGATTCTGGCACTTAGCATTCATGCTACCTAGCACAAATAATGAGTTCATTTTTGGATCAGTTGGGAGTTTTGGACGGAGTCGGGTTTTAAACCACCTTCTGATCTTTATGCTAAGCTAACAAAAAAAAGTTGTAGCTTAGCATTTAGCAGACGGACATGAGTGAGAGGTCAATTTTTACATTTACAGCCTTAATTAAGCACACTTTCTACAAGAGTGGACCATTCCTTAAAGGAGTTATGTAATCTTTTATATTTGACTTGAAATACTAAAGCACAGCATTGAACTAATGTTGCACATATTTGTTCCCACGTTTGGCCTTTATCCCTACAATTAATTAAATCTCGAGGATATTTAAATTAGAACTTTAAAAATGCAGTTGCTTCAAAAATCCACAAGATGGAGGAATGCTGATGCTCATGGCTGAGGCTGAAAAGTGCCCGAGAAATGCAAACTGCTCATGAAAAATGACTAAAAGAAATCAGTGTTAAGCACAGGAGTGCAAATGAAACAAGCACACATTTCTAACCAGCTTTTGTATGAAAAAGAATATTTTAAAAAATCGCCCCCAGCTAATCTTTTAGATGGATTACTGCCATGTTACTGGTTGTAAACTCTAACCGGTCATTGTTTCATTCGATCCATTTAAAACATAAGATACATTATTTTTACATATTTTTTTATAAAAACTGATAAGCCTCTAAGTATAGTTTTGCTTTATGTAAAACATTGGCACGTCTACTTTTATGATGCTGAAAGATGTAAAAAAATAAATTAAAAAAATAAATGAATAAAATCTAAAAAAGCAGAAAGTGAATATATTCAGACTAAAGTGGGACAGCATGTATAGCTCATGCAGTATCCTGTTTGCCTGTTTTGTATGTTCATGCTGTAATACGTGACGCTACACCATCAATACATAACTCCCCAGCATCTTCTCCTCTGGCCCATCATCTCTTCCTCCTATTGTACAGTAATGTAAAAACAATATATACTCAGACTGTGTATGTGTTTGTTTCTTTTTTCTTTTTTTCTTTGGGGAGGGTGGGGATTATATTGTAGGCCCACGGTGGGCAGGTTTAGATTGATTCTGGTTTTAATTTGTCATATTTCTGCTTGTGAAATGTAGACTTTGTCAGGTGTGTTGTGCACTCTGTGTGTAGTGGATTAGGTCTTACTGCTGAGCCTGCATGTAGAGCAGGTGTAGTGTCAGTATTGATGTCCATGTACCTCTAATACACCAGAACTAGCCCTGCTGTATCCTGCTAACCATATACAGGCTTATATTTTAAGGAAAGGGGGGGGAAAGAACATTTTTGTACTAAAAGATAAGAAAGACTATTATCTTCAGGTTTTAATCCTTGTTTATCCATGTTTGGTGACTACATTTTTGATTCTTGAAGAAGTTGAAGTCAGCTGATACTAAACGCGTTGCCAAACAAAAAGCTTTGGAGAGAAACTTGAACTACAAAAAAAATGGTTTAGTTTTCACTGTGAGCTCTCGAGTAGACAGAAGTTGCAGCTACATGATGATGCTTTCATTTGTTGTTTTTCTTTCATTTTTTAGCAGTATTACATCTTTAAGCTGTTTCACACTGTGCAGTGCCAACAGTCAAACAACCCCGTTTACCTTGAATATCATGTGACCCTTATAGTGTGAGCAGTTTAGCCATTTCTGTCAATGTTGATGGATAATACGCAGAATCAAAACACCAAAATGACTCTGCAACCAGGGCCAAATCAGCATTCAGAACTCAAATTGTTATTCTTGTGTAAACTAGTTATTAATTCTTGTTTTGTAAAAACATTTGGGCAAAATAACGTAGCAATTTTTAATACAAACTTCTTTTTTTTCTGCTGTTGGTGAGAAATCTCTTCCTTTTATGAAATTCCTGTTTTGCTTTTCTCTAAACGGAGAACATTTCATTTCTGACCCATGTCTTCAGAGTTGAATATGTCATGATCACCAAGGAAACGTGGGAAAAGGTTAAAACAAAACTGATTTGATTTTGATTCCTTTTTTTTTCTTCTTTTCCTGTAAATGACAGAAAATCACCTCTTAAATTTCCTAAAAGCATAATTTCATGTTGCAGCACTTTAAAGAAATCATCAGTTTTCCTATAAACCAGCAGCAGGATGTTTACGAAATTTCAGTTCCATTTCTGAGCGACATGAGTAACGTGTGTTCAAGGCTATGGCTGAAAGAAGCTGCAGTGTTGTTGTTGCTGTTGTTCCATCGAAAAGGAAAAAAAAATAAATAAAATAATAAAAAAAAGAACGCATGAGAAATGAGAACACAGTTCTTCTGGTACCTTCTATCATATATTTCTGTCTATCTAACTGTGTCCTTGTTCTTCGTTCTTTAGGGCCAAATTCCATTGAACTGTCTTAGTCCTGTCAGCTGTATATCGTAAACTGTTGCATTACAAAATGGTAAATAAAATCTATTTTAAAGATCAGTTTGTTGTGTTTTATTACAAAGATTTGTGAGTTGATTTCAGAGGAGGTAACAATCTTATTATTTTTGATTCATACATTTTGGTTGTTTTACTTTGGTTAGCTGGCCTTTAACAACTTTAGATTCTTCACATCACACATGGTAACATACGTCCAGTTCAGTCTGGCTGAAGATCTGCCCAAATCATGATAAAAGCACTTGCAATAAATAACTGAAAACCTGAATTTAGGAAAGCTAAATACAGGCTCTCATAGAAAGTAATATTTTTAACACGAGCATTGTGTTGTTTCAACTTAACATGACAGCCTATCACTGTTAGAAAAGTCAAAAATCTTAAATGGGATCTTCCAGCACTAAATCTTTTACCTATCTCTAAATGTGCAACATATTTGTTCCATATCACCACATAAGAGAACAAGCCTTTTTTTTTGCAGATGATGTGATGATATATATTAGGCATCTCCAAATGGCTGAGTGATGGTCCTGTCTACTTGTGTCCAATCTGATAAATTATAAAAATAGATCATTTTCATAGAGCATGTTTTATGGTGACATCTTATAGGCTATATATGATGGACACAGACAGAATTCTGTAATGTTATTTTGACTCCACAAACTAAAGCCAAACAACCCTCTCAGAACTGTTGCCCACTGGTGCTTATATTAGTGTGTTTATTGTAGATGGCTAAAAGAGCCTCAGATTAAATCTGCTTTGTTCAGAGCTTACATTAAATGTGAGCTTGGACACAATATAAAATGTTTTTCTTCCACAAATTAGGGTTAGATATATTTAATTTAATTATAACCAGAGGATTTGCCCATTTAGTCTTACATTTTGTGTCATGATGTGGGTAAAGATATCAGATTCAGAACAAAAATGTGTGCAAATAAGGTTGTTTTGATAAAATCGTATAATATATTTTTAAAGTATGTGTACCCTCACAGATTTGTTCCTTTCTTACTGTCTATTAAGTGAAGTCAAATTATCTCTGCTTTAGAAGGTTTATGCAGATTTACCCTGGTGTGTGATGCACTGAGCACATTAAGTAGTCTTATATGTGTTTAGTGTCAACCTGTTTGAAAGGTAAGTGTGAATGTGAGGTGAACGGTGATTATTAACATTTATTTAACCAGGCAATTCCCATTGAGATCACAGTTCTCTTTTTGCAAGAGAAACCTGAAGGCTGGAATATGTGTATATGTACATATACACATTTTTGATATTCTTCATCATCTTTGGAGATGTTTTTAAACCGTGGAAGGGAACGGGAGTACCCGGTGAAAACCCATGCATGCACAAGCAGAAGAGGCAAACTTCTCAAGGAAAGACACCCCTCCAGTCCAAAGCAAGTATTCCAACCTGCTGAGCTAACCGCTGCATACATTTGATTGCAATCTGCAGCTGTGCCACTAGATGGCACTGCCTTTCTACACTGCTACACAAAAGCCACCATCTCAATAAATTCTTGGCGCACAAATTAAAACTGTTGTAATAATTTTAACCTTAGAAACATTCACATATGTGACTTATAATGTCGAAATGGGGATTAAGTCAAATTTGGTCAAAATGACCTACCTGTAATCATATTTTCAGATATCTACTTTTAAAAGCTATGTTTTCATACTTAGATTATCCTGACACCATTAGTGAATCCATAGATATTATTTAGCTTGTCTTGTTGGTTACAATAATACATAAATATGTGGTCTAAAACCTAATTTTATGTAATTTTAATGAGGATTTGTTTATACCATTGTAAAGAAGAAACCTCAAATAGTATGAGATTTCCCAAACAAAAGCTATAATAGCTTACAGGGAAAATCTCTAAATATTAAGACGTTTTTCCTCAAAATCTGGGTTTTTAATGCTACTGCTTAAAAAAGTGTTTCAATTTTTTTTTTTCTTGGTAGGGGGGTATTTCAGACAGTTTATTGAAATGATACATTGATAACACATTTATTTGTTATATGTTGACAAAATGTCATTTTTGCAAACGTTTTAATCAAAACACTATTTGCCTTTTTTTCAACATACCACATTTAGACTTAATCCTCATTTCGATATGATGGGTCACATATACACATATTCCTTTAACCACTCTTAGTTTGTAAAAAATGTAATCAAAATAACCTCACGATGAACTTGCAGCTGTGTCTGCTTGTGAAAATCTGTAGCAGCTTGAATATGGAGAGATTTTTGTGATTCTCCCATTCTCTCTTTGCTAAACCTGGTTAGTGTTTCTCCAAACAAGTTACAGATACAAGAGAGAGAGGAACAATATTAATGTTGTGTTGTGCTTCCTGAAGTGTAATGTAAACCTTTTTCCACCCACAGAGAGCAATGCAGCAGCCCTGTTTGTGATTCAGCGCTGACTTGGCCTCAGGCAGTAACTACAGAAGGCAGGTAGAGAGCCATCGTATTACTTCCCCATTAGATCGGGCTGGAAAGGCTGTTGCCATATGGAAACTTTGCAGTCCTTTGACTTACCTTGGATTAGTGATGCAGTGTCTCACAACATTATCTGCAACGAATGACAAGAGCCTGCAGCTGATCAGATCACATCATCTTTTTATATAAGGAAAAAAAAAACAGGATACATCATTGGAACAAAAGCAGTTTTTCACAGAACAAATAAAAATGAACACTATGTTTAAGAGTCACTGAACATTTAAAAACAGTTCCTTATAGTATCAGAGGAGGGCAGCATGGCTGTAAAAATAACTTCAGCTGTTCTTTAGTGTGAAAAGTCTCCAAAGCTCCCAAAAGGCTTTAAAATTAAGAGAAAATCCAAACTCCACCGTTGAACTTTTCTTGTTTTGTATGTGTGTGTGTTTGTTATTCTCGTTGGACCAAGGTGAATGCTGCTATAATCTATTCAGGGACATTAAAAAACAAAGCCATGCCTGTACCACCTAAAAGGAAAAAATGATTAATGAGATCTACTATTGAGTAGAAATTATACTCTATTCTTTCTGTCACCCGGAAGACAGATTTATACAAACAAAGCAAACAGCAAACTAAAGCCCAGCATGGCAATTTTCTTCTAAGTGCAGGGTCTTTTTTTATTTTTTCTTTCACCCGAGGTCTTGTTTTTTGTTTTCTACATTAGGATCCTGCAATCATACAAAAAAACAAAACAAAAAAAATCTTTGCGATAAAAAGATTTATTGCAGGTCTGGTGTTTAGGGCAACTTTCTACACTGAAGTCTGTTTGGACAAAGACCTGAAGGCAAACATGAGGAGGAATATCATCTAAATTCTTTTTCCATCGAGGACTAATTTTCTCTGCAAACCGAACAGGTTGGCTCGACAAACATATCCAAACACAATATTGTATAGAGAAACACACCGAAAGGTCCAAGGTGCCTTTTCCCCAGTTCCTGCTCTTTGCACTGAAACTGAATAAGTCCACAACTTTACATCTTTTCAGGCAGCTATGACAACATTTACATTTAGCATCAACGAAGATATTTTGATCTTATAAAGATGAAATTTGTAAAGTTTTAGAAGTACTATGGTCTCTTTCACAATGAATGACAACACTATGATGTCACCATCAACCATGAATGGTTTTTGCAGGATCGAGGTAAAAAAGGAGAACATCTTAACATGATATAACCACAATGGTTTTAAACATGCATAGAACTTTGGTAGTGATGTAATGGCTTATTGTTGGGGCAGCATCATATTGTCCTGAGAGAAGAATGGTGGCAGTGGTAGCATCATTGCAAGGGTCCCAAACTGCAGTGGTTTGGTCAGAGAAAATTCAAATCAGGACTGACCATGGCCTAAACTACATATGAAGGGTATAGAGACAACTTAGGCCAGATCGGACATCCAGGGGGGGTTATTGTTGTGTTCATTGACCATTTGGTCTACTGTGAACTTTTAAGTAATTCTAGGTAAACCTTTTAGAGAAAAATAGATATGACCAAACAGCTGCTAAGTAAGAACTACATGAATTAGCAAGAATCATATAGACACAAATTCCAGTTATATACTGTATATTTTTCTGTATGAAGTCCAGCCGCTCTGTGGCTGATGATTATATTATAGAGACGTTCACAAATGATGAGAATTTTTGTGACTGCACTTGAAAATTAATGATGTGAAAAGAAAAGGTGTGACGGTTAAATGTTCTTTGTGTTTTTTTACCTCCTCAGGTGCAAAAACATGCTCTGTCTTTGCTTTTCCTCTGTAATCAGGCAAATGGAAGGAGTGCAGCGATTGGGTTAGTGTGGTTTATTAAGTTTGTCACAATTGTAACCATCTAATCTAGTGATAATTGAGAAAAAAAAACTGTCTGACAACTACCTAAATTTATTTCACATGTAAAAAGATTGACATGACAGGGTTCAGTCCACAAACACATAGCAGCACCATGAATATACAGGCTTTACCTGATCTGACCGGTGTGTTTTAGAGAGAGAAGAATCCATGTCTAAGGCAGTCATGGACAGAAACTATTATACATGCTATTCCAATTTGGACAAAAGGGTTTCATTAATTATGTTGCATGAATAAAAGCTCCCATCAGACTGAGTGTCAAACTGAACACCCATCATTTAAAACACAAAGAGGAAATCGTGACCGGACCCAAAAGCTGGCAAAGACCTCAGCAGCTTTATCACCGGACTGTAACATCGATCATGTGTGCAACCAGATAAAGATCACAACAAAATGTCCATTAACTGCTAGCATACATGAGATTTCTCATTCTGATCACAGCGCCGCTGTCGTTCAGTCTGTTATCGTGATCTGATTGGCTGCAACTGTTTGGGACAGATAATAAACACGAGACACACAAAAAAAACTGATTGTGAATTTTAAATATTATCCTGGACAGGAACAGCATCACATGTTTGTTGTGGTGCCACAGTTTCAGAGGTTACAGATGGACATGGGGAACTAAAAAAACAACAACTAAAAACTTCAAAAATCATAAACAAACAAACACAAAAACAAACAAACAAAAAAAAATGGAATGGCATCAAAACTTATAAAGTAGAGAAAATCACAGAGGAGAACTTTGACATTGTCTAAGTCAGGGCAATTCAACTAGTGGCTCATGGGCCAGATGGGACCTGCACAACTTCAATCCTTGCCCGCCAATGAGTTCTTTACATTATTTTTAAGAACTCATTGGCCTTGAATAAGGTGCACCACAAAAATCAGGATATATCATCCAGTGGTGAGCACATCCCCTGAAGCACTAAAGCACTAATAGGGGAACTCATTTCCTGATTAGTGCTTTAGGGCTTTTGCTAGTTTTAAAAATTATTAGTGGATTAGCACTTGCTAAATTTATAGACTAAATTTAGAAGCACTAACTGAGGTCTATAAATGTTATTGATTAATGTTAAAGTTAACAGCTGATGGTGAAAGCTGTCCCACATTTTGTTCATATGTGTCACTTATTCACTAGGTGACAATATATGAATCCAAATCCAGCTGTGGAATGTTGATAAGTCTTCAGAGAGCAACATGACAACATGTGACTCATGTTGTCTGTTGAAGAATGTTTATGGGTTGACTGGGTTATTTTAGTGCTTTAGAATTAGATTTTGCTAAAATGTTTAGTGAATTAGTATTAAGGGACCTATATATTTTAGTATTTTAGGGCTATTGGAACTAATTACTAGATTAGTGCTGCCCACCACTGCATGCATTCTGCATTTTTTTTTATCTGAAGTTTATATATAAAATGATTCAATGCAGAAAATAAACACATTTAAAAAGTAAAAGAATATAGTAGTTTTTTCTTTAGTGTTGTAGTGTTTCAGATCTCCTGCCCTGAGCAGTTTAGCTGAATGGCCCTGATCTCCTGATCTAAGCACACAGTGGCGGAGGGGGTGATGAACTAATTGGAGACACCTGGGCTTAATGACGACTGGGAACAGGTGAGTGTGGGCGGAGCTAAGTCTGAGGAGCACAACTGACTGAGGGAAAATGGACTGGCAGCAAAGGAAAAAGACAGAAACCAAACTTTGTAAGGAATAATGAGATAATCATCTAAAAATTTCAAACTAAATACAGAATAAAACAGATTATCATGTTCTGTATCATTTTTTTTGTGTTACCTGTGTTTCTTCTGAACGCATGATTCACCCATTCATCACCTGCCAAAGTAATCATTTACCTCCTTAGTATTCTCATCATTACTACCTCACAGTCCGCTCAGTTTTATTTTTTTATATTTCCATCCACTTATCCATCTCTGGAGCTTTGCATGCATTTAACCACTGGAGCATCAAATCACTTACTCGACTTTTATGACTTTCAGGAGACTTTCTAATATTTAGCTGCAAAAACTGCAGCCTGCAACAAAGCGAATGCCCTCTTCCCAACAATAAAATACATTTGCCAGAAAAACAGAAATGTGAATGGCTCTCCTGAGTCAGTTTTGTGTCCCATGAGGGCCACTGTAGTAGCTGAGCTACATGGTGGAGGGGTGAGATATTGATTATTTATTCTCAGGCCATGAAAAGCCAGTTCTTACTTTCATGGAATGAAAACAGAGTAATAAATATTATTTTCCTTTTCACCGCCTGTGGTCCTCTAAATACATCCCCTTCGTCGGCCCCCGGGTCTTTCTGGGAATGGTCCAAGTCGTTGGTCACACCTTCTCCTTCTACATCTTTGCCTCGCTCCTTGTCAGATTTGTGTTCTCGAGGCTGGGTTGTTATCAGCACAGCAGCCTGCTCTGGTCCAGGCACCAGACGTTATACGAAATAGTCAAGGACTTTAGCTGAGTTTCCCCAAAGCCGCCTTGGCTGATAACATGTTACAGTAAAATGTGTTACAGTGTGAGAGAAACAGAGCTCAGGGCTGGGTTGAAGACAACTACACAACACTTTTTTTTTACTGACAAGCTGTGATGCTTGACCTAAACTGCCTAAACCTCAGAAAAACAGCAAATGCTGTAAAAAAAAAAAAGTCTATATATTTAAAAAGTTGTAAATATTGCAATAAGATAAATATATCTAAATAAATTATATAAGAATAAAGCTTCATGAAACAAGAGGAGGTAAGTCTGCAGTCTGTTTACTTGTCTGTCTTATTATAAGCCAGCTATCACATGGTTGTCCATGTGTGATTGTCTGTTAGCGAAATATCTCATGAACCAGTGGACAAATCCTATTAAAATTCCCAGAAAGTAATCACTGGATGTACATCTATACATGATTACATTTTGGAGTCATTCTGGCACAAGTTGGCCACCACAGCTGATCAACCTTCACAAACAGAAAAATGGCTCTAACTCAGTCATTTTTACAGATACTGAGCTAAAGTGTGGTTTGTCAATAAGTGAGAGTCATTTATGGCACATATTCTGATGGCTAACAAATTGTTTCAGATATTTGTTCAGAACTGTGGCTTTAACTGTTGGAGTCAACTTGTCTGTTAGTAAAATATCTCATGAACCACTTGATGTATTTTAATGAAACTCTAAGAACATAAAATTTTTACAACTGAAAGTCCATTCTATTGTTTGTTTGGATTTTTTTTTCATATGAAAAAAATACTTTAAGCTAACTAAATGTTTAATGAAAAGGATCAACAATGTTTTTCATTTTTTTACAGCTGTGACAAGTTATAATATAGAGTACACATTTAGTGTAACTCCTATATGTTTTTCTTGCTTACTTCATTTCAGGATTTTATCAATAAGAGGCGCTCAAGTTCAAGATTGTTTATTTTGGTCTCACAGCTGAAAAACAGGGATAGAATCTAGATATTTTTTTATTTTATTCTTGTGAATATATCTGATCTCACAAAAAATATGTAATGATTTTAACATTTGAAAAGAAACAGTTTAAATATTTCTTTACAAGTTTGCACCGTGTTCTAAGGTTTCAAAGAAAATGCCTATCACATGCAAAATTACATGAATTACTGTTCTTTTTTATTTCCCATTCTATCATTTGAGCTCATTTATGTGCAGCCAGAGGGAGCCGTGACACGTAATCTTTGTATTTCGTGAGGTTTCTCATTCAAGACCGGTCTTTGTGTGACCATACAAATGTAAATTTAGACACAAATTGCACTTAATAATTCATGAAGCGTGTTCCGAGCACAAGGCCTGGCCGTTTAATTCTAAAACACTCTCATTCATCAACGAACCGTTGGTAGTGATACATCTTTTAGCCACATATTCATTATGAATCGCTTGTAGAAGTGACCCAGACCGGAGCAACCCTCAGCCTGAAGGACTCAGCCAGTCTTTATCCTGTGCAGCTCAGGCTGTAATGTTTCCATCACATTCACGGACTCCTGAGACCTCAGTTCTTGTTTGAAAGAAGGTCATGGTGGTATACAGTGGTATGCATACTATACTATAAACAGATTTTTTTTCTTTGTGAGTGAACTACATAACTACAGATAATAGCAAAACTAATGCTAACACCAAAAGCATTTAGACTTAACCTGGTAAAAACCAGCCCCTAGTTCTACGCTTTGCTTTGTACAGAGGGTCTGGACTCTTGGTTTGCTGAAAGCATGGATTCCTAAAGTTTAAAATGATTGGATCTGATTTTACCCAATCGCTAACATTTGGCCGTGACGTATGCAGTGCCAGCTCAACCGTGAAGGAAGCTATGTTAAGAAGCTAACCGGAAATTGTGTGAGCTGTAAACAACCATCCCCTACTGGGAAGAGAGAAGTATGAGATGGCTGTAAATGAGTGCTGCAGGCTTTGTGAGACAATTTTAATTTGATAGCAACACGGACTGAATGACTTAATTCACTTCCTCCGCTGCCAGTACAGACAGACTAAAACAGCGCAGAACATTGACGTTATCATTCACAACTCCGTCAGTTTGCTGATTGGACCGGTTGAAATTGTACGGGAGAAATCCTTGTCAATGTGAGAAGGCTCAGACTGAGCAGAGAAAGGAGATTAGAATCGAGTGGAATTGCATAGGAAGGCAGTGGAAGTAAACAAAAGATAAAGGTAGATAAATGGGGTATTTCTACTACAAACAAGGGTAACTAGATCCAAACTATCAAAAGTGGGACAAAGAGTACATGCATGTATCTGCTTTTTGGGACTGTTTTTGACATAAACCCTCACCTTGTCAGTCTTAATAGTCATTTTGGGGACCAAAGCCTGGTCCTAATATTGTGAAACCCTATTTTGGGGTTTGAGATCAGGTTCAGAGCTAAAGGCCGCTGCATGGTCCATCCAAACCTGCAAAATCATTTCATTGTTGCAGTCTGGTGACAAAAATTGCATCATTTGGTTCTTAGCTTTGTGTCGCCCGCTCCTTCTTGGCATAAACCTCCCACCACCACGTGCTTTCATATCGACTAGCAGGCTGCCAATCGAACATGCTGGACCTTATAAATGTGAATTGAGGGGTGTGGAGGTCACAATGAGAGTGAACCAATTGTGTTAAATAGTACAGAATACATAGAGATATTGACTACTGAAATCAACTAATGACCTTTTAATTTTTCAAATACGCTTTTAAAAGTAAATGTCTGCCCACCATACATTCTGCATTCTGCTAATTTAGTGTTCATGTTTGTTCAAGTATAAAACCGATTTCCACTCAGTGGGTTTTATTGCTCTTGTACTTTAGATAATCCTTCTTAAGATCCTTCTAACCACAGACATAAAGTCATGGCAGGATTATGCTCGGTGATAATAAAGATTTTCAAACAACCAAATAAGAGTCAACTGGGATTCACTTCATGTGTTTCAATTTTACAGCCTGACCTAAATTCCAACAATTATTATTGGTACTTTACTCTAAGTTATGTTAAAAAAAAAATAAAAACTAGAAAACACAAAGCAAAACAGGGTACAAAGCAGCAAAAACAAAGTTAAACTGTTTGTTTTGTGTATAAAAAAATGTGATAACTCCACTTAGCACCAACACAAAAGGCCTATAGTATTAAACATTGAACTAGATATATTAGTAATTATTATAATAACAATTTCCTCTTATCTTATATTCTAGCTATACTTTCTCATTGTCTGTCCAAAGAACTGACCTATTGGTCTCACATCTGTAGTCATGAAATGGTTTGAAAAACTGATTTTGTCCTTATTTAGAACCACCACTGACCATTAGCTGGACCTTTCACAGTTTGTTTACAGGTCAAACTGCTCGATGAACAATGCTGTGAATCTCAGCCTTCCTTATCTTCAGGAGCACCTGAACAGAAAGACCTGACAAACAGTTTTCAGTAGGTGAGGTGTGCTATTCACCTGTCTACCCTTATCACCACCAACACGGGGGCACCACAGGGATGTGTACTCGTTCCCTATCTGTTCGCTTTGTACACTAATGATCTATGCTCCAGTGACCTCTCTGTAAAATTTGTGAATTGTCACAGACGATGATGAAATGGCCTACAGAAACTGCATTTCAGACACGACAGTGTGGTGTACAGACAATAACCTGGAGTTAAACACCAACAAAATAGTTGAGATGATCATTGACTTCCAAGAAACCCACCCTCATGCCCTCCTCTCATCATTAATGGCTCTGCTGTAAAGAAAATTGACCCAAGATGGGCAATCCTGGTCTTTGAGAGCCACTATCCTGCATATTACCCTGCATCAACACACCTGATTCAATGACTGAATTACCGCTTCAAATTCTGCATAAGCCTAATAAGTACCCATCCATTCAAATTTAGGTAAGATGGAGCAGCAAAACCTCTAAAACAACAAAAACATTGCAGGATAGCGGCCCTCAAGGACCAGGATTGCTCACCTTTCCTCTCCGCTGTGTTCCCTGGCATCTCTAGCACCAAGGACCTGAAATGGGCAGAACACGCCAACAAGGGTATTAAGAAGGTTCACAGGCACATACATTCACTTAAAAAGCTAAGCATCTCTACTGAAATGCATGCCCAGTTCTACAGAGCCACCATCTCAGTATTTTACCCTGGCTCCACTGTCAAAACTAAACATCTACTTGATCTCATCATCAAGCTGGACAGTAAACTGGCTGGAAAACACCTACAGCTGATGATGGGTCTGCACAGTGCAAGATTCATGAGACAAGCTTGGAAGATAGCAAAAGACTCAAGTCACCTTTTCAGAAAATCATCCTCTGGCCAGAGTTTGTGTGCTGTCTAAACAAATACCTTTCCCTTCTCCTTCACTGTAACCAGGACCAATTCCTGTGTACAGATCCCTGTACATTTGGCAAAATAAATGTTATAGATTGATTGATTAATGTTGATGTGACAAGTGTGACTGTAGTGGGGCAAGTACTATCTTATAAAAATGTGGGGAATTTATTTCTTTAGACAAGAGCAGAAAGCAAGTTATGTAATATAAAAAAATGATTTTATATATGTTATTTTTCTGGTGGCATTGTGCATTCCAGACCAAGTTTTTTTCCTATTACTAACCAAGGATGTTTGATTTCTAATTAAATTCAACCAATAGATTTTTGTTATTGTTTTGCAACCAAGCCAAACTGTTAAAGTAAAAATGAAAACACTGTGTCTTTAGAACTAAAGCTTCTGCTTGTTATGACTCCCACTATCAATTCTGTCAACAACGTTTTTATTATTTATTTTGAATGTAATATTATTTAAAGAAGCAATCCTTGAATGGCTGCATATTGCTTGGATGCCAATAGTTTAAACAGAGACTGAACCTTCTGTTAGGAAAGACTCTCAGCTACATCCACACCAAGTTTTAGCTCAATATTTATAGAAAAAATATAAATATATCATTATATATGTAATTTTTATGTTTTCTAAAGTGAATTAGTTGTGCGGGTAGTATTGAGTCAGGCTGAGTCTAAATGTTAATGCAGATGCAAAATCAATTACATTTCTTCTAATAGCTTCATTAACATCTGTCCATGAGATATTTTGCTAACAGACAAACAATTATGTCCCACCTTTCATGGCAATAGTTGACTATAAATAATTATGATACACTTTATCTATGGGGGCCTTTCAAAACACTCAAGGATATCTTTACAGCAATTCGTTCAGACAAATCAAGCCCATGGTTTGCAACTTGCATATAAACCAAGTAGCCTAAACATAACTTATTTTCTAATTTGATAGAGAGATAATACAGTTTTGTAGGACAAGCAGTCTAAACAGATGAGTGGAGGAGAATCTGAGCAGTGCGGCTGAAGGCTTTGAAGCCCACTGTGGATTGTTTGGCAGGTGGAATATGGAGGTGGGAGGAAGAGGAGGATGGGAGAGTTCAGGATGGAGGATCAAGGTTACAGGAAGCTTTTAAACTGAAGAGAATCTTAAATTAAATATGGTACTGGACAGGGAGCCAGTGGAGTTGTCCATCAAATCATTAGATTAATTACTTCTTGATTTGATGAAATCTTTGTCCTTATCTTATAAAAATAGCTTCACAATCAATTTCACTGCAAATAATCTTTGGGTCCTAATGGTGTTTAAGCTGATTCACTCTGTTTTGTTTTGTTTAATCTTTACAACATTTAACTTTCCCTAAGAAAATACATTGAGATTGTTTGAGTTCTTTAAAAAACATTGATTTTTTTTTTTTCCATTTAGGCCTACGTAGCATATTGGCTCTAGTTTTCAAATTCAAATACAAATTCAAACTCAAAATTACTTTATTGATTCCAGAGGGAAATTAGTTTTTTTTTATATGACTTTTAGCTAACGTTTTCCTACTTTTAGCTTTTACCTACCCTTTACTTTTATCTCCATGTTTCTTTTAACAAGACTTTTGTCACTTGCAGATTTTAGCTACTCTTCTTTTGGTTATTTATACGTTTAGCTTTTAGCAGGTCTTCTGCTACTTTTACCTTTATAGTTAGACTTTTGCTACATTTAGCATTTGCTAAATTTTAGCTACTTTTAGTTTTAGCTAACCTGCAGCTACTTGTAGCTTTCTGCACCATCTACCTTTTAGTTAGAATTTACTATTTCAAAATTTTCTTTGTTTGGCTTTTAGCTATAGTTGTCTGCTTTTTGTAGCTTTAACAAATCAGCGATTTCTGCAATTTCAGCACTCAGCATTCATTTTCAGAGAAAATGCTTTTTTTTTTAGTTTCAAACAGAAATAGCATTTTTGTTCAGTCTTAAATCATCAGTCCTTGTTTGACTCTTTTGTGAAATTATGTACTTCAGTTAAATGTTTTTTTACTTGATTTCCATCATTTTAATTTCATATTTTGCTTAATTAAAATCTGAAATAACTTGATAAAGATGTAAGATCTCATCATTTAATGATTCAAGACAACAAGCCGAACTTCTTATCAGCTTCGTTTTATTCATGACAAACAGAGAGATTTGAACTTTAAGCATTATGCAGAATGTGCTTTGTTGGCTGAGCTGAATGTTCCAGTGCGAGCCCGTCACTCACCCAGTAATTGCTTTGCCACTCCGCATTTCTCTTCGGATTACCTAAAAGATAGCAGAACACGTCAGCTGTTAAATTGAGGGGAAACAGTTTCTTGAGCAAGCTAGCATCGGAGACTTTATTAAATTACATGCTGCTGTTTTTGCCAAGGTTTTCACAGCATGTCCTTGTCAGAAAGAAAGTAAACTAATTCCTGTTTCCTGAAGGGTGACTTTGCATGTATATTTTTTTCCTGTGAAATAAAAGGACAGTAAGTGCTTTGGTCAGCGCTGCTTCCAGTGTTTACTGAAAGCACAGGGAAAGGGATTTTTCTTTGTGTAGTACTGTCGTTTGGAATTTGCACAAATCAATTTTCATTCGAAGCTCAATCCCTGCCAAAATTGGACTCCTCTTTTTTCTAGAAATCAAATGTTTTTTTTCATCACTACAAACATGTCCTTTCAGGAGATGTTTGAATAACATCATATTATCTGGAAAATAACAGGGCTGGTGAGTTCAAATGTTCAAATTTGGCAAACAATCTCATAAACTACAGGACAGATTTCAATGAAATTCTCAAAAGGTGATCACTGTATGTGCATCTAACAAAGAATAGCTTTTAAGACTCAATACTATTTAAGATGGCCACCACAGCCTATGTGTCTAAGCCTACACAGAGGTGAAAAGAAACAAAGTACAAATACTTTGTTGCTGTACTTACAGTTTTTCTCTATTGCTAAAACACAAAACCCAGTACTCTAAACCAAATGACCAGTTACCTAAACACATTTAGTAAAACTACCCCCCATTTGCCACAACCACAAACACAATTCACCTGTAGACACTGTTCACAAAACTCATCCCCTTTTTCTCAAAACTCTAAACACATTTTGCCTTGCTAAAACACATTTTCCATACATCTCTGCTCCAATATGCA
>JARVGW010000815.1:5499544-5510071 GCA_031762495.1 Anablepsoides rubrolineatus
TTTGACATAGTTACTTTATTTTAGTATAAATTTGGAATATAGGCTTGGAAAGCACATAACATCGCCCCTTTAAGAATTATAACATAGAATAAAAACGTGTCTGTCTACATATTCTCTGATTGAAGTGAAGATTTTCTCATGTCTCATCTCCTGCTTTACTGTGAAGATAAAACCAGCAGGAATGCTTATAATTAAAGAAGTGTCCAGATTTACTAAGACCCCCGTCTGTCCCACTGAGCTGACCTCTATAATAAGGAGCAAATACATTTTGGGACTTTTCATCCATAAACAACACTTCTGACAAAAAAAGAAAAAGTCGATCTGGATGTTTTGAACCATCTGGATTAATCAGTCTGACTAATGTTGCTCTCACCTGCTCCCCCTCTTTGACAAAATCTTTTCTGCAGATATGAGCCATGATGCCTGTAGCCAGAGCGTCCCCCATCACGTTCACCATGGTCCGGAATCGATCCCTGAACAACAACAGAAGCAGAAACCATTTATAACTGATCAAACGTGTTGAAAAAGCTGCTGCTCAGAAACACAACATACAGACTGAACAAAAACATAAACACTTTTTAAATTCTAGGATTTTTTGTATCAGGACATAATATGTAATTACAATTTGTCAAATCAGATAAATAAAATTTAATATAACTAAAACCACAAAACAAATTACAACAAGGCCAATATCAAAAACGAGTCAAAGTCTATAAAAAGTGAATTAAAATATAGTCAATGATTTAAGACCTTTTCAGCTTTAGGTCATAATTAAATCTGTTAAATATATGTGTAGTAAAAAGCTTCCCTTAAAGGATTGTTAAAATATTTAGATGTTATGAACAATTAATATCTTACCTGCTGTAGGTTTTTTTTTTAACAACCTCAGTTTAAACTAAAGGTTGAACCTCGAATCATAGTGTTACTTTAAGACCCTCTACATCATTGAGAGTTGTGTAATAATTATTGACCTACAATTTTATGATTATATGCAGCAGTATATAGGGCCAGCAGAAGCCAGCTGTAGCACTTCAGGAGCATCATGTTTCTGTCTGATTAACCTGCTGCTGTATAAAATTGAAAAAATGGCACCTCGAGTTGTTGTTATAATGGCAGCTTTAGACAACCAGTGACTCCACCCCCTAGCCAATTAATGATGAACAGTGTTCTGACATCGCATTTTGGTGTTGACTGGGACCTCTTGGAACCACAATGAAGTAGGTACTAAAAAAAGGTCTGGTTCCATGAATCTGGCCTAATGGAAATGATTTGGAACCGTAGCGAACTGTACCGACACTACACTAAGTGGCACTAGTGGAAAAGGAGCATAACAGTCACATCTGTGAAGGCTCCATTAAAGCTGAAAGCTACATCCAGGTTTTGCTGGCATCCAAGACACGTCTTTTTCAGGAACGTTCTGCTGATTTCAGCAAGACAATGAAAACACATTCTGCATGTGTTCCAACAGCGTGGCTTCAGTAAATAAGTGCAGGTAGTAGACTGACCTGTCTGCAGTCCACACCTGTCTCACATTGAAAATGTGTGGAGCTTTATGAATGATTTTTGATATTAGGTCCTGATACTTTTCATAAACTCTGTGGTTTCTTTGAGTTTTATGTTACAGATAATTCTCATGATTAGTTACATATCTATAAATGTAAACTAATTTCTCACAACAATTTCTCAAAATCAGGACTTGATTTTAATCCTTCTTTAAAACAAACAAACAAACAAACAAACAAACAAACAAACAAACAAACAAACAAACAAAAAAGGAAAACCTAAGCCTTTACTTACAGAGCCCAATCAACTGCTATGATGAGAGTGATGTCATCAGTGGGCAGACCCACAGAGGTCAACACGATCACCATGGTAACAAGTCCAGCCTGTGGGATTCCAGCTGCTCCGATGCTGGCGGCTGTGGCGGTGATACTGAGAGAGCAGACAGAGAGGCGGGGCCTCGTCATTACACATCAGGACTGTGTGTACAGGTCTCATGAGGTGACAGTGCAAGTGTGAGTGTGTGTGTACATGTTTCTGACCAGCTTCCTGGTACACACAGCCTGGGGAGGACCCACTGTTCCTTAAGGGGACAAAAGCCTGGTCCCCATTGGGGGAAATACCATTGGTTGGTCAGAGGTTTGATTAAGGACTAAGGTTAGGTTTAGAGTCATGTATGTATCTGTGAGGTTAGGGTTAGAGTCAGGTATGTACCTGTGAGGTTAGGTGTAGAGTCAGGTATGTACCTGTGAGGTTAGGTGTAGAGTCAGGTATGTACCTGTGAGGTTAGGGTTAGGGTCCAGTGTGAGGTCAGGGTTAGGCTGTATAACCAGTAAATGAATGGATGTCAATTCAAAGTCCCCATGAGGTTAGAAGAACAAACATGTGTTTGTGTGTGTGAAGTGAATTCAGGAGCAGTGGTATACAGCAGAGAGGATTTTCAGTTAAATACTGCTGTAACATTTAGAACTTTTAAAATTCTCTTATTGCTACGATAAAGTTTTTATAGTTCAATGTTTTAAATAAATACTAAAGTTTAAAATCAATTCATGACTTTAATAAAGTATAAACTCCCTCTGGCTGTTTTTCCAGTTTGTCTAACAGCCAAAAAAGTTAGAATACGTTTCAGTGGGATTTGTATAATTTAATCAACACAACATATTTAAAGCTTGCAGAAGATTATTTAAAAAAAACCCAAAAAACATGGAGAAGCAGAAGGAAGTGTTTGATGTGCTGCTGGAGCCTCTCAGTCATCCAGGACTTGGTAAAAAAATAAAAAAATAAAATACAAAGCTGAAGACACACATCAGATTTAATTCACACCTTCATGCATGTGACCAATGTGTGTTTTAACTTTTATGCAACTTTTTAAGTTATTGTGTTGTTTTGTTGATTGCTTGTAATGTGTTTTATTTTCTGTTGGTCCCCAGGAAAAATAGTCTCTGCTGAGGCACAGACTAATGGGGTACCATAAATAAAACTAAAACTAAACTAAACCAAACATCTCAGCTGTGATTTAGCTGCAACATTTAAGATTTAATTTTTATATTTATCATTTAATATTTACATATATTTAACATTTAAATTTAAAATGTAAGAACAGTGAGTTAAATAAGAATAAAATGTTAGTGGAAAATGTTAACCATGATTTTACCCTCAGAAAGTGAGCTAAATTAAAATGTATTAGTGACATTTTATTTTATGCCTGGCACCACATAGTTTTTCAGCAGTTTTTCCAAAACGGACTCTGTGTCAGAAGGTGGCATGAATAAACTAACAAATGATTAACTCAACAGGAAAACTGAAGAAAATTCACTGCTGAACTGACCTGAAGCTGAGCTCACACATTTCTATTCATTTATTCTGATAATCTGTCCAGCAGTTCTGGACTCTTGGTCAGATCTGGAACCTTTCTTTATAAGATAAAATACATAAACTATAAACATTGATCAAAATAACTAAAACCCTTTACAATAGAAGTGTTAAACACTGAGTATCAACTTTAAAATGATTTCAAAACATCTGAAGCTCACTAACAATAAAAGCTTAACAGTATTGGTTTCAAGTGAAAATTATATAATATTATATTAACTCATTGTTATTAAAATACTGTATCAATATATATATTATATAGATATCACAGATGAGTTGAAGTTTATTCTTACTTACAGTATATTTTCTTCTAACTCAGCTGATAATTTAGCCCATTTCTAAAGAGCAGGACTTGATTTATTGGTTTATTATGACACAGTTCTGCTTCTTACAGCAGCCCGACTGTATTTTTTTTTCTGTTGTGGGTTGGAGCCAGGTTAGCCTGCAGATGGAGGAGCTTTGTGGTCCGGGGCCAAACGTCACAGGAACAGGCCACAGAGAGGGAAACGATTATAATTCTGCCGTGGCATGTGAGATGAGTAATACAGGTCATATGGGTTTTACTGCAGAGGGATTATAAAGAGGGCCTGAGCGCAGGCTGCTGCCATGAGGAGGGGTCTGTTTACCATAACGCTACAGTCAGAGAGGAGCAGATCAGATGGGAGTCGAGACGTTTCGCCTGAAGTTGAGGGGCTTGTTTTTGACTTTGGGTTGTGGGAGGTTTGTTAACGTTCGTCTCTGTTTGTCCACACGGAGCTGGAGACGGGTTTACCAGAAATCAGATCAGACTAAGAAGCTCATACGAGCCATAATCTGTGTGACATTTACATATACGAGAATCTAGTAAATCCCATAATAGCATTAATAATTCAGAGTTTAATGTGCAGTGGCAGATTCATTCACATGTCGCCTCTTCCGTCAGCAGAACTCTGGTTCTGACCCACATCAGATTTGCTAAGATTGTCATACTCAACTTATCTTAGAGTTATTATTGTAACAATTGTTACTGAAATGTGTTGCATTACACAAATTATAAATAAGACTTAAACAACTGTATTTGATTTCTGAAAGAATTAAAATGTTTTTTATTAATTTACGCTGAATTTTTATGTTTTTTCATTAAAAGTACTCATTGCAATGTCATGAAGACTGGTCAAAAACAAATTTAGTGAAACAAAATAAACACAATCTTTCTTGATGGTTAAGGTGAATTTTAATTAAAAGCAACTTTTCTCCCTAAGAGTCTCACAACATGCAGTCACGCAATATCTATGGGATAATCTTGTGCCAGCAGGAACTGAATTTGAATTGCTCAGATTGAATCTGAATGTGCAGAATTGGAAATTGAATGCTTGTGTTTGAAAATGAATTTTACTAAATTGAATAGGAATTAATTTGCTTTGAAACTGTATTTCGGGTAAAAAAATTCAGTTTTACTGAATTTACTTTTACTCACTGTGAATAGTTTGAGGCATTTTTTTGTTATTGCAAATTTTGGATTTTTAATTGAATTTCCAGTTTTTTTCTTGGAAATTTCTGCAATTAATTTCAGAAATTCAATTTTTTTTCTCAAAAATTGATAACATTTGGCGCTCAGACTTTTTTTTTTGTTGAAAATTTCTGAAATGAATCAAAGATTTACTCATCATCTGTAAAATGGCCCTAATACGCTGTCATATTTCCCTACAGAAAAAGCCGAAGTGAACAAAAATAGGTCAACAATGGTGACGTCGCTGGAAGAGCTGTTTGGGATAGTTTTGATTTATTTGTAAGTATTTATATTCAGATTAGTTGAGTAAAATCTGTTGATATGAAGGTTAGATGGAAACAGTAAACTTGCTGCTCTGGAAGTTTCCTTAAAGCCATAAACTCTGTCTGCCCTGCTTGATCACAGATATTTATTTTTACTCGTCTCTCTCTTTTTTTCCCACATTTAGCAGCAGATTCAGTTAAAACCATCTTGTTGATTGTGTTTGTCTGACTCCACTGATATGTTTATCTACAGATAAAGCCTGATGTAGGTCAGTCATGTGACTCGAGCTCCCGAGTTTTTTTTTATGTTTGTTTTGGCAGATGGAGCCGAGTGTTTTGTTTACATTAAAATTGTACCAACACTTTCAGAAATTCATATCAATATGTTTAATAAATCTACTGGAAAAAAAACCCAGTTTGATATTCTGTAATTCAGAATAAACTTTTTTGTAAATTATTTTATATTTTTCATTGAGTACATTTAATCTAAGGTGCTGAAGTTAATACATAGACTCACATAAAGCAGGTCGAGGTTCTTTAGATTTATTGTGACGTGTCGTCTTTGAACAGCATGATGAGGACAGTTTAAATACTGATTTAAGCAGGAAATGTATTGGTCAGTTCATGGATCAAACAGACTTTATATTACTGAGCATCAACAAATGGGACTCTGATATAAACAGGAAATCCACCTGCAAACTGCAAAGATCTACTCTGATCACTTTGTAAGTCAGTGGATTTCTGCTTTACTAGAACTGTGACATTCACATTGTTATTCTAGAGAGGTCACATCAGTCTGTAGGCTTACGTTTCAGTAAGATTCATGAAAAAGAACAGGGTTTTGGTCTGAGAGCAGTACTTTGCTTTGTTTTAAGTGTCCTCCAGACACTACTTTGGTTTAAAGTGTCTTTAAAGAACAACGCTCCTGCATGATGTAGATACTTTTGTTGTGAATAAGATAGTTCACCAATTAGATAAGTTACTTTGCACACATTTTGTTTTTGTCCATCTCACAAGGATCAATCCCAGAGAGAGACATCTTTTCTTCATACCTTGAGTGCACAGATCAACCGGGTAAACGCTGAGGTTGCTATGAATATCCCGTTGTAATTGTGCAAATTCAAGTTCAAAAAGCAGATTTATAGCTTAGATATTTATGATAAATCTCATTCACAGTCCTAAAAGAAAGTTTAACACAAATCAGCTTAGAGTAAATACACTGGGTCTGTATAACAGCATAAATTTAACAGTTGAATTTGTGCAATTACAATGGGATTTCTATGGCAACCTCATCTTTTTCCCGATAAATGTGAGCGGTCAGCCCGCTTTGCGTATTTGTGATAATCTTTAACTGCAAAGGCTCCTTCAGGGGTTGCAGCCTAAGTGGGGCACATTTGTCGTGCGACTGACAAAACCACAAAAATGTAGGCTGAATCTGAGTGTCCTATGCAGCCGATAATATCCCAGGATTCATTGCTCTGTTAGTAGAGGTTTTCCTTTATTTTGGGAGATCAGCCGATCATTAGAAAAAAATCAGCTTCTCTACCTCCAGAAAAGTCTGAAAATCAGCCACTGTTCTGTTTTGCTCTGCTGTGAGCTCTACCTAATGTCCAGTTTCAAAATGTTTGTATTGTTTCAAGAGAATTGTTCATTGTGATTTTATTACATCTGACAATGTCAGCTATTTAAAATATCTGTATTGGCCAAGATCAGAATATGCAGGTCAAACATTTTAAAGATTGGTGATCAGAGATCAGCCAGAAAACTGTAATCTGTGAACCCAAAGCTGTTAGCAAACTGAACAGAAAACAAAGACTGATGAGTTTTTTTTTTATTTTTATGGCAGAGTTTGGAAAGTTATCATGGACCAAAAAATTTGCTTTTAAATGTAAGTTTAGCAAATTAACAGAATAAATTTATGCTGAAATGAGATGTTAAATAAAATAAAATAAAATTCAATTTCAAGCACTGATACTAAACCTAAATTATGAATATTTTTTGGTATGTGTAACAGTTTTATTAATACAGAATTTTGTGAAGTTATATTGTGAAAAAACAACAGAAAACATGTATCATAGTTAATTTGTTTATTCTGTACTTGGATGTTACCTGCTTTTCTGATTAGTCTGTTTAGTTTGTATTCTGCCACACCCACCTGTTTCTGTTCAGTCTGGTTTTGTTGCTCATGACTCTTTATATACTTTGGTTGTGTTCTGGTTATTTAGTTGGGCATATTCTGTCTTCTGAGTACTGGTTCCTTTTATTTTGTCTGCCTTCAAGTAAGTCTACTTTTTGAGCTGTAGGTTGCTGCCACATCAACTTTTGCTTTGTATTTTTTTGTAAATAAATCATAAGTTTTGTTGAAACTTGCTTTTTCTCTGCACTGGTTCCTGTCTTCAAACAATCCAAAATTGTGACAAATATCTCTTTCCTGCTGTTCACAGGTAACACAGGCTTCAGGAATCCTACCAAAATGCTGGACTTCTGGTACAACTTGTTTTGTATCCGGTGTAATGAGAATTATTATTGAATCAATATTAAAATCTGTGCAGTGGGTTTTTAAACCAGTACGTTTTTTTTCTGAGCTGAGGGGAAATCATCTCACACAATGGATCCACTTTCTGAATTCTTTGGAAAAGGTTGAATAATTTCAATTTAATTCTTTTTTTACATAAATCTGGCAAATATTTTCCTAAACTTAAGCTCATTTTTAATTATCTTTTCAGAGTTGTTTAAAAAACTTGTAGAAACTGCTGCTGAACGAGGTTTTCTCCCTTTATTTACATTTAAACAAAGGAGAATTTCATTAAACTGAGCCAATATTTGTTTGAAATGACTCCCACATGTGTCGACATTTAATAAATTCATAAAATATTCAGCCTGCACTCTACCTGATGGTGATGATCTGCCCAAAGTCCAGCTCGTAATTGTTCACTTGGGCAATAAAGATTGCCGCCACGGCCTCGTAGAGCGCGGTGCCGTCCATGTTGATGGTTGCCCCGACAGGCAGCACGAAACGGATGATGCGTCTGTCGATGTGGTTGTTTTCCAGGAGGCACTTAAAGGTGATAGGCAGCGTGGCGGAGCTGCAGCAGGAAAACATCAGAAACAAACAGATGTTGAAGTTAAAGTATGGTTTTCTGAAGGATGAGATGCTGTGCAGCAGGTCCGGAGGACTCTTTTTATCAGCTGTAAAGATGAAAGCCATGAGCTGGTCTCAGCTGTTTGAAGCCAAACTAATGCACAGAGTGAGAGTCTGAATCTTTAACAGATCAAAGAAGAGATGCTGCAGGAGCAAAACGATCTTTTAAATAAAAGGGTGAGCTTGAATTGCAGATAAAAACTAAAATAGAACACTGCTGGGTTAGAAACACATTGATGTGGCTGCAGGAAAACATTCTGACTTTTACTGGAGGTCATTCATCCTCATTACTCTAACCTTCAACAATAACTCTATGATCACTAAGATTTCACTGTTTATTTACACTGTTTGTTGCTCTTATTAGAGTTTTTTTTTCACTAATAAGTTTTATACAGTAGCAACAATATATTTTTCCTGATAGCAGTGGTGGGCACAATTCCCCTAAAACACTAATAGGGGAACTAATTTCCTGATTAGTGCTTTAGTGCTTTTGCTATTCTTTAAAATTAATTTAGAAGCACTTACTGAGGTCTTTAAAGGGATCCATGATTAGTTGTAACATTAGACTTTATCTGATAAACATATATTTTAACAAATAAAGACTGTAAAAATACTGTAGGATGTTCAGTTTTTATCATTTTTAAACTAAATTTTAAAAAAATATATTTTAACACAGATGTAGCCATTTTATTTACATGCAAAGCATTCTGGGTAAATGATGACAGGGATAGATTATCAGTGCGAGGCTAGTGAGCTATATCCACCCTGAAGGTTAATCTTGGACAATATCTAACGATCGACTCTTTTAAATCAAACCAGAGCGTTGACAGAGAGGAGAAGGTAGAAACCACTCAGCCTGAAACTGAAAATATAGATGGAGAACAACAGAACTGCTTCATGGAAGAGGAACCTCAACTTAGCCTTAGCTTTAGCAATAGTGTCGACACTATCAGCATATATATGTATTAGCTGACTCAGCAGCTCAGCGCTACATTCTCCTCTCGTCACTGAGGTCCTCCATCCACATCACAGAGAGGGGAACGCAAAATGACTCAGCCTGCAACTTAAAATATGGATGGAGGACCTCAGTTTAGTTTGTTGGTTTGTCGCGCTATAGCACCGAGTATATAAGGCAATATATTCTATAAGGCGATGACTGTCTCGAACACATGGACATCACCAGATGCTATATAGAGTTAATATTGACTAAATCTTTGTGTGGGCGCAGAGGAAAGAATTTTGCTTCAGAGGCAAACATTGTTGGGGACCGGCAGCATGGTGGCTCAGTTGGTAGAGCTGATGCCTCTCAGCCAGAAGGTCGCCAATTCAAATCCCGATCCAGGGACCTTTTTGGGTCGAGTTTGCATGTTCTCTCAGTGCATGCGTGGGTTCTCTCTGGGCACTCCAGCTTCCTCCCTCTGTTAGGTTAATTAATAACTGTAAATTGTCCCTAGGTGTGAGTGAGAGAGTGAATGGTTGTTTGTCTCGTTTGTCTTTATGTATGTCCCTGTGATGGACTTGCGACTTGTCCAGGGTGTACCCCCCCGCCCCTCGCACTGCTGGATATGGGCACCAGTGGCCCTAGAAAAGGAATAAATGGGTGGAGGCAAAAATTTTTAACGTTAGTGACGATAAAAGTTTGACGTTGTCCCCATTGTCTCTGAAATATTTTACAAGTTGCTGTAGGCTTTATTCTGGTTGTTAATATTTTACAACAATATTGCTTATGTAGCCAAATTGTTTTACTTAAAATTTTGCAAACATCTTCTACCGCTCCCAGAGAATCACTGTTCACGTTCCTGGAGTGCTGCACGTGAGTGAAGGGGGGTGGGGATGGGTGACAGGGGTGACAGCCCATAACAAAAATACATAAATAGCAATGGTTCCGATTTTGAATATGAATCAGGAGCTAAATTTTAAATCCAATGAAAGCAAGAATGTTAACTAATAAATTGGACAATAATCTGGTTATTTAGTGATATTGTGGTCTTGACTGGTCTTGAAATAAAATTTCGAGTCTTCAATGTCCGCGACCAAGACAAGACTAAGTACAAATGCTGTCAAGTCCGAGACAAGACCAAGACTATCAAAAAGTGGTCTTAAGACCAAGACCGGTCTCAAGTACTACAACAGGTGACTGACTTGGCCATTCAAGAATATTCCACTTCTTTGCTTTAATAAACACCTGGGTTGCTTTGACTTTATGTTTTGGGTCATTGTCCATCTGTAGTATGAAACAACGACCAATCAGTTTGGCTGCA
>JARVGW010000815.1:5510171-5525466 GCA_031762495.1 Anablepsoides rubrolineatus
CCTTAAGGATTACAAAAAGTTAGGTTAAAAAAATATATCTTTCGGGTGCATGGGACCCCCACCTTCCTACTGGACTAGTTGAGGTGTTCTGGGCAAGTCCAATTTGGAGGAGACACAGAGGAAGACCCAGGGCAGAATTAAGCTAAAGGCTGGGCCATCCAAATTCACAGAACCTCACTTCCAGTTTTCACAGTCGACAAAGGACCCAGTTTACGTTGACCGGGTAGGCCGGGACCTTTGAAGGATGCAGCCCCTGAATTTGGACACAGCCAAAGTCTTCAAACTGGTCTGGAAACACCTTTTCCACTAGTACCTCTACAGCATGGTTCAACTTGGCTCTCCACGGTTCCAAGATCCCCTAACTAGGATTCGTGGAACCAATGCCTTTTTCAGAACATATTTTGATGTGGTTCCAAGTGTACCGTGCTGGCCTGAAAACACAATGTCAGAAGACTGTCAGTCACTGATTGATTGGGGGGGGGTGGGGTGGAGGGGGGGGGGGGAGTCACTGGTTGCGTCTACTCTCACAACAACCCAATCCACCATTTGCAATAACAACATGTCCTCCATTCTTGTGTTGCTTATCTTTTCAGGGTCTTCTTCTACTATGTTTAATGGTGACTGGCAAATAGTTTATTGAACTGCCACCAGCTGGTAAGGGGTGTGGCATCAATTTTTGGACACTGGGGTCGCCCAGCTTTATGATGAACCCACCCACTCACTAGAGCTGTTACTGAAATGTAATGGAAAACCCCCCGCACCGTGCTGAACAGTCAATTCGAACTGTTTTGTAGAGAGACTGGAATAGTGCCATAAGAGTCCTCCCAACAGAGCTGGAGGAGTTGGCTGTGAAGAGAGATATCTGTGCCTTCCTGACTCTGGAACAAGTGAGATAATGGATGGATGGCTGGATGGATGGATGGATGGGCACCTTATTTTCTTGTCAGTACTATATGTATTTTTTTAGAGCAGGAAACTCTTAATTGGGTCCATAAGACAGCATACAGCAAATCCTTCAAACATTTTTTTATATATTCAACATCGACTCTATTCACTCTCATAAAACCATAAAACATTTTCTCTGTGGCCTTGGTACTCTCTTTGTTGCATGTTCTGTTTTTCCAGTCATATTTGAGGGTTTAGTGTATTCTTATTGATTAGAAGCATTGTTAGTTAGTCTGGTAGACATTATAAAAGAAATATTTTATTAATAAAACCATTCAATACACATTAAATAGAGTTATGCTTTATAGAGTGTCTGCATTCATTCTTCTTTCACTACTTGTTTTGTCGTTATAGTAAGTTCAAGAGAACACACAAAATTATGCCGATCCATATTTTTCAAATTACCTGGAGGAGGTTGCCAAGGAGATGAGCAGAGCCTGCAGAATGCCTCTGATGTACACAATAGGGCTCTTCTTGGTAATGAAGAAGTACATGGCTGGGAGAATAAATAAGCCATGAAGCACCAAGCCCATTACCACAGTGATGGCATAAAAGCCCAACTTCTTTCCCATGGCTGAAGGGTCGTCCATCTCCAAGATCTTCCCGGCAACCAGGAACACAATACCAAAAGGAAAGTACCTGAAATTGAAGCAGGGGGAATATTTCATCATTAAACCATCAAGCTTGTGCTTTTTTTTTTCGTTTTTTTTTTGCTAAAGCAAGTGTGTTTACAAGTGTTGAATTTTGCAGGCAGAAAACTTGCAAAAACTTGAAAAGGGCAAAGTAATCAACAGCTCATTTCATCACAGATTATATTCAGGGAACGTATAATTTATATAGACACAAGGAAAGTGTTATGATCCCTACGGAGCCGGTGAGGGGACATGGGGGATTTTTTTTCCTTTTGCAATCCCACACAATAGTATTGCTTTACCTCGCAGTACCTTTTGCATTCCCTTGCAAAAGTTGTTTATCACTGTTGTGCATGCTGGTTTATTAACAACTCACATGCTCACCATTAGTGAGTTAGCCAACTACTTTAATTTAGCTTCAGAATAAATATATCACACAGCCATGTATGGAAGTACGATATTTTAACACAGTGCAGTCACGCAACATCAATATCAATTTTACAAACTTGTGGCGACACATCCTGTTTTGGTAATGTAACCTGCATAAAGTAACCACTTCTTGTTTTATTGCGGCGGGTCAAGCTGACAGGACCGCACTATTTAGTTCCTGGTTGGAGGTGAACCCGTACCTGCTCATTAGCTGCTGCTGTCTCTGTCGCTGGCATTTTGCAGTTGGCGTTTTATTGGAATTATTCAAGAATACTCTCATGTCATCCTAAAACGACTCAGCTGAAGGACTCGACTGTATTATTTCTGATAACTACTGGGCATTCAGGTTTTTTGGATTAATGACAGATGGATCTTTAGGTCATTTTGCATCCAAACAAATCAGAAACTCTTGGGGGGTGATCTAGCCTGGCCCTTGCCTTCCTACACAGTTCCGCTCAATTCTAGTTTCGTTTCAGTGCTCCATCTGGGATTTCTCCCAACTTAAATTATGCATGTCACAGTCTGCGTTTGTCTTCTTGGTTTTTCTAGTGTTTCAGTGTTCCCTTGTGTTTCTCTGCACTGCAGCCTCGCCCACGCTCACCTGTTTCCTCTTGTGTCTCCTCCAGGTGTTTCTCATTTATCCTCATTAGTTTCTCTTTATATTTGGTGTCTTGTCCTCAGTCTGTGTCTGATCATTGTGCTGTTTACAGCCAGTGTGGTGTCCTTCGTGTTCCTTGTGCCTCTGTGAGTTCTGCTGCCTTGACAGCTCCTTATTTTGGATTAAATAAACTTTATTTTACATTTTTGGATTTTGCCTGCACCCTGGGTCATTCTGCTTCAACCTCACAATGCATTAATTAATGTTTAATTTGTCTCGTAGATAGATGGAGGACAACAGACAACCAGCTTGTCTAGTGAGGTCAAAAAGAAGTGAACATCAACAGCTTTATTCATAGATCAGGTTATTTTTTAATCAAGTTTTATTTTGTTGAGATTTATTCAGCACATCAGCTGAATGCAAGGCTGTCTGCTATTTCCTCCAAAGTGCCGGAGATATTTTGGAGACATTTTAAAAGGCTTTCTTGTTTCTTCAGAACCGCATCTGACACTACTTGCATGTGGGAGACAGCAGGGGACTGGCACATCAGATGGTCCGGGCTGGCGTGCCGTGTCTAATTGATCTTCTGCTGTATAAATGAAAATTATTTAACACAGTTGTTTACACTTGAATTGAAAAGGAAAACAAGAGCAGGGCTAGAGAGAGATGAATATGATATAGATTTTTATTTCTGTGACTGTATACGACCCACGGGAGACACAACAGTAACAACAGTTGTAATTTCAGTTCCTTTAATTCCACAGCTGATGCTGCTAAACATGACAGAGTTTATTTTCTGGATCTCTGAGAGCAGGACTTCAATCTCTGAGCTTGTCAAGTTCTTTTCGCTTTCATTTTAATGACAACAAAGCTTCCTAAGCTTCCTGGTATATAGGGCAGGAAGCCTTATATGGTATTACTGGGCTGGTAATTATGCTAATTTCCTCTTGTGCACGAATACCTGAATACAAACAGATGGCATTCATCAGTTTACGCCAGTGGTTCCCAACCCTGGTCCTCAAGTACCCCTATCCAGCATGTTTTACTTGTTTCCCTGCTATTCAGCTGGTCTTCAGAAGATTGTTAATCACTCATTCAAACCAGGTGTGTCAAATCAGGGAAGCATCTAAAAATGCAGGAAAGGAGTCCTTGAGGACCAGGGTTGGGAACCACTGGTTTCCACTTCTCATTTACACATTTTTCCTGAAGATAGAAGCGTTTGCTGAATCTGACGTGGCATGTTCGTACGAACAAAAGTAAGAGAAATTTAGGATAAGAATAGGAAAATGTTCTTGCATGAAGCCCGTTGTCACGGTTTTGGGAGGTAGAACCCAAGAATGCAGACTGAAACATGGAGCTTTGACAAAATAAAATTTAACTTCATAATAAACAAAAAAATCCTACAGGAACTAAGGAGAACCGAATGTGACATGAAGCATACACAATGCTCAAATGACTTTGGAGTGAAGACAAAGACTAAATAGGTGGTACAGGAAAAACACAGAGGGACAGAACCAAACTCAAGAATCACAAAAATAACAAAGGGGAAGTGAAACTTAGAATAAACAACAACAACTAAGTAAAAACATCAAAAAGACACAAATTCCGACAAATATAACAACTGTGTTTTCAGACAGAAGCCTGGTTGTACCATTAGATCAAGGGAACAACACCAAGCCATGTGACAGAAGTAGAATCAGTCAACAACAACAAGTTTACCAGAGAATATGTAACCAACAACAAGCTGCCTTCTCTGGACTGTTTGATGAAGATGAAAGAGATTGAAGCCTCAACATTGAGTTACAGAAAACCTTCTGACACAGATCAGAACCTTCTGTTTGACTCTCACCGCCCACAAACTTTCTGTTGTCAGAACTTTACACCATTGGGTCAAATGTGTCTCACAAGGACAGGAGGAAAACGGCTCAAAACTTGTGGATATCCTAACTGGGAGAGCAGATTTATATAATTTCCACCCCAAAAAACACCACATAAGGATATATGTTCCCTGCCTGACATACCAGTACCTGTTCATTTATAAATGACATTGCAAAGTAGCTAAAAAAGAAGAACTTTACGAGTTCAGAGATTGAAGTTCTGCTCTCAGAGATCCAGAAAAAAAAAGTCATTTTTAGCAGCGTCAGCTGTGGAATTAAAGAATCTGCTTAAAGCTGAGGAATAAAATGACGACTGCTGTTAATGTTGTGTCTCCTGTGGGTCGTACAGTCACAGAAATAAAACTCTAAATCATAATCATCTCTCTGTTGTCCTGCTCCGGTTTTCCTTTAGTCAAATATTTTTAATTTAAGTGTAAACAACTGGAAAAAAAGCATTTTAAAATGTCTCAAAACTTCAAGTAACTTCATATTAATATTGTAGTGCTATACAACAAAATTAGTAGCCAATTTATTTTAATTTTACCAATTTACATCATTTGTCTACATTATGACATTTAAAATTATAATTATAATTCAAACTGAATAGCCTATTGTCAACATTATTATGGAGTGGGATTTATTTTCAGCTCAAAATATCTTCAAATTAATGAAATATAAAGTTATTAATGAAGAAAACCCATCTGGAGAACAGCAGACTGACTGCAGGTAAAATATAAGACAGGTCTGGACCACACGTGATTTTTGTTCATATCTGAATAAAATCTTAGAATACAAAAAAATTGGTGAATGTTACAAATTCTCCTAAATCCCTCGTACGCACAACTTAAGAACAAATCTGTTCATACAAACAATTCTTGCATGAGGCCCATTGTCTTCCCATTTGTGGATGGAGTCTCTGAAATACTTAGAAGGATTTTCTCCAAACATATCCCGGTATATTTTACACCTAACAGGACCCTCAGGCTGGTCCACCCTAAGACCAGAACCCCCAAATCCAAGCTAAGTGGTGTGATTATTTCAGCAGCAACAAGGTGATTCTCAAAGACTTAATAACCTGTGTCAGATCTTTGGTGGATTATTTTCTTTAATTCTCAGTTTTATTTTGTTTATTCATTGCCACATTTTGAGCACACATGGCACAAACTAGTCGGCTACGTGGCTCGAACAGAGAATGTGTGAAATAATAAATCCTTTGAGAAAACCTGGAGAGTTATTCATTAAAATCACTTGAAAAGATCAGAAGAAAGTCTGGTTCTTTAGAAGAAAATGATAAAAGATTAACAATGTTTTTGTAAAAAATCTCTTCATTTATGCTTGTGGAAGAATACATTTTTTATTTACCATTTTCAAAGAAACTTTATAACTTTATACACAACCAGAGGACACAGCATAACCTAGATTTACCTCAGCAGAAAGCTAAAAACCTTTCATTTCAGAAGTATCACACTTATCTTTAAGTTTCACCTAGAAGCTCAGACATGTAGCTTTTCATTTCTTACACAACCATTTCAGAAAGATGTTTAAAAAATAGCAATTACTCAAATTGAAAAAGTTATTAGCCATTTTATGATTTAGGTAAAAAAAATAAGATCTGAACTTTTATGAAATTTTTAAAAATATTCTGAAGAAGTGGTTTGGTTCTTTCATTTGCAAACCACCCCTCAAAAATCTAAACTGCAATTTTTGGCAAAAATAAGGTTGACATTTATACTGAAAGCTTATTGAAAGCAGCATGAAGATACTGTCATTATCAGACATGGTTAAACTAAATATTCATTGTTTTTATTAACTCTGTGTTATTATATTTCTGTGTAGTTCATGACTCTTACCAGATGACGATGGCAACAATCTTCAGAACGGCTTCATTCAAACTCTGGCAGAAGTTGACCAAAGCGCTTCCATTGGGGCCCATTCTTCCCAGCATTATTCCTGGATCAAGACATACAGTATAAAAAGAAGTAAATAAAAGCTGAACACTCCATGAAGGAATGCATTTGGCTTTTCACCATTTGTGACAGTTTTAATTCAAGATGGCCGCCTGAGCCATCTGCAAGTCTCTCTCAGCTACTACCATATAAACTTTACTTCAATAGCTTTATGTGTGACGAAGTTTTGGTTGTTTTTATGTTGGTAAAGGTTGCAGTGGCAGCCATCTTGAACTGGGTTTACTTCAGAGGTTAAAGTACACTGAATACTTCAAGTTTCATAAAGTAAGTTTGTGACATTTTGTTAACAGACAGTGTTCACTAAGAGTCAATGCAATATTTTTAATAAAAGATGTCACACTCAGAGCTCTCCGTTGTGGTGACGACTCTCAGCAACAACCACACACACAGTTTAGCTGTCAGCAATTGTTTGACCTATGGCCATTTTTTGTGTTGATTAGCTGTGGCAGCCATCTTGAATGGGACTGACTCAATTGGATAGTTTGGGGCAACATGGTGAATTGGTGGTTAGCTCTGATGTCTCACAGCAAGAAGGTTCTTGGCTGAACCCCTGGTTTTGGCCTGGGGTCTTTTTGTGTGGAGTTTGCATGTTGTCCTTGTTCTCATGCATGTTTGTGCTGCTTTAAATATAGATCTGTAATCTAAACAGGATTTACTTTAGATAAAAGATAATAATAATAACAATAATAATAATAATAATAATAATAATATGTGGGAAAGTCCCTATACCAGTTTTTCTCCAACCAAGTACAAGGACAAGTACTTCAGTTTCAGCCATAGGTATCACCCACACACCCGTCACTTGGTTTAAGTCATATCTCTCTGATTGTACTCAGTTCATCCAACTTAAATCATTCAGATCCCACCCCTCCTCTCCTGTGACTTCTGGTGTGCCCCAAGGCTCTATCCTGGGGCCCCTTCTTTTCATCATCTACCTTCTTCCCCTTGGCAATATCTTCTGGAAATTTGACCTCCACTTCCACTGCTTTGCCGACGACACCCAGCTCTTCTTATCCACTGCCCCCTATTCTATACTTCCACCTTCCTCACTCACTTCCTGCTTAGCTGAAATAAAATCCTTGTTCACGTCTAACTTCCTTAAATTAAACAGTGATAAAACAGTGTTTTTACTCATCAGTACTAAATCCACCATATCCAAAGTCAGGAGTTTTTCTCTCAGCATTGACAGTTCCTTGGTTTCTCTCTCCATAGGTCAAGCGTCTGGGTGTCATTCTTGACAGCACTCTCTTGTTTCACTCTCACATTAATAATATTACCCAGTCTGCATATTTGCACCTTTGAAATATCAACTGACTCCGTCCATCCCTGTCCCTGCATTCTGCTTCTATCTTGGTTCACAGTCTGGTCATTTCTCAAATTTATTACTGTAACTCTCCTCTTTGGTCTGCTTCACAAATCACTCCGTAAGCTTCAAATGGTTCAAAATTCCCTCAGCACTCTGTTGGTGTTCAGAATGTGTGTTGTAAATGACTCTAAGCAACTACCACAGTAAGTTTTAGCGTTTAATGTTTTGTAAGATCCGTTGGCTGCCACAAGATGGTTTCCTCTGTGATTGCTGGATGATTATAAAATGCAGCAGGCCTTCAAACTTTTGATGTGTTCATGTCAAACACTGACCCATGGTAGCAGAGAAGATGACGATCCCCAACACGTTCATGCCCTCGCTGGTTCCAGGTGACGTTTTCACGATGACGTCAGGCGGCGGTGTCAGGTCCAGGGAGAAGTTCTGGATGTCTGTGCCGTTGTCATCCTGGACACCGTAGATGTAGACCCGACGCGTGGTGGTCTCATCCAGGAGCTGAGCCACTGTGGGTTTGGGGATGAGTTCTGACACTCGCTGCGTTCGATACTAGAAATCCAAACAGAACAAAGAGTTTGGATGTGACGAATTAGAAAGATGTGGTGCTTAAATTGGCTTCATCGTGTTTTTAATCTTGTGTTCCTGATAAAAGTAATAATGTTGTAATCCCATGACTAGATATTTGGGTAACCCCTTCTTTTACAGTCCCCTAATTACCATGCAATACTATGTATACAATATATATATGTATATAGTACTATGTATAAAACAAACTTTAGTGTTCATTTTTATACACTTACTATAGTAAAATACAACAGTATCTCAATTATCCACTATTTGCCAACAGATTACAACTAAATCTTTTAGAGTCACCGAATTACCATGTTATTATAAAGCAATTACTTAGTAAATTATTATGTAATTAAACTAATTTATTGGTAATTATAATAAAATTACAGTTTAATATTATTTTGATTACACAGCATTTACCAACAGATTACTAACTAAATTTCCACATAGTATATATAAATTTAGTCTTGTTGCCGTTTTCCGTATTAACAAATTTTTAACTATATATTTTTTGCCACGTATTTTTGCCTCATTAGATTGTAAATGGTATGACATATTTCTGTCATACAATTTTTTTTTTGTGACATAAGATGTTTTAGTTCTGTTTTGGGTCAAATAATGGGACAAAGTCAGCTACACTGTCATGATGTAACCGTCTTGTTTTTTTTTCTTCATGTAAAACGTGTCAAACCCAAGGCCCTCAGGCAAATGTGGCCTGTTGCAGCATTTTATGTGGCCTGCATGAGCTTCAAAAATGCATTAATATTTAAAATTGGTGTATTCTGCTTTAAAGCCAGCTTTTACCATAAACTACATTTCCCACACTGCATGATGCCTATTTTACCCACTAAATGATGGCATCCCATCACTAGGTAGAGCTGCACAGAGTTCAAAATTAGCTAGTAACTGGCAAAATTCCCTGTGTAAAAATCTTAATTTCACTGCATTTTGCCAGGTAATTTTGCTGTGGCCCAGTTTTACTGGAAAGTGGGAATTTCCCACTTACAAGTTGTAAATTTAAATTGGAACGCCCCTCCAGTGGAAGTTCCCTGTCAGAAAGTGGGAGAGTTCAGCGTTCAAGAAGTCAGCTTCTCACCACAACTCACAATCAGTGAGTAAAATTTATTTACTTCTACCTTTAATAGTATTTGTTTTATTTATTTCACATTTAGTCAGTCGTACTTTTCAGTGTTTATAAGAGGATGTGTTAAAATGCTGTTTCTATGCAGGATATACCAGGTAGAGCTCAGTTAATATTTGTCATAAAATGTTGAAGTTAATTGCAACCTTAATGCTTATGTGGCCCTCAGTGAAGTCTGAATCAACATTCACAAAATAGTTTTATTTCAGGCTCTTCTTTGTTGGGTTATATCTTCTGTAATCTGTCTTCATTAATATTATTTATTAGTGCTCTTAAAACTTCTCAGATTAAATAATATGCAAGAAGCAGTTAGCTTCTTTTAGCTTATTTTCCACTTTGTATGAAAAACAAAAATCAATCAATATTTTTTACACATTTCTTATTTAGTAAATCAACTTGGGAGCATCTTATTATCTGTCTGTTTAAGAAAATAAAAAATATATATTTCCACAAACTTTGAACCTGTTCTCATTACAACATTATATCATATTTACCTTTTTTTGTTTTGTCTTTTAGAGTTTTTCTTACCTGTTGAAACGTAGCTTGAACTAAGTTGGCTGGAAACATGTTGCTGGAAAAGAGAAACCATGTTAAAGAAAATCATTCTCATTTCCCACAAACACACATTTAATGACAAATATTCATCTTTATCTCACACATGATAGAAACTGTTTGTGTCCAGACCACCAATGTTTTACTTGTACAATCAATATCTCTGCTTAAGTGTGTTATTACTTTAGAGTTATTATACTCATAATATCACCACTGATTCAGTGAAAATCACATAAAGATGATGGCTTTTATTTGTTTATCAGTTTAGTCCCTGTGAAAGTCGTCTTTAATGATGTTCGATCAGGATTTTTCTCTGCATACTGGCAGAAAACCTTTGCCATTATTTATTTCTGCACTGAAAGCTTCCCAGATATAATGTACTTAAAGAGGACACCAACAAACCACTTTATATCTGTTAATGTCAGAGTCTTCTGCCTGCAGGCAACAGCTAATTATTCTCTCAAACTCAAACAGTGTGACTATATGTGTGTGTGTGTGTGTGTGGGGACATGCTTTTGTTTTAGAAACAAAAGGGAAAATGAAATATCTGAAAACCCCAGAAAGTAACAGGTGAGAGGGTATATCTTCTAGACGTCCAGAATGTGGCTGCCATCTTGAAAACCATGGACCAAAGTCAAGTTTTTCTCATGAGAAGATGGTCAGATGAGTGGGCTGTGGGTCTCAAAGCTTGTGGGAAGTTGAGAAAAAAAAGTCAAAACTTAAAAAAAATCTAATAAAAGTTGTAATCATTGTTTTATTTTAATTTGTTGAATACAGTGTTTAAAACATGTTCATTACAAATAGAATAATTATTGAATTAAGAATAAAAGTGAGGAAAAAAAAACATTCTTAAAGTTTGTTTCTTTTCATATTTCTTTGTTTGCTTGTGGGTTTTAAGGGGATCCTCGGCCAGAAGCTCGGGCGGTTTGGGGGCCATTGCCTTGAAAGGTGTGGGAACCAGAATTGTCTCAGGAATGGATTCTTGCAATCAGATGTGCAACATCTCTTGTGGTTCAAAAATATACTAACATGGAAAATTCAAAGCTTTTGTTGTTGGTCACAGGTGTGTCTGTGTTCAGCACCAAGGACAGAACATTGAACACAGTTATAAATATCAGGCAACGTCCGCTTGTTGCTGCAACTTTCTGTGTTGGTATAAAAGATAGGACCCCTCTACCCCTCACCATTTACTTCCTGAGGTATTCAGATATTTCTTTTTCCCTTTGGTATCTAAAATAAATGTCTTTCAGCTTTTGACTCAACTTTCTATATATGTATATATTCACTATATCATACCATTTCTGCCAGAATATTTCTGTAATGTACTGATGGCAGTAAACATTAGAGAAAAATCATTTGCATAAATTGTTGTGAAATTTTAGAGACTGAAGCTGTTTTCAGATAGCATCAAATCACTTTGATCTTAGCTGGGAGTTTTTCCAGGTCTGTTTAAATAAAACTCTGCTTTTCTAAACTGAGTCATCAACAGGTAAAGATTTCAGCTGAAACTTTAAAGCCACCTCTGAACATTACAATATGTCAGATATATATGTCATGTTCTGAATCATATAATGTTCAACATTAAGGACTGAACAGCTCATATCTAGAAAACACATGACGTTATTTTCTACAACTCCAAATGAAGGGATATTGTATTTGTAGCATTCGGTATTTAAAGAACAGCGTCAAACAACAAGATGAGCTTTGCATTAAGGCTGGCTGTAAATCCCACACCGATGCAGAGCGCAAAATCCCAATCAGAAAGCAAAGAGATTAAAAGACATACTGTGTTTTACAGGCAGCACAGTGAAGCACGGCATTATTAAAAACACAAAACAAAGATGGACAGAGTAAAGAATGACCACAGAGGGGATTTAATCACTTCAGTCAATTATATTGTTTCAAACAAAGCAAAGCTCAGTAATGAACCAGGCTGACATTACACTGATATATACCAGGTACTGGTACCATGTATTGGTACCAGGTACTGGTACCAGGTACTGGTACCATGTACTGGTACCATGTAGAAACGCACACGCTCAGCAATACAAACACACAATGGTGAGAGGACTGATATGTCAGGCTCATGCCTGCATGAAGGCTGTAAAGAAGCTTTGCAGGATAAATCCAAGGCACAGCTGTGTTCTGTAAACACACACCTACACACACACACACACACACACACACTACAGACAGAACCGTCACACATGATCAGAACGTTGTTGAATTTCATGCTTTTTGCAACTTTAAAATGCTCTTTTTTAATTAAGGTTTTAAGTAAGTGAATCATTAATGTGTAAATTACTACGGTTCTGGTTTATACATGAAATACATGGATAAATGATAAATGCAGTAAATTCTTTTTTGAACATTTCAAAGACCTTTCAAAGTGTTGATATGAATAATTCAGTGTAAATGTCATGAGTTGTAACCTCCTCCTCAGCTCCATCATTCAGCCTCTTGGCTTTGCTCCACTGACCGACTGACACGCTGCACGTTTTCCCAGCAGGCCTGACCCAGGTTTACCTCAAACCCAACCGACCCGGCCTTCAGTGCCACTAATTAGCTTAGAACAATAACCCACTGGCACAGACGGCTCCAGGCTTTACCCTCCACCCTCCAGTCTCAGCCTCCTCAGCCTTCAGCTCACAGCAGAAACATCCTGCAGTTAGTTTGACTTCCTTAGGCACAAATTAAAATTTGCCTTTCATTTGTTACTTATTAAAGGCCCTTTAAAGAAAGTAATACAAAATTTAATCATGGTCAAATCTGGAAGATTATGGAATTTTAATTAGATAAACAAACATCTTCCTTCTTATCCATATTTTTAAAATAATTTAAACACCTCTGACTTTATATTTGACTCCGTAATCAGAAGAATGAAGTTAATCTCCTCTGTTGTTACAGGTTTTATTGATTGGTTTGATGCAGCCGTCAACTCAAAATCCACATCTTCAAAACAGTAACACAGAGGCCTAACCAGTGACACAGTGGTCAATAATGACACATTTGGTTTGGTTAGGGGTTTAACGGCTGCATGGTGGCTCAGCTGTTGGCTCTCAGTGAGAAAGTTGCTGGATCAAATCCTAGCCAGGGACTTTTCTAGGTAAAATTTGCATCTTCTGTCTGTTCATGTGTGGGTTTTCTCTGGGTACTTCAGTTTCCTCCAATTGACCAAAAACATAACTGTAAGGCTAATTGGTAACTTTAAATTGTCCAATTGGTGTGTGTGTGTGTGTGTGTGTTTGTGAGTGTGAGTGAATGGTTGTTTGTCTCTATGTAGCACTGTGATGGATTGGAGGTTTATTTGGGATGTATCCCACCTCTAGCACAATGAACCTGTTCCTCTGAAAGGAAGAAGAAGATAATAGATAAAGCTCTAACTTGTGAAGCACAAATATAATTACATTACCTTTGCATTACACAATACCATTAAGTAATACTGGCAATCAAAAATAAGTTGGTGTTAAACTTTAATATATATTGTTGCTGTGACATGAAAAAATATATTCATGTTACATAATACATTAATATTATGGTAACATATAAACAGTATGTATATTCAACATAATATTATTAAGTCATCTTAAAGAGGGAAATTGAGCCAGTCATATTTAATTATATTATATGGGACCGATGTACACAATAAAATCAAGTAAATTGAAATATTTTTTTTTTCAGTGTGAGAGGTTCCCATTTTCTTCAAACAGGTCAAAGCAATCAATAAAAACTGTAATAAAAATATAAGCACTGATCATGTGGCGGTACAGAGGGGCAGCGGTTGGTCCTGTCGCCTCACACTAAGAAGGTCCAAGGTTTGATCTTCTGGATGGAGTTTAAATGATCTCCCTGCTTGTGTGGGTTTTCTGTTGACTGATGGATATAAAAAACAGATCTCCCAGAGAGGAAAAGCAGGTAAAAAGAAAATAGTTGGATGGATTGATGATGATCAATGTTCATCCAAGGAAACTAATTTGTGTGTGTGGATTAAAAAAAGTTTTCCCCACGAGAAATTACCAACAGGTATGAAAACCCCAGGAGATCTGCAGGATGTTTAAACCCAAGAATAAAATAAAACAATAAGAAGATAAAAGACACAACATCTGCAGGGAAGGTTACAGATAAGAAGTTAATATTGAATAAAAATAGCATTAATTATAATTACAAGTGTCAGAGGAAAGCTATTAAATCTTGATAAATGAGGAATTTTAAGGAGTTTAATTCTGACTGCGATAATTGCTAATCTGAGTTTAACAAAGACCAAAACTAAAGGAAACATGTCAGGCTTTTTAATCCTAATCCTAAAGTGTTCATATTAATGTTCTTGATATTATTAAAAGACACGATGAGGGTTTAACTTTGGATAATGAAAGTGTGGGATTAATAGAGATTAGCTTCTGATCAGAGGTATTGGTTGCAAAGCAGTGTTGAGGGGGGATACCAGAACATGAGCTTTGGAGTGGGTGGGAAAATCCAATAATTGTTGAAAACAACCTGTCCAAACATGATAAAAAGTCCTTAGTTAGTCGGTTATTTGGAAGCCGGGAGTGGATGTTTTCCTCTTATAATTTTCTCCATGGTTTTCTCAAGATAATGAGTTAATTATGTCGTTATCACAAAATAACAATAACTGTTTTCTTCTCACAATAACGAGATGATTATTCTTTCTTGAATGCTCATGAGCAGCTACCTTGCCAAGAACAAAGTCAAGCTGGAAATGTTAGATGATGGAGAACCTGCCGTTGCATCAGACTTTACTTCTGTTGAGGTCTAACACAAGCTGAAACTGCAGTTTGTTTGATATCTTTCATATCAGCTCTTGTCACAGCTGACCTGACTGCAGCTCAGCAGGTTTTTACACTGAAGTGATCCTGCTGATATAATACACTTCATCAGTGACCAGCTGAGGGGATTGGACCGTCTCAATGGTTACTGAATAATGCACGAGAGGAAAACTATAACTCGTTATCTCCAGAAAAACAATTAACTTGTTATCGAGAAAACGCTCAACATTATTTTGTGATAGCAACATAAATATGTTGTAGTTTTCTCAAGATATTGACATATTTACATATATATGCATGGGAAAAATTATATGCCGAAAACGGGATGTCGGGATGGTTTCATTAAAGATCTGTAAAGTTGTTAGTTTGTTGCCAGGTTTCTGTGTGACATAAGTCAAAATAATTAAAGACCGTGGAAAGCAGAGTTAAATGTGTGTTTTGAGTTTGTCACACAACAGAAATATGTGTTATTAATCACC
>JARVGW010000815.1:5536301-5554829 GCA_031762495.1 Anablepsoides rubrolineatus
GCGGAGACAGATGATCAACCATGTGAGGTACCCTCCACATAAAAACTTTATTGTGTGATTGCTCAGACGTTCGTAGGAGTCGTTGTTTGTGCTTAAAGCGCTCAGACGCTGCTTCAAACACTCGCTTAAAAAAATAAAAAGCCGAGCCGACTTTACGAGGAAGCACTAATAAAGATAGAGTCGAACCATTAAAAACTCATACAAGGAGATAAAACAGACGTTTTACATGGTGGAATCTGACTGATGAAAACTTTGGAGCTTTATTAGGGACCAGTTATGGATAAATAACGTCAGGTGACAAGTCTCCGACTTTTTTTTTTCGGCAAATGTGTTTCTCCTTTTGCACATTAACTGTTGCAGGATGGGGGAAATTGGCCTTGGCGGAGGTTTGCACTCTCCGAGTGTCTCTAGTTTAAAAATAATTTAAACAACTGCGACTCGTCGGGTGATTACTCAAAGCCAATATTGGCTGGTATCATCATCGTACAGAATCTTCTCGCAAAATGCAAGATTCTGAGTGACAGAGAAACTTTGGTGGTCGTCTGGGATTCATAGACTCGTAGATACACACATAACTTTCATTCTTTTCCCATTGTTTCCAGTGGAATCCCTCTTATTGCTGCCCAGGCAGTGGAAACGCCCCTGGTAGAGTGTGCCTTCACGCCAACAGGCAGGGAACAGCGTCCTACACTGTAGGCAAGGCCAATGACATCTGCAATCTAATGGGAGGGACACTGCTGGGAAAGAGGACGACCACCCCTAGGGCCTCCACAGGAACAGCTGGTCTGAGCTCATCAAACTCACAGTAACCAACATGCCTGCAGCGCCCTCACTGGGCACAGGCTTATCCCTAGCCCCTCCTAATGTATGCTGAAACCATGCCAATATCAGTGGTTGGTTACAATAAGAACAGGATAAAACTTTGCCACAAATGTGTTTGGCCTTAAAGTAACACCAGAGTCCCAGTTGGGGCATCTGTGGTGTAGTGGTAGAGCAGCCGACTTGGGACCAGAAAGTCACAGTCTCGACTCCTCGCCATGCCCACATGTCATGGTGTCTTTGAGCAAGATACCTAACTCCAACTGCTCCCTGGATGCTTACACATAGCAATATATTGTATTTTTTGTGAACTGATGCTGCTGCTGTGACACCTGAATTTCCCCTCTGCAGGACAATAAAGGCTGTTTCTATTCTATTCTATTCTATTCTATTCTATTCTATTCTATTCTATTCTATTCTATTCTGCATAGCTGCCCGCTGCTCCAATTGGGTGTTTCTCACTTGTGGTGGGTCGAATGCAGAGCACAAGTCTCATCATTGGATGGGAACATGCATTGACAAATAAAGTACATTTACATTGATCCAGACCCCATCTGAGACATGAAGATCTGACAGAAAGAGCATGAAGCTCGCCAACCCTTTTTACAGAGACAATAGCCAGCAGAAAATCAGTCTTACATGAGAGCCACTTGAGGTCCATCTGCACACGAGGCTTGAATAAAAGATCTCACAGAACTTCAAGCACCAATAGAAGATTCCACACTGGTGCTTGCGGAACTGCTGGTCTGCCTAACCTACAAGCACCATGCAGAAAAAAGAGGACTAACTTAACTTAGTACAGCCATCAAAACCAGCATGACTACATGAGGCGTCAAAGGAGAACATCCCTTATCAAGGAGAGACTGGAGAAACACAAAGATCGTAGGTCTTGGACAAGAAACTGGATTCACATTATGGCAGAGCACCATTGGGGAACCAGATGCCATTGATTTTCATATTGTTGGCAAGTACAGGGTGCCGTGGTGCCTGAAATGGTGTATCTGATGGGATCAGAGTACACAGTCAGCTGCAGCCCAAGCCCTCCAGCATCCAAACCCACAGCTGGAGCCATTGAGAATTTGGGTGACATATCTGCACCCCCAACTGAGACAGCAGGCCCCTCTTGGTTGGAAGACACCATGGGACGCTGACACAGAACACTTAATTTGGTAGACAACAGAGGTGTTGGCACATGCCTTCCCTACAAGTGGGTGAGAAGTGCCTGCGAGCCAAATGTACAGCATGCAGCTCCAGTTCATTCATGTTTGCAGTGATCACTTTGGCTCCAGCCACACAAAACCCCATCTTGTGGAGCTGGCATCCGTTTCAACAACCTCCCTACAGCACACTACCGTCCCCATTACCTGTCTTTCCACAGAGTCAGGGTATAAAGACACAACCATGTCACTACGAGTTTGTGATGCCTGTGCACCCTGGCAGAAGGTGAAAGCTGTTGATCCACCTCTGCAGAGGGCACAGTGACAGCAATCCCAAAAGCACCACCGAGTGACCTCAGTGACATCAGTTTGCCACAACAACTGCAGGAAGGTGATGTAAGGCAACTGCCTGCCTAGCCTGAATTGACTGACCAACTGCAGTATGTTGTTTACCCTTTGAAGAGATGGTTGAGCTTCATAGAGGGTGAGTCCAAGACTACCCCCAGAAAGATAGTTGTCTGAGATGGAATCAGGAAACTCTTCTCCAAGTTGGGGATGTGTATCCCGAGAGAGACACGGTGGAGAAGGGGTGCAAAAACCTTAATATTTGAGATACGGGATTAGAAAAAAACATCAACCCAGCGTTAACGTACTGCAGGAACTGTGTTTGTTGTAAATGACAAAGTAGTTTTGTTCAAAATGTAAACTCACTCCCGGCTCTGTGCATAATATGTACATTTTTTTAAACTTCTCAGTGCTGCTGAGAAAATGTGACAAAAGTTACAGAAATCCTTTACTGAGGCTTTTATGAGGACAGACTTTATTCTACAGAACGCCCTGAAGCCGTCATTATTATAGTGAAAAAACAACGTTTTCTGGATCTTTCTGAGCTCTTGGCTCAACTCCCAGGAAGTTCTGAGAGCAGAGGAGAACTGAGAGACGTTCTAAATGCTAATGTAACATTATTAAAAGCGAAAAACTGCAGTTCTGAGGTGCCTTCACTGCCCTCAGTGGCACAAGTCTCAATGAAAATGAACAATTAAGCAGTAGGTATAAAGGATGTGATTTGCAAACACTTGCAACAACTTCTATCAGTGAATATTTTAACATATTTTTGAATATAAAGCGAAAAGCTGAACCCTTGAAAATGAAGGGGAAAAAAAGAGTTCAAACCTTCCCCCTGAGATGTATCAAGGATGCGTGACACCAGTTGATCCACTTAAATTCTGACCACAAGGAAGTCAAACCTCTGTCTGAGGTTAATGCTGGTCGCCTCCTTTGTGATCCTCCTAATAAAGAATTTTAACCTGTTTACCACTGAGCACACATCTACAAATAAACTGCAGACTCTTCAACAAGCTTTAATGATTTCTGTTTAGACCTTCTGTAAAGGCAATTATGGTTCCATCTGTGCAATCACGTTCAGATAAGCATCTGCTTCCATCTTTCATGTAACTAAAAGCAGCAACTTTTTAAAAAAGCTCATAGGATGACATCAAGAGAAAAAACAAAATTGCAAAGTTGAAAAACTCTTTAGAAACAGTGTTATTCTGAGTTTAGTTCTGTCTATTTCTTATACAGTAAGACAGTAGTGTTTAGTTAGGGCCCATGAGGCACTATCAAACAGTAGAAGGCCCTGTTGTTTTTGACCTGAGTATTGTTAAAATAAAAAAGTATTTTCCCAACAGGAGGCTTTTTTCATTATGTTCTTGTCGGCTGAGCTTTATAAAACTTGACAGATATTTAGAACCAGCATATGGGGAGGAGCAAGGATCCAGATGTGGGCATGGCTAATTTGAAGAATTCTGTGAAGAAGTGTCAAACAGGTGCTTATGTGATTTCATATTGACAGCTAAAAGGCAGTTTGTGCTTCTTGAATGACATCTGCGTTAACTGTTTTGCAAGAGGTGTGATAACTGTGTCAATTCAATGAGAATGGGTTAACAGATTGCAAGAGGTCACTTCTGCTCTGCTGAGATGGTGATGATGAAGACTGAGAGGTTCCCAGTTTCTTCAAACAGGTCAAACCAGTCAAAAAAACTGTAATAAGTAAAAACTAAGTTTGAATCAACAATAACCTCTTTAGATTCTATTTGAAGTCCAAACACTTGAACAACAACCAGAACAAAACAATACACAAAAACCTAATTTACATTATTTATTAGGTGGAACTACTTTATGGGAGAGGATGATGTTTTTTCAGGCAACGCTGCGCCTCACCTGCCCTTATGAACTGGCCGCACCTGTTCAAAGTACATCACATCTGTGCACAGAGATGCTGGAGCAATAAAAGCTTTTTGCTTTAGTTTTAGAGTAGCAGAGCTTTTAGGACAAAGTGTGTGTACATGTGTGTTAGTTTGCATTGTGGTGCACAGCTGTCCCTGCTTCCTGCATCTGGTAATGGAGAAACATCTGCTGTGTCAGACATTTGGTACTTAAACACACACAAAGCTCACTTTTGTACTGATTTTAACCGATGTTTAGATTCTTTGAGTCTGGTTGTGTTCGCATGCATGAAGGCTGCTGTTGTCCTGATATTGATCATCTGAGGGTTTGTTCACAAACTGCAGCTGTTGTTGATTTTACTGCCTGAACTCTGTATTTGTCAGAAATGTCAGAAAAGATTTCTCTTTGTAGATTAACAGGGAGTCTGCTAAAGCAGCTAATCATTAAACTCTCTGGCCTTGTTGAAGCAGCAACACAAAGCTGTCTGGTCAATTACATGCTGTAATTTTCTTTAGAAAATTCTCTCCGCCAAGATGTGCCGTTAAAATAACAACTGAGATAGGACTGTTTAAATAAAATGCAACTTTTAATTTCATTATTTTAATATGTTTTGTATTTCTTTTCTGTTTAATCTGTGCTTTGTTGTAAGTAATATTAGGTTCTATTAGAAGTCAGCATTGGGTCCTGAACAGCTAAAAGCAGCATGTTGCAGGGCTGCAGCTGCTGTCAACAAGTTGGTGAGCAGGATTTCAGAGGTGATGATCAAACGTTTAATTGAAGCTCATAGTTTTGTCTTTTGACTTTTCAACACGATCCAAAAACTTGTTCAGCAAATTCTATCAAAAATGTTGATGAAGTCATCTCCAACTCACCTTGAGAGCACTGAAGCTGTATTCTAGCTGCTGAATAAGAACCTCTCCTCTCAGGATTAAAAACCATGTTGATAAAAACAAGAAGTGTTAGTTAGTTTATGGTTTTATAATAATCTGTAACATTACAAATCAACACTTTCCTAAATAATTGGCCGTGTCATTTCTTTTCAAGTTTGTCAGGAAGCTCAAAAATGTCATATTGTACACCCTAAGTTTTGTGTTTCCTGATAAACTTGAAGAAAACTGACGTAGGTGATCATTTTAGGAAGGTGTTATTTTTTTGTGTTATGACCCCTGCTACAAAGTTTATATACTGCTTATTTATTAATTTAAAGATTGTTGGTCAACAAAGCATGGAAACAGCTGCACCGAACAGCGTGAAATTCACAGGAATGTGGATGAGTTTGACCTACACTGCACCAGCCAACCATTTTATGATAGACCCCCTATTTGAGAAGGGGGCTCCATCTGAAAAGGGGCTGTCTGGACATACAAAAATGCTTATAAATCAAAAACTATTCAATATAGGAGCTTCAGATTTGTTTTGTTGTTTAGTTCTGATAAAGGGCTTTCCATCGGGCCCATCAATGAGCCCCCCCACTCCCCTGGACCCCCACCCAAAACAATAAATCTGTTCTGGTGAGTTCTTGTGCATTGGTGCTTTGCGTATATGCGGGGGTCATATGTGCTACCACTATGCTGTATCTAGTTTTCAATGGATGTTCTGTTGTTAGGCTCTGAAATTTAAGGGATGTAACAATTAATCGATAATCAATTAATAATTGATTCTAGCTGCTTAGAATAATAAAAATGAATAGATCTATTTCCTTCTTATTCCTTCAAGCGTGGCTGTGGTGGAGTGGTTAGGGGAGTCGTCCTGGAACCAGAAGGTCGCCAGTTTGATCCCCCGTCCAGCTGTTTCAGTCGTTGTGTCCTTGGGCAAGACACTTCACCTGCCTTGCCTACTGATGGTGGTCAGAGGGTCCGGTGGTGCCGGTGCATGGCAGCCCCACCTCTGTCAGTGCACCCCAGGGCAGCTGTGGCTACAGCGTAGTTTGCCATCATCAGTGTGTGAATGTGTGTGTGAATGTGTGTGTGACTGTGTGTGTGAATGTGTGTGTGACTGTGTGTGTGAATGTGTGTGTGACTGTTAGTGTACAGCGCTTTGGGGTCCGGAGGGATTTGATAAAGCGCTCTATAAGTTCAGTCCATTTACCATTTATTGTATAGAAAGTTATATATCACTCAAATTCTTATATATCAAATTCACTTTGATACTTGATAACTTATGGTCACAAAAAGATTTGTGACTTTTTTATTTTTTGAAGTTGTAGTCTCTTACTAAGACAACAGTTTGATACTAGGGCAAAAATGCTGAAAGAAAAGAAACAAATTTGGTTATAAAATGGCTACAATACATTTTGTGGGGAAAAAAATCTAAAATTGATAATCAAATCAAGACTTGAGTGAATCTTTTTGTCCCTATTTAGTAATTTTTAAAAGATCTCAGTTTGAAGAAATATTTTATTTTCACAAGTTTAACAAGCTAATGGCTGGTTTAAATGTAGCCAGAATTTTTTTTTGTATTTTTTGATAAAAAATGTGTTTTACAAACATTTGCACTGTCTTCAGTTTCAGTTTCTCAGTTATTTATGCAGGATTTTGTGGTTATTTGAATGCACAAAAAGAAGCAGCAGCAAGCTGTAACATTTCCTTTCCAACTAGGAATCACTTCGTGTTTCTGTCAAAACAACAATGTGGCAAAACCCACATTTTATAACAATTCGTTCAACTTCTGTTATATAAAGAATAAATTATAACTTCTATGTTATATTTATCCTGACAAATAAATACTTTAAAATAAAAAGATTTACCTACAACAGGTAAGATATTATTTATTCATATTTACATTCCCAAATCAAAATGATTGAAATGCTCCTTCAGTAGTATTGCAGTTTTACAACATGTTAGGAGCACTTTTCATTCTCTACTAAAATGTTTGATGTTGTTAAAAAGGACCCTGCATGACGAGCGTCTGTAATTAAAAAGGGCTTATTAGAAATGTGCAGACAGTTTAATAAATAATTAAAATATGTTTTTCACATATCAGAACCTGCAGCTGATGGAGAAAATGATTTGGCAGTTAATTAGTCAGCCATCTTTTAAAAAACAAACATTTAATATGTGCTAATGAGCAACAATGTCATGCTAAAAGCACTAACGGAGGTAGTGACATTTTTTGGAGGATTTCCTTTTAAACATTAGCTGATAAAATATTAACTCATTTTATTGTCATTTAGATAAAAAGTAATACTGTAGTAGGAGGTCATTTAAACATAAGTAAGACCTGAATTTGTGATCTGACTTCTGGGTTAGTGTCCTTTCTGCTGATCTCAGACTCAACCAACAGTAAATCAAATATTTATTTATTGTTCATATCTGCTGTTAGACTGAATAACTGATGGAAAATTCAGTCAGGCTATTTTTATTTACTGCCATGAAAAACCAAACTATGAGACAAACACTTTGGATAAATCAAATTTACGGTTTATTATTCTTCTTACTAAAACTATATAATAATCTTTTATGCAAACCAGATAATACTGTAGTTTCTATGTTCCTCAGTATGGTTAAATACTTAAACATTAACCAGCTCAGCAGGTAGTTATTAAATGAGTCAGACTTTCTTCTTTATTTTCAGCTGCTCTTGAACAAGAGTTCTCTGAGTTTTCTGAAGATTCTGAATATTTGCAGCTTGTTTCTTTTTAATTCAGGATTTTAAGTCCATTTCTGTTTTTGTATAGATTTTTTTTTCTAAATGTTTGTTTTCATCACCTAACACTGACCCCTGAATCACATAGTTATAAAAAGGCACATGTTTTTTTTGTTTTGCTTTCAGCTGTGTTTTTTCTGCAGCGTCTAAACAAACATCTTGCATTTTCATTCAGTCTTTGTGCGCTGGCAGCAACAACAGAACCATAAAAGATTTTAGCGGTCCATTGTGAGGACGTCCACAGCGTGACCTTTGACCTGTAAGAGGCTTCAGATGCACACAGGTACACGCAGACCAGCAGCACTTTAAAACAGAAAACACTTTGCTGCTCTGATAGTTTTTTTCAGTTTGATTTTTCTCCTTGTAAAGCTCTGAAGTAGCTCTGAGTGAAACAATTCTTATTTTTTGTTTTGTTTTTATCTAAAGCAAGGTCTTGTTTCAATCAAAAGAAACACTTATTCTGCTCTGTATTGATGCATAAAATGAAAATAACACGACTCATTAAGTGGTTTTTAGATGCAACATTGAAAAAAATTATAATTTGTTAGATTATAAAATCAAAGATCTGCTTTAACTCGTGGTTGGTTTATATTTCTACTTTTCTGGAGAACAGTAAAGGCCAGCAGTCTCAGTCTGAAAGGTTGCTGGTTCAAGTCCACCCAGAGATGCAGTTGAATTATTTTTCTACCAGAGACAAACCTTTCCATAAAGTAAGTGTGATAAATAATAAACTAATTGTGATTTGTTGATAGACTGGCCTTTTATTATAAACCATGAACCACACAGCCTCATTATATTTCTCATTATGTTAATTTATTAATTTAACTTCACTTTGACACAATCCAGCAGTCTTTCAGCCTAATGAGTTATATTCAACAAATTGGATAGTTTTTCACATACATTTTCTAAAAGCAAAGTCTTTTATTTCCTTCAGCTTTTATTTTTTTAAGAGAAACATTGTATTTTAGTGATTCTTTTCTTTTTATCAGATGTGTTAAAAATGTTCACTCTGAGCTGTCAAACCCTCTTTTCCTGTTAAAACCTAATTATCACCAGCAGCTGAAACGCCAACAATAATTTCTTTTGTTGCTTTGTTTGTTTATTTAGTTAAAACATCATATTTCATAAAAACTACCTACAACTTTGGAGACGTCACAACAGCAGTTAGTCAGAAAGCACAAACATTTTCAGTTTTACAGCATCTGAGCAAAGTTTGATATGGAAGCTGAGATTCATAATAACTGATCTTTTAATGTGATCCAGCACAAAGTTGTTTTCATCAGATTTTAGTTTAAACTCTGACATTCACTCTCATGAAATGCTAGGTTTTTAATTTGGTGTTTCTGAAGCAGCCTCAGAGTTTCCTGACATTAATCTCTCCTCCTGTTCAGTTTTATTTGAATAAATCAAAACAAATATGATGGCTGACTCCATGTTTCTGTGAGTGACTCAAACTTAATCTCTGTCTGAGGATTCATTCAGGTCAAAACCAATTTAAGTAATAAAAGATGAACTGTTTTAAATAAATACAAAAAAACAACAACACATCCTTCACATTCTGGGAAGATAATTCATAAATGTGATGTTCCTGCTGACAGATTTAAGTCTGAACTTGAGCGATGTTGAAATCATGAGATAATCACAGTTGAAGCTCTAACTGAGGTCAAACCCCCACTCGGAGTGTGAGGTCAGTCTCTTTACAGCAGTCAGCACACACGCCTGTTTTCATCTGAGCCAAGCACTCACGTCACTCCATGGAGCCGTTTCCTCTTTATTGACTTGCTAATTGCCTGATTGTTGTTGTATTTCTATGGTTTTGCTGAATTAAATGAACATTGAAGCTCTGTCTACACTACTCCAGTTATTTTTTAAATGAAAGATTGTTTGCTGCTTTGCACCTCCTGCTCTCAAAAACTGAGTTTCTGCAGAGAAAAACTGAGATTTTAACACTTTCCAAAAGAAAAAACAATCACTTTTTTGATGTATTTCTGTTGACTTCAAAACTCATCAGACTGAGCATCCTGTTTGTTCACCTGCTCACTGTCACTTTGTGTCCTAAAAACTAAAACAACAGTTTGATCAGTTTTGTCTCTTTTTATCCTGATCCACCTTTAGGTTTATTGTTGTGCTGAAAGAGTTGATGACTAAGACTGAAACTGTTAACATAATCTAAGTTAATAAATATTTTTAAAAAGTTTTAATAAAGCTGTTTGCTCTCGTTAATGTGGATGTTCTCACAACTTAGTGACACTGCTTGTGTGTTACACTAATTCTATTTTGGATTCAAGTGGATCTGTTCATGAATCAAAAATACTCTTAGCAAAAAGTAGTATACTTGAAGTTTATTTTATTAAGTATACTTGAGTATAAGTTTAAATATATCAAGTATACTAGACACCATGTACTTGTTAGTGTACTAGAAATTATACTGATTTAATATTTGCTCGGGACTTTTTTTTAAGCGTACTTTTATTTACCATGTACACTAATATATGTATACTAGCAGTTCTTCTACAATATGTTTATGAAAGTATACTCAGAAGTATACTGAAAGTTATCAAGTATATTTTTAGTTTAATCTTGAAATATACTACAAATAAATCAGTCTGTGGGAAAATGTATTTTCAGTGTACTACTAAAGTTTATCTTGCCTAAAAGTTTAAACATTAGTATAGACTAAGTAATTTTTAGTATACTTTTAGTACAAGCCAAGTATATTGTAAGATAAACCTGGTTAAGTATATCTCAGATAAGTACATAATAAGTAAATTGGAAGTATACTCTATTATTTTGAGTTTAAAATTGGTATACTTAATGGATACTTGCACTTACTACTTTTTGCTAAGAGTATGTAAGATAAATGCTAGAATAGTGTAGACTAGGGGTATTCAACTGGTGGTCTGTGGGCCACATCCAGCCCGTGGGTGGCTTCTGTCTGGTCTGCCAATAAGGCCTCTCCCCCTCTAAAAAAGACATTAAATCTCAAAAATACAGAACTGAAGAGGACATGTTTTTTTTTTCTTTTGCATTCCCTCGCAGAAGCCGTTTATTACTGTTGTGCCTGCCGGTTTATTAACAAATTCATATGCTCACAATATATGGGAGTTAGCTACTTTAACTCAGTTTCAGAATGAATACACAGCTACACATAAAGGTATGTCATAGATATATATTTTAACTTTATACAGCCACAAAATATCACCGCCAATTTACCAAACTTGTGGCAACACATCCTGTTTTGGTAACCGCATATTTTAAAATAAAAGTTGGATTCAATACAGTTAATACAAAGCAAACTTTTGGGTAGGAACACAAAATTATTGTGAAATAACGCAATGGTATTGCATGATAACACAAAAGTATTGTGTGGGAACGCAAAGGTTTTGCGATGGAATGCAAAAGTAAAAAAAAATAAAATCCCTCCATGTTCTCTTCCTGGCTCCACAGAAAATGTATTATTATTTTTTTTTAAATAAATCAGTTTTGCATTTTAAGATTATGATTTAACACAACAAAATAAACAAATTTATAAAGTTAAAAATATTATTTGTTGTTTTATACAATGCAGTGTTTTCCCTATCATGATCGGGCAACGCTCACCCACCCCCACCCCCACCCCCTGAGCTTTGAGTAACTGTGCCCACTGAGCAATTTAGTTAAATAGCCCTGATGTAGATTTTTTTGATTGCAAACAATCTCTCTCTCTCTCTCTCTCTCTCTCTCTGTGTGTGTGGTAATTCACACATTCATAACACATTTATTGTGTATTTCTATCAGGTAAATGTTGGTGAATTCCACTTAAATTAGGGGAATACATAAACAAAAGGGTCATTTTATGTCCGGAACAGAAGTTGTGTTTTGAATCCTTTCTGGAACCTGAGGACAGGGGGTCAGCATGGGGTATATGGGGGTGGGGGCACCAGAAGGCAGGAAGGCAGGAGGGGAATCGATGATCACTGGTAGGTTGGGTTGGTTCTGGGTCACAAGCAGCACTTTCACCGACTGACCTGCTCGGAGAGCTGCTTGCCTCTGAGGAAGAAGCCCAGCAGGCAGCCGATGACCACGGCCAGCACCGACAGGATGAGCAGTCCGTTCTGCTTGCAGACATTCTTCACTCGGCCCCACACTTCTTCCAGAGCCAACGCCATCCTCCAGCTGTTTATCCCGGTCCTGTGCAAAACCACCAAAGCAACCCCCTCTTTCACCTCTTATTCAGCCATATAGAGCCCAGAACAACCTGCCGCCACGACGGAGGAAGAGTCAGACTGGGGACGATGTAGGTGGGGAAAGTAGCTGAAAGCTGGCTGATTAAGGAAAAATGGATCTTATGAGATAGAAACAAAAAAGATGAAGAAACTTAAGGAAGATTAAAAGCTGAATTGACAAGGTAGCGGTCCAAAATAAAGCACTCCGAGCCGCGTCCTTCGTAATTTCACATCAAACTAAGAGCATCACATAGAGACACTGCCCTCCACCTTCTGCTCCCCCTCCGCTGCTGGCACATTTCTGCTGACGGCCAACAGAGGGCCCTGCGACAGCTGGTGGTATTGTCCTCGGGGTTAATGCTACAATCCTATTAGGCCCTGCGCAGCCCAACTCAAATCTGAGGCTGGATTAGAGAGCTCTCTGAACAATTGCACACCGGATTGGTCCAGGGCAAAAAAATATTTAAAAAAATAAGAGATGGGTAAAAAAAATACACAAGTGACACAAGGTAAAGAACGAAAAACAGGGTCTTTGAGTCAGAGCAGGTTGTGCTTTAAATGCTCAACATTTTATTGACAGAGCAAATAAAGGCAGCTTTCTGCTCTGTGTGTTTGTGACAGCGTTCAGCCAGCGTGTGGGCAGCAGTCCATTAAGTTCACAGTCTCACAGCTAGCATTTCAGAGTGTTCTTTAGTGGTGTTAAATGTACATCCACACACATATAATCACAGTCATGACACATGAAGCATACAGGGAGAAAAATCATATAGAGGAATAAGAAAGATTAGTTCAGCGAGTTTCTTAAAAACATCATAAAAGAGCAAAACAAATCCACATGTTTGTCTTAAAGAGGTTTCAACTTTCTTTACAGTACTAATAGAACATTTTTACAAACCACTGATTCAATTCAAATCACTTCAATTCAGTTTATTTATATAACTCTTCCATCAAGATGGATTTATGACTGAAGGAACGTCCTCATCTTTTTATCATCTCTGTGGGTAACAATACATAAAAAACAAGTTTTTCTCCGACAACTTGGATGTGAAAAAACTACGGTTGTTAAAGTTTCGATCTGCACAACGTGCAGCGAGAGAGAGGGAGGAGGAGGGTGCGGGGATTATCCCGACGTAACTTTTCTACAGCGGGAGGGAGAAATTATGAGGATTTATTCTCTCTATACGTGTTTTAAAACGCAATAATTTCTTCATTATATTTCGAACTCCTGCTCAGTTGTCTCTGCTCAACAGGGCTGCAGGTGAGATGATGTAACTGACGATATGACAGTAGAGGGTAAATTTCTATCATAGGCCAACTTCATACCGTTTCTACCGTCTACCACATATACCGCACAGCCCTAGTTGAACCTCAAACATTTGGACGATGCTTTCAGTTTTTGGTTGAACTCCAAAAAGTTTTGAACTCAGAGAATGTGAACATCGAAGCAATTATGTAAGACGCGTCTCTATTGGTTAGTTTGTGCTTCCAGCCCAACGCAGAACGCTCCGGTCAGAAGGACAAGCAAGCAAGCGACACACAAAGTGGTTAAAATTATTCTTTTTGATTGAACTTATTTTTTGTTTGGTTGAAATTATTTTTTTTGATTGAAGCTGCTTTTTTGTTTGATTGAATAATAAAAAAATAAAAATACCTCCATAGACACAGAAGAACATTTACTTCAACTGTAAAACAAAGACTGTAAGAATACTGTAGGCTGTATTTTTTAAATAAATTTACAGATGGCGCCATTTTATTAACGCCACAAAGCATTCCGACTAAATTATAATGTTCACTAGGTCCTCCCGGGAGGCTTTTTTTTTTTACTTTCGGTATGAGGCTGTTTGAGCTCTTATTGAAGGTTAATCCTGGACAACGATCGGCTCCTTTAAAGGAAACCAGAGCTCCTTGACAAAGAGAGAGAACGTAGACACGCTCTGCTGTGCTCATTTTAATTCCCCCTACATATTTAGGATTAGTAAAACCATTTAAACATGAAAAATTATTTTGCAAATTTATAGTAAAAATAAATAAATTAAATAATTAAAATAACACAAACCTAAAATAGTCCCTCTGAATAAAGACAACCAGAATAAAACAAATGTCTAAAAGTCTTGTCATATTGTTTTCTAACTGTTTGTTTATTTATTTATTTACAAATTTATCTGTAAAAGGGGTATCTGAACATACAAAAATGTTTATAGCTCAAAAACTATTAAACACAAAAGCTTCAGAATTTATTTGGTTTAGCTCTGATGATGGGCTATCCTTCAGGTCTTCTGAGTTCTGCTATATTGGTGCGTGCGGGGGTCAATATGTTACCACTATGCTGTATCTAGTTATGATTATATTTACTAATAGGGAGACCAGGTATAGTTGTAACACTTTTTGCTTTACCGTATCTAACTCCTTGATTTTTGGAGATAGACTTCTAAAACTTTTATACAAACTACTCGCATGTGTTTACTACAAATGATATTGATTTAAAAAAGACTTTGTGACTTAATGTCAAAGACACAGATGCTCTTTGTTACAACTTACCCCAGTAGTGGGGTGAGTTGTAACAATAAGCCAAAAGAAGCAAAAATATAGGCTACGTTGTAGCCTATATTTTTTTATTTTTTATTTTTTATTTTTTATTTTTTATTTTTTTTTTAAATTTTACAAGTTTATTTGAGGAATACAACTACCCAGAACAATGTTTGTCACTTTTTTAAAATAATGTCAAACACCCATTTGAGTTCTATCCCCTGGCTAACTTGTCAATCTGCTGCTAGACTCAAATAGTTATAAGATCTTTTCTTGTGCCTCAGAAAACTTTGCTAGTTCAGTGTAACAAACACTGGTAAGATCACTGTATCCCTGTTTCTTCAGAGTCTGTAGTGATTTGCAATATCTCATCAGTGTATATGGAAAATCTATGTTTTTGTCTCCACAGATCTGATGGGTTGTAATGTAGTGTTACAACCCACCCCACACCTGTCAGACATAGTTTAGCTAGCTGTATTAGCATTGTGCTTTGAAATTAGCTGAGGAAAAAGGCAAAACATTTTGCTTGAGAAGATACCTTTTTAACTTACATCAGTTTTATGATTCTAGCTGTAACTGTGTATGTACCAAATAAAATATACCTTTGGTCAAAAAAATTACTTTCTTACCTAAAAATCATTTTTTTCTCATTAAAATTTGAACACACCAACTTTCAACCCTGATATCCACCATGTGGGGTTGGGAAGTGAGAGGCTTAATATTGAAATAATCACATGACTTCTATCTGCTCTCTAAATGGTAAACCTGTGGCGTTATAACTCACCTCGTGTTACAATCAACCCCGGTCTCCTCTAAATATGAGGCATTTGTTCATATATACAGATAGAGTATGCATAAGTATTAGCTTGGGCGCTAACACTATATCTTCATTAACCTTTTAGCATGTAGTATGTAACATGACACAGTCCCAAAGGTTTTCCAAATTTAATGCCAGCCTAATTATGACCCACGTACGTGAAGCGTAAGTGGGAGTCATATTGTTTTCGTATGTTTTTTGTCAGTGATTTTTGGTCAACCGTAGCACAAAAACAGCTGCACCAATTAACATGATATGGCAGGGCTGTAGATGAGTCTGACCTGCACTGCACCAGCCAACGGTTTTATGATAGACCCCATATGTGACCCATCACATCAAAATGAGGATTAAGTCAAAAAGTGGGATATGGAGAAATAGGCAAATATAGTATTTTGATTAAAACATTTGCAAAAATTGCATTTTGTCAAAACATAATGAATAAATGCTTTATCAATGTATTATTTGAATAAACTGTCTGAAATATAGTCATAAAACAAAATTTTGAAGCACTTCTTTGGGCAGTACCAACCAAAAACCTGATTTTGAGGAAAAATGCATTAAAATTTTGAGATTTTCCATGTGAGCTAGCAAAGTTTTTGTTTTTTTCCAGCTGGAAAATCTCAATATTCAAATACTATCTGACGTTTCTTCTTTAAATTGGCATTAAAAATTCCTTATTAAAGCTACATAAAATTAGGATTCAGATCAAATATTATGTATTATTGTAACCAACAAGACAAATTAAGTCATATATAAGGATTTACTTATGATATCAAAATGATACAGGTATCAAAATATAGCATTTAAAGCCAGGAATTTGAAAATGGAGTTAGGTCATTTTGACCAAATTTGACTTAATCCTCATTTCGATATGATGGGTCACATATTTGAGGAGGGGGCTCGATCTAAAAAGGGGGTGTCTGAACATGCAAAAATGATTATAACTCAGAAACTGTTCAACATAGGAGCTTCAGACTTTTTTGTTGTTTAGCTCTGATGAAGGGCTATCCATCAGGCCCACCAGTCAGCGCCCCCCTCCCCCCAATTTATCTGAAAAAGGGGTATCTGGATATGAAAAAATGGTTATAGCTCAAAAACTATTTAACATAGAAGCTTCAGCTTTTCTTTGCTTGTTTAGCTCTGATGAGGGGTTATCCATCAGGTCAACCAATGGGCACCCGCCCCCCCAAAAAAGAAAGACCCCACCCAAATCAGTACAATTTTGGGATGCACCTAGTAGCATGACATTTATTAGGAATAAAGACTTGTCAGTTCTGGTGCATTGCGGGGGTCATTATGTTACCGCTGTGTGGTATCTAGTTGTTTTTCTAATTTAGATTTTCTGTAATGAAACAACATATAAATAAAACAAAGAACAAGATTGATCTCAGTGCTTACTGAAACAAATGAAAGAGAAGCCCTTAAGTCAAATGTTTACCACATTTTCTGTCTGTCACCTCTAATGAGCTGTTGTTGCTGAATCGTGTTGGATGTGCATGAGCACACAGTGAAACAACTGACCTCCTCTGTCAGGCGTGTCACTCTTCAAAAAGAATCTCACTCTCAGGTTAAACCAACTGATATCAACAGGATTATAAAATGCTTTAATCAGTTAAAAACTGTAATCACCTAGCAGTTAATTAACTAAGAACAAGTTTAACAAATACAAACAACACACAAACAAACAAACACACACACACAATTTTTTTTTACATGAACTGATATTTTTTATGTATTGTCTTGGAAACTTGGCAGACATAAGGTCTCCTTTTTTCTCTCACATTGACAGAATTCAATGTGCTTTCCAAGTATCTGCTGTGATCATTTACTGTTGAAAGTAAACAATACACAAAACCAAATGTTGTATGTATAAACCTTGTGCAGAAAATTCTTCCTGCACTGATAAAAATAATTTGCTCTATCTACTATAAAATATTGAGGCAACTATTTACATAATTTATTTATGTTGATCGAGCACTATTGTTCTTTGTTTAAGTAGGTTTGGTGAAACCTTTGAAAAAACTACTCAACTTTTTTGATGTATTAAATAAAATTAGCCAGTATAACCAGCTTGGTTTTAGATAAAAGTTAAACTCCGTATAAATTATTTCATTTTAAAAAATGTATTTAATGACTTTGAAAAGTAGAATTACCTTAATTTATCATGTATATAAAAGCATACAGTGGTATGCGAAAGTTTGGTCAGCCTTGTTAATTTTCCTGATTTACCTTTATAAAACATTGATTGTTTGGATAAAATATCAGTTAAATATATCATATAAGGGACAAACACAGTGATATTGGAGAATGAAATGAAGCTGATATGATTTATAGAAAGTGTGCAATATTTGTTTAAACAAAATTAGGCAGGTGAATAAATAAATAAAAAAAAAACCTTAACTCAATATTTAGTAGATCCTCCTATCACAGAAATAACAGCCTCTAAACGCTTCTTATATCTTCTAATGAGAGTCTGGATTGTGACTGAAGGTATTTTAGACCATTCTTCTTTATAAAACATCTCTAGTTCATTCAGGTTTGATGGTTCCTGAACATGGACAGCTCTCTTTAAGTGACACCACAAATTTTCAATAATATTCAGGTCTGAGGACTGAGATGGTCATTCCATAACGTTATACTTGTTCCTCTGCATGAATGCATTAGTAGATTTTGAGCAGTGTTTAGAGTCGTTCTTATGTTGGAAGATCCAGCCCCGGCTTCAGCAGCTTCAGCTTTGTCACTACTGCAACTGTATATATTAACTGTTAAGCAAGTCGTTTTTTGTGTGCATGATTCTATGTTTTGAGTAAATATAAAATCAAAGCAAATTTTTAACTCACCTATCCTATTATGTTTTTCCAAACTGCAAAAAGGTAGCGCGTGTGTTTGCGCAAGACCTGTACACCCGTTCACCCCATGTCTGTTATGTGTGTCTCTCTCTTGAACAGTGTTCTTAACTGCAATTTTGTTCTGCATTGCATCTCTGATGTTGTGTGTGAATGACAATAAAGCTAAGTCTGATATATATATATATATATATATATATACACACACACATATCTCTATCTATCTATCTATCTATCTATCTATCTATCTATCTATCTATCTATCTATCTATCTATCTATCTATCTA
>JARVGW010000815.1:5565000-5580550 GCA_031762495.1 Anablepsoides rubrolineatus
GATACCTGGATCATTCTGATATCATAAGTAAATCCATGTATATGACTTAATTTGTCATGTTGGTTACAATAATACATAAATATTTGGTCTGAATCCTAATTTTCTGTAATTTTAATGAGGAATTTTTAACGCCAATATAAAGAAGAAACTTCAGATAGTATTTGAATATTGAGATTTTCCAGCTGGAAAAAAAACAAAAAATCTTTAGCTCACAGGGAAAATCTCAAAATTTTAATGCATTTTTCCTCAAAATTAGGTTTTTGGTTGGTACTGCCCAAAAAAGTGCTGCAAATTTTTGTTTTATGACTGTATTTCAGACAGTGCATTCAAATGATACATTGATAAGGCATTTGATCATTATGTTTTGAAAAAATGCAATTTTTCCAAACATTTTAATCAAAACACTATATTGCCTATTTCTCCATATCCCACTTTTGGACTTAATCCTCATTTCGATGTAATGGGTCACATATGACATTCTGTATCTCTGTCCTGCAGGTACATATGTTAATGAATTAATTAAGTTATTGGATACTTCCATCAACGAGTCAGATTAAAGTAAAGTACAAAATAAATTGTATACCATTTTTACAACCATTTAGCTCCTTGTCCTCCATGATTCTGTCCTAAAAGAGAGAAGAAATAGAGATAAAGGGTTTTTGACATAATGGTGCCATTTAAGCTACATCATGCTTCATTTACAGTTAACTCCAGCACAGCAGAGATATTATTCTAGAGTTTATAGACTAAAGAAAGGATTTCAGCAGAAACATTCTGCTAGAAGAGTAATCCACATTTTGAATCATGTATTAGGTTGATGTTGTTTTTTCACCAGAGGAGGATTTCTGAAATCACAATGACATTAAACAGCTACTAGAACATAGATATTCATCATTAACCATGAGTCTGGGCTTGACGTGTAAAAGTTCTGTGTTTTTATTTATTTATCTATATTCCACTCAGTGTCAGGCTGAGTTCATTGTGTGGTGTGTATTCACATTTCTGTAAGAATGTGCTTTTGCTTGTTCTCTTTATTTATATTTAATGCTGCTTGCAGAGTGCAAGATAAATAACTATTCTTCCCACTTCTGTCTCCCTGAAGGGAAACTCTTCTCAGAGATGATGTGCAGTAAAGAAATCTTCACAAACGATTGATTTTTGTGGTTTTAAAGCGCTTCTTTTTTTCTTATTTCCTTCTGTTAACGAGAATCTGGAGAGGTTGTCATTTGAGTTAAATGGAAGCTGTTTTGTCTCAGCTCTGATTTAGTTTCTCTTTTGTCTCCTCACCTGTCGACCTTTAGTTAGCTCACCTCATTGACGCCAATGAGATCAGGGAGACTTTTGACCCCAATCTTGTTCTCTATTATACTGTCCCAGTTCTCTCTGTGGATGTAGGAGTTATTCTCAGTTACAGCAGTTTGTTCTGGAAGACCCATGGGTGGGAGGGGACGGGGGGGTCCTCCCCCAGAAAGTTTTGAATAAAATAGATGGTAAATGATAAATGACTTGAACTTATATAGTGCTTTATCAAGCCCATATGGACCCCAAAGCACTTTACACTACAGTCATTCACACACTGATGCCATACAATCTGTTTTCTATGTCTTCTATACAAATGTTTCTATTTTTTATTTCCTCTCACTCTTCGTTGTCTTCCTGTCTGCTTCCATCCACTCAAACCTATCAGCTGTGATGTTAATGCAAGCGGAGCAACAGGTTGTTTCTTCTTTATCCAAGCCACTCCCATCATTAAAGCTGCCAGTAAAGTAAAGGGTCTGACTCCTGCAGCAGTCAGAAGACATGTTTTCCCACCTGTATTAATAATAAACACATGTATGTCTCTGTTTTAACAGTCTAAAGCTCTCAGGGATCTGGGAAATCAATAATCATGAATCTTTTTTCATTTAGATTGCAAGACATTAGATATTGATGTTTATAATTACGTTATTGTCAGAGGTGATTTTATTGTCAATAAAGATCAAGAGTTTTATTTTTTTCTTTATCAGAATCTTCATTCCTTTATTTAAAGTATAGGCATTAAAAAATCCCATTTCATTTTTTTAGAATTTTTGTGTTTATTTAGTTGTTTGGTTGAAAAGTGTTGGTCCCAAGCCTGGGTGAAAGCTGAGCTTTGTGTCAGGAAGGGCACACATTGTAAAACTCTTTTGTCAAAACAATGATGTGTTTGTCTAAATGACACCATACTGGATCGGTTCATGCCCGGTTTAACAACAAGGTGTCAAAAACTGTGCTACTGTTAGTCGAAGATCAGGAGGAGGGAAACATGTCAAGAGACAGAGAGAGGACAGGAAAGAGTGTAGGACTGAGGGCAGCATCTCTAAATGTAGGAACAATGAGAGATAAAGCTGCTGACATGATAGAAGGAGAGATGTTTTGGTCCACAGGTTGGACGTGAGGAAAAGGTAAAACTCTGGAAGGATCTAAATAAAGTAAAAATAAAGCGAGAGGTGATCAGAGCAGACCTGGGTGGACATGTTAGTGAAGGACACAGAGGAGATGAGGAAGTGATGGACAGGTTTGGTGTTAAGGAAATGAACCTGGAAGAACAGATGGTGGAGGATTTTGCTATAACATGGAGATGACTGTAGTCAAGGGCTGTGTCCAAATGAGTCCTCCGAAGACCGAATTTGTCAGACGCTTATGTCACAGTGCCGCGCCTGAAGCTGTCCAAATTTGAAGACTCCTCCAATACGGCCAACAAATGCATCCTTCTTTTTCCTCGATTTGAGGGACAGGTCTGAAAGATCTTTCTGGGTCCACCATATCCCATAATGCATTGCAGGCCGACCTGAGATTGGAGGCTGTAAGGTTGTGGCAGAGGAGAGCAGTAGATGGTGGAGCAGAGGATGACTGTTGTGGTGAAGAAGAGGAAAAGTCAGACTTGGAGAAGAAAAATAAAATCTGGTCATAGGAAGGATGGGAAATTAAGTGAGTTAAAAGTTTAATAAAACATATTATTTGACTATTATTAGACTTAAGAGAGTTGACCAAACAACTGGATGTTCCTTACAACAAATAACTTCCAATAGATGTTACTTTCTTGGTTTGATTTAAGCAGTATTACTAAAGCGTAAAATTATAATAAATAATAAAAAACAATCCATCTGACAAAATGTTGGTTTTCTGTTATTAATTTATCACATAAAACCCACCGACTTCTCCAACATCTTCACAGATGGATCTGTGGGACAGAAGTTGTTCAGAAATGTAAAAGTACATCCTTTCATTGCCCCCGCTGGAAAACAAAGTGTCTCTCCGGTGAAACCTGGCCACTCTAGTGCATAACTAATAGGCTGCCCCTTGTGTAATAATGCACATGTTTATTCAATCTTCTTAATTATTTAGAGCCAAATTAGTACTGAGTGTGGGTTGAAGCAAAACCAGGGCAGCAGTTAAAAACACCACTCCAGGAGCAGCTGCCGCTTGTTTATTATTAATAAATAGTAACCACTTCACTTAGCTGAACCCACAACACTTGTTGTCATTTCTGATGCTCCGTCCGTCTTTCGCAATTAATTCTGTAGCATTTGTTTAAACAAATGTTTAGAGAGAAACAAAATACAGAGTAATTGTGATGTACTGTATAGAATCGATGCACAAATTGGCAACTAAGAAGGCACCTTACATCTATGACTGTGTAGTAAGGCCAGTTTGCAGATAAAAAAAGAGTAAGTTTTTTCTGATAAATTTAAAAGATTTTTATTGGAAATTTCTGACTTTACAATGTCAGAAAATATGTCGTTTATATATATTTGCCTTTATGCATGAAACTTTCTGAGGGGGTTTCTTAGAAACTTTTTGAGCTCAGAGAATTTCATTGATCTTGAAAATGTATTAAATTAATGTCAAAACATCGGTATTTTTAGGCAGAAATTTACTCCTCTTTTTTCTTACTGCGAAATCACCCCAATACATCATTCTTTTAAAAGTCAAACTTTAAGCTACGTTTACTTTTATTTTAAACATTGTACTCATGATGCTCTATGATGCCTTATTTGTTTTTTACCTAAAAGCAGCTCATCTACAGTCATAGAGCAGGTTAAAGCCCAACTACTTTACTGCTTTTCTTAGTTAAGGGTACCAATGTAAAAAGCTTTACTCTTTGTTGCTTTTTGCCTTAAACAGCATTTTCTGTTTCTTGCACAATTTCTAATTCATTTCTCCTCCTACAACTTTTTCCAACAAAAAAAACTAAAACAAAAAGTGGATCAAAATGTGTAAATAATTAAAAGCAGAAAAATGCTTATTGTTCGTATTGATTTTTTTTGTTGTTTTTTAGTTTTTCTCTTTCTTTGATCACTTCCAGTGTTTCTCTTTTGTTCTCCCCCTCAGTGTTTCTTCAGTCACGCTCACATGATCCTTGTTGTCTCTCCCCAGGTGTTATTGTCTCTCATAGTGTCCCTTTATGTCTCACTGTTGATTTGTTGTTGCATTGTGTTGTGTTTGTTCCCTCGTGTGACCCTGAGAAGAATTCTGGAAGTTTTTTCTGCCAGGTCAGCTTCTTATTTTGTTGGTAATAAATACATTTTCATCAGACCTCTGAGCCTTCGAGTTCATCTGCACATTGGCTTCTGAAGGAACTGAAAACATTATAGTTTTTGTTCTCTGTGTCATCATTTCCTTTATTTATTTTCTTATTTTTTATTATGTGAGTACATATGGAGGATCAACACTGACATAAAAAAATAAAAGCAGAACTAAATAAATGTCCCAATAAATAAATACATGTAAAATGCAAACAATATACATATTTTACCTTATGCATTTCTGCCTCATTGTGTAAATAAGGTGGACAATCCTTCATGGGTCAGCTCCTCTCCTATTGGTCAACAGACAGGAAGAGCAGGATCCTTGTGAACGAGCATGTGCACTTTAGAATAGTTCACAAAAAGACTTAACTAACTACTAACACCTGCCTTAATTACTGATGCACTGCAGGGTTAGTAGATAATCAGTTCAAACATTCTCTAACCAATAATACATGTCTAACACATGGTGTTAAAAAAGAAAGCTGATGGTTGTAAAACATTTAGAGCAGCAGCTGCATTAGTGGCCTTCAGCAGTTCTTTAGAGATGTTCTAGTTTTATTCTGTTTAAACTCTTTCTGCTGCATCGATGGATGGTGTGAAAACATGAAGCGTCGTGGAGATGCTGCCGGTCAGTGAGAACCTGCAGCTGCTTTATGGCTGATTCTGGGTGAAATGTGGCAATCCTTTTCTGTAAGCAGCTGAAAGAGTAAAGGGAAGTGTTGTGGAAGCTGATCTCCCTGTGGTTTATGTAAACATTCAAATCTGACCTCTGCACAGCTGTGGGCTCATGGTGGGAATCCTCACGTCTCACTCTGCTTTTAGCTGGACGTGGCTGGAGTCAGAAAGAGACATAAAGAGATTGCAGTAGTCTGGGTATTTTTTTAAATACTTATTTGTGAAAAGTGTAAAATAAACTGAATTTTAAATTGTGCAAAATACATCAGCAAGACTTCTAAATATATAAAAGAATAAAAGAAAGATTTCACTTTCCTTTGTGTTTCGGTGAATCACTTCTTCATTTTTAGGATTTTGGACTACTTCATTCCATTTAAAGTCTGTTCCAGTCAGAATGGTGATTATATATCAGGAACGCTGTCATCCCACCTACCTGAGGATCAGGACTCACCTGCCTGATCCCACATCATATTCATAGATTAAAGGCAACCAAGCGTTTGCTCCTTGGCTTTAAAATGATCTGCCTGAGGAACTACGGCACGCTCAATCTTCATCTTCTTTGAAATCACTTCTGACATCTTACGTAACCATTATTTTCTTTTTTCTCTCAGCCTGGTTTGCTGTTACTCACTGGAACTGAGATTTCATGTTCTTCAATGATGTTTCTCAGCTTTCAAATGTTGTATCTTAATATTCCATCCAGTTTTTGCTCTTAACGTGGCTGTTGCACATCCTAACATTTACTTTGTTTAGTTTAGTTTATTAACTTTATTTATTTCTTTAAATATAAATTCTATATACAATAAAAAAACAAATTGCAAATAAAATGAAAGGCAGTAGTAGAAAAGAAAAAATCTATCTGCCCCATTTTCCCCCAAAAATCAAACAATATTAATCTACAAATAAGAAAAAACAAAACAAAAAACAACATTAAATCCTTCTCAAACTATTCATATCAATACACTTTGTAGATCAGATATTTAGCCAGTACCACTCAGCCATAGATTTATCCATCCTGTTAATAAAGTCTGTGTTGAAAAGCCAGTATTTATAAAACATCACAAACCTCTCCCATAATAATAAAAAAAGGAATAGCAACGACCCAACAAGTGACCTGGTATGATAATAGTCTTACCTCTGTTCTTTTTTGTTGCTGACAACAAATAGAAATACCTGAAAGACATAAATTCCAACAGTTTAATAGAGAAAGATGTTCTTAGAGGCTCGATAAAAGAGATCCATTGTGAAAAGGACTTGAATTGATCTAAAGCAAACAGAGCTCTTATATCTTTCACTCAGAGTGAAAGCTTCTTACCACATCCATCCTCTTCAGCTAAAGAGTGAAACACTGTGTCAGCCTTCAGGACTTCTTGTTTAAAACAAATTTAAGCCACAAGGTTTTCTTTTGTATAATCTTACCCAAGGTGGAGCACTGTGCACGGTTCTGCTCTGAGTTTGATTTGCTTACTGGAGTTTGACAGATTGGGGGTTTTTAATGGTCGATGCTCAAACAAGGCAGCAAACAAGCAGGATTTTGTTTGTGGACCATCAATATAACAGATCATTTTTTAACAAAGCACAGCTTTAATTTGGTGCTTTAGCCCCAGAGCATGTTTGGTACACATTTCCTCCTGTTCTACATTTTATTAAAGGCTCACTGGTAATGCTTCCAGGTGTAATGTTGTTAATTTAACAAAATAAATATAAGGCTTTAAAGATATTTCATTTGGTTTTGCCTTATTGTCTTGCTAATATGTTTTTGTTCTTTGAAACATCGGTTGAATATCCTGTTTAATATTCTGTTCAGTACTGATAACCCCCCACAGCCCGTATGAAAAGACAGCCTGTATGCACATCGTCACGAGTAATGCTGCGTTCATGCCAAACGCGTTTTCAGCATCAGAAATGCGTTCAACACTTCAAGTTGGACGTTTTGTTCACTTTGAGGTCAAACGCTCGTCATAATTGCACGCGGAACCTGCACCACCAAACATTTAAGTGATCGCCGATCATTCAGGATTTTCTTCCAGCCACATTTCTTCCTCAAAGACAAAGGATCCCCACTATCTTTCCAGTTTTTAACAATGTGTTGGACAGTTTTTAACCCAATTTTAGTAGTTTTTGCAATCTCCTTTGATGTTTTTTTCCTTCTTTTGTCATTTAGTTTTATGCCTACATTATTTTATTTTTTTCTCTTGGTTCTTTAGATGCCAAAGCCTGCCCCAGCGGAGAGTTCATGTGTGCCAATCGCAAATGCTTGGCCACCGTCTACGTGTGCGACGGCGACGACGACTGTGGAGACGGCAGCGACGAGCTCAAGTGCACCTCCCCTCTGACCTGCGGGCCCAACCACCTGCGCTGTAACACCTCGGAGTGCGTGCCGCTCATGTGGAGCTGTGACGGAGACCCGGACTGTTCAGACAGTTCGGACGAGGGGCCGGAGCGCTGCGGCGGGGATGGGGCCCCGTACCTGCCTAACCGCAGGGCCAATTGCACCGCCGGAGAGTTTCGCTGCAATAATGGGGAGTGTATTCGCCTGACCTGGAAGTGTGATGGAGATCCAGACTGCAAGGACAAGTCTGATGAGTCAGACTGCCGTAAGTTTCTAAATTACATTTTCTTTATGTGACCTTAATTGTTTCCTTTTTATTCTTTAATATGAAGACAGTTTAATACAAAGGAGGAATATTATGTTATGTATTTTCCAGGCACATACTTTAATAGACCTTTTGCACATTTTGGATATAACGCATGCACTTACATGGTTTTCACCCATTCACTGGAAGTAAGGGTGATCAGTAGCTGTGTTTACATGGACATAAGTAATCGGATAAACAGTCATTCGGAATAAAATGCATCATGTAAACACCTCATTCAGATTACTCTGACCCGATTCAGCTCGATCCGAATAAATTTGTAATCGGAATGAGTGAGGTGGTTTATGCCGATTGATAATCTGAACAACGTGCATGTAAACACTTAATCTGATCATTTTATTCTGATTGTGGAAAACTGACCTGACTGCGCATGTCTGCTGACTTTCATCCAGCGGTTTCTACTCTTTTGTGAAGGGAGGAGCAGCAGCGCTGCAGCACAGAACTTTTCCTCCCATTCTCTCATTCAATAAAGTAGGAAGACACACAGCCTTATATGAAGCTAAAACAGAATTCTCTGTAAGGCTGGGACTGAAAGAATAGAAAGCTTCATAAAAAAGTATTTCTCTTCTTATTATTCATTTCTGCTCAGCTGGAAATTGTAGTGTTTTATGATGGACATGTCCAAGCTGTCCCGTCTCTCTCAGTAGAGATCGGTACAAGACAAGGGAAGGAAGCAGAAAGGAAAAAGCGGATAAAGAAAAACGGATGTTTGGAGGGTTTTTTGTGTTAAATTCGTTGGGTACGTGATGCTTTTCTGTTGATAAACACTGCAGAGATGGGCTTCCTGATAAAAAGGCTTTTTCTATCAGCCGGTCACGGATGATTGAACCCTGAAGCTCTTGGCTCTCTAAAGTCAGAGTGTGAAGCTCAGATAGTTCCAGCCTTCATTACAGAGATGTGCAGCGCTCCCGTCAAACACACCTGTCATGGTGTGGGGGCTTTGTTTAAACGTTTTTTTTTATGATTTTATTTTACAAATTGAATTTACCTCTGGTATATCCACACATGCGTGACTATATGAAGAGTTTTTGCCTCAGAAATGGGCTTATAAAGCAGGTCTTCAGCAGAAAACAGATGTTATCGGTGGGATTCAGTCGTACGGTTTGTATTTCTGTGTATAAATGTGTCAAGACAGCAGCAGCCCTGTCTCCATTATGTTCCCTCTGTCCTGTTGATTGTGTGATAACACTAAATCTCATCCACTCAGTCATATATATTGCTTTTTTGTGGGGCTGGAGGAGAGTTATACGAGCATTCTGGGTGCTGTTGATGAAAAGCTTGTCTGTGGGTAGGATATTAATGAATTTTGGTGTGGCCCAGTGCAGCCTCCCTCTTTGGGCTTCTATATTGAAAATCATTCATCACACACCCTCAGGTTGTCGCTTTTTTTCTTTTCCACAGCACCAAACAGAATATGAATTAATTCCGATGGAGTATGTAATTCCTCAATATTGCTGATTTCATGCAAGCCTTTAACAAAGAAATAAGTGACATTAGTAAAATCCTGCAGCTTGAATCTTTCTTGGAAGCTAAATGTTTTCTTTGTGGCCATTATTGAAAACATAAAAACCCATTTCTCCCCCCCCCCCCTTTCTTTTTCTTTACGTAACTGTTGCTGGTACAGCTCTGCTGACGTGTCGACCTGATGAGTTTCAGTGTGGTGACGGCTCGTGCATCCACGGTACCAAACAGTGTAACAAGGTCCACGACTGTCCCGACCACAGTGACGAGTCTGGCTGCGTCAACGGTGGGTATCAGAACATTTCCTTCCTCCTGGACCCATCTTCAGTTTCTGCCTTTGTTGCTTATTTATTAAAAATACTCAACAACCAACTTGTGTTTGTAATATTTACTCAGTAAGCTTGGAGGTTAATGTAGGTTTTTAGTTAAATGACTTATGTTTGGTGGGAAGTGGAATATTTTCACTGGTATTTTTCATTTTATCTTGATGTTTAAAATAAGACCCAAATCTTAAAGTGCCTGTGACATGCATATTCTTTAAATACAAAAAGTCAAAGACAACATCTTTATATTTAAGAAAGTTGGAATAATACACACGATTTAACCCATTTTGTTCCATAACTGGCAGATTTTCTTTTGAGCTTGGCTCAGCCAAAGTGAAACAAGAAGTGACATCAAAGGGGAACTCTTTAACATAGAGAACTCTCTGGTCTTTGTTTATTGAAACAATATTATTTGAACTTTGACTCTTCTTCATCTCTGATAGAGACTCAAAATAATCTTAACATAAGATTATTCTCTACAGTCTGTAGCTGCGTTTCCATTGACCATAAAAACGCGCGAATTAGAATTTTGAAAATAAATTTGCTCAATAGAAACACGTCAATTTTGAAAAAACGTATGTTTTTCGACAAAATGTTTTAGTGCTAAGAAGAGGTGGTATTTCAGCCGTATCAAAATTGGTGTATTTCGCAAAACTGTAATGGAAACACTTTTTTCGCATCACGGGAGTCACGTGATCAAGAACCGGCTGTTTCTACTGGCGAAAAAGACGACAACAGGAAGTAAAAGTAGTAGTAAATTCACCGAAGTTGTAAAAGAAAGAAGTAAACTCACCGACTACAATTTCCCCAAAACAGCCTCGATAAGACGCCGACGTCTCCTCTGATGGTTGATGATGAGCGCTAGTGTCGTGGTAGCAGCATGCATGATTGTTTACATCCATTGTCGCCATGTTTGTAATGACTTATCGCGAGAACAAGCGTATTCACGAGTGACTTTAACAGTATTTTTTACCTAATAGAAACAGCGCAATTTCGAAACTGTTTTTTCGACAAAACAAAATATCGGCAAAGTTTTGCGCACATTTGTGTTCAGTCTCAGTAGTGTAAAAAACAACCCAAATTTAGTTATTTTTTAGATTTTTTGGGGACTTCCTATGCTTAATGGAAATATTCCTTTATATTTGTTTTTTTTTTCATGTAGCTAAACAATAGACACAGTTATCTTGGGTTTATTGTTTCTTTATTTAGTTGATGAATTTGTTTTTAACAGTTAAAGTAATGATGGGAATTTTCCAGATGTGTGAGATGAAGAAGCTGTTCTTTACTCTGCTTTTTATTCATTTGTTTTAATTTGCAGCCACCAAATGTGAAGGACCCCTGAAGTTTCAGTGTAAGAACGGAGAGTGCATTGACAGCTCCAAGGTGTGTGACTCTGTCAAGGACTGCAAGGACCGGTCTGATGAGCCCAAAAAAGAGTGTGGTAGGTGCTGTTTTTTTTATTGGAAAAGACATATAAATACACATGAATGACTCCTAATTTTCAAAGTACAGCACATCAAAAATAAATGAAATAAATGCTGAATGGGATTTTTTTTGGTCTGTTTGTTTTTTAAAATGCCGGTGACATATACGTATATCCTAGAAATACAGAAAGGTGAAATTAATAAACATGTTAACATTTCAGAAATTTGGCACAATCCACACGATTTTAGCCATTTTGTCACATAACAGGCATATTTCTTTTACACTTTCTGGCCAAAGGGAAATAGGAAGTGATGACAAAGGGGAATTTCCTGGCAGGCGTTCCTCTTTGTCACACAAAAATATCACAACAACAGTTCATATCAGTGGTGTGAGTTTCTTTGCCATATTTTAATAATGTTATCTGTCAAAAAAAAAATTGTACTTATTGTGAGCATTTGATGTCACGGACACTTTAAACAGACAATTGCCCTATTCTTGCAGGATTAGTTTTACCTAGGGACCCCATGCAATTTGTAAGAATTACAGAGGTTTTCTGTGTTGTCAATCAATCGGCCAACATAAGATTATCCCAACAAATCAATAAAAACAAATCACTCATGTTAGAGGGACGGCAGCTATGTTATCCACTGGTAATTTTTTATTTTTTAAAGCAGGGGTTCCCAAACTTTTCTATGCCAAGGCCCCCCAAATAACTTTAGCTTCTGGCCGGGGACCCCCTTGCAAGTTGACAATAAAATACACCAATGTAAAGAAATATCAACTTTTTAGAATGTTTTTTCTCACTTTTATTCACTATTGAATAGTTGTAAAGCCAGAAGTTGTAAAGCAAGTTTCCATAAGCTTTTAGCCAGGTTTCTTAGGTTTATTTTGATACCAAACATGTCCAGGTTCAACTGACAGATCTGGAGTTAAAAGAAGTTAAAAGAAATAGAAAACCATTCAGCTTTCTGAGGCCCCCCTAGCGCCCCCTGGCATGGCCCCCACTTTGGGAACCCCTGTTTTAAAGTCATGCTGTACCGTCTTATTCAGTTTGAACATTGTTCTAGATAATGTTTGATAAATTCTAAAACTGAAAAGATTTTCTTTTTTATTCAAACTGAGGTCTCGTGGCTCACTTTGACATTAGAGAAGCAGAAAGGTAAAAATAAAATAGAGCAAAAAGTTAAACTGGACTAAACTAGATGTAAAATAAAAAAACAACAATCCAGAACTGAATAATATATAATATATAATGATATGGAGGTGAAATACAAAACAAATAAAGTGTTAAATTCTCACAACAGACAGCTCAACTACAGTAAATGTTAGTGTGCTGTTAAAACACATGTGACATTATAACATTTAGTGATGGTTATTTACTTTATTTAGACAGATAGTTTCAGTTACAAGAGAGACCTGTAACACAGACAGAAGATCAGTTACATAAAAAAATACAATAATCATCAACAAATATTATCTTGACATTTATAAAAGAGTAGAGCTTTAAAAACAAGAACAGGTTTGAAATGATTTTTTCTGTTAAAATGTCAGAGGGCTCAAACTAGAGAGGTTCAGTTCTTGCTGCAGTGAATCCCAGGAAAATGAAGCAGAATAGGCCTAAAAAAACCAGACCCTTCTACGCTTTGCTTCGTACAGACGGTCTGGACTCTCAGCTATTAAGAAGTGATTGTTTGCTGGAGGCATGGCCTCTGTTAAAGTTGTGAGGATTGTGTGCAGGCAGAATGACCCAGGGCACAGGCAGGCTCAAAAAGGTAACAAAAAGCTTTAATAATAAACAAAAAGGCTGGCAAGGCAGCTCAAAACTTACAAAGATCTTCTCAGGGAGAACACAGAGCACACCACTCTGACTGAAGACAGCACAAAACAATGATCTGACACAGACTGAACACAGGACATAAAATATAAAGCAAACTAATTAAGGACAAGAAACACCTGGAAGGGACACAAGAGGAAACAGGTGGGCAAAGGCGGAACTGGAGCAGGGCAGAGATACACAGGGGAACACAGAAACACTAGAAAACTAAGGAAAATAAACACAGATTATGACAGAAGTTTAAATTGATTGGATCTGATTTTACCCAATCGCTAACGTTTGGCCGTGACATATGTAGTTCGACCAACTCAACTGTGACTGAAGCTAAGCTAAGAGGCTAACCTGAAATAGCGTGCGCTGTAAACAACTATCTGCTACTGGGAAGAGAGAAGTACAGAGCCAAACGAGACGGCTGTAAATGAGTGCTGCAGGCTTTGAGAGACACATTTCATTTAATTTGGAAGCCTTGTTAACACAAACTGGCTTCATTCACTTCCTCCGCTGCCATTGCTAAACTACAGTCGTTCACAATTCCTACTCCTGTTCAATGATTGGCCCGTTTGAAATTCTACCGGAGAAATCCAAGTCAATGGGAGAAAGCCCAGATGAAGCAGAGAAGAGACATTAGAAATGAGGGGAATTGTGTAGGAAGGCACTGGCTGGGCTAGGCCTAGAATGGATTTGTATGTGAAGATTGAAAAGTCTGCAGGAAGATGACGATGGTCTGTTTACCAGCCAGGATAAAGTACAGTGGTGTGTGAGAGGTTTAGATTTAAACCAGATGAGCAACATCCAGTGTGTGCAGAGAGCTGCTCGACTCATTCAAGCATCACCACAGTCCAACAGTGCTAGAAGACTTCAGACATGAGATATTTAAGATCCACTGAAAGGAAGTATGAAATATTTCTAAAAAAATTCTAATTCATTTTCAAGTTGTTTATGTTTATAGTCGATATGACACCTGAAGGAGAGTATTTTATGAATGACATGTTGAAGTCTTTATTTGTTTCAACAACTGTGCCATTTGTGGACCTACTAGGCAGGTAGAGTGTGTCACTTTTTGTTTTTTTGCTTACAAACACGGCTTTTCAGTTAAAGTGGAGCTGATAAGATGGACTCAAATGCAGACTTCAGACTCTCAGCAATCAATGTTACAGACTTTTTGCACAAAGCATGAGTGTTTTGATACTTTTGGCAGTAAATCTTTTCCACACAGCTGATTTGAAACAAACTAGAAACTAGCCATCCTGTCATTGCTTGGGTGTAGAGATTATTAAATATAATCTTCTAGTCTTTTTTTGATGTGGCAGTAAACCAGGAAAAACATCTTTGTTGTGTGGATAAGAGTAGGACTGGACCCTGACATCTGTATTGTGATGGTTTATTACAAAGACAAGTATCATTACTCCTCCACACATTACTGCATGTAAATGAATGAGTCTGATTAGTGTGCAGGAGACGTGGGCCTTAGTTTGTTTTCTGTTTATTAGAATAGGAACAAGGTTTGGTTTATCACATTTATAAAAACACTAAAACCACAAACTCCCACAGCACCTAAGATCCAATATATGAAATGCTTTTATGCACTATTAAATAAGTATATTGTAATATATGGGTGATAGTCCCCAAAAAGCACAGAACATGTTTACTTTAAATAAGATTTATAAAAATGGTGGACATCTGAACAGATGGGTTTGTGTATCGTCATCTCTAAACTGTTTATCAGATTATGTGCAACAGAGTAGGTTTGAGTTGAAAGACATCATGTGTGTCGACGTTTTGACTTCACAGCATCAGAAGCAGACAGAGTCTCATAAAATGACATTTCCTCTGAGCAAATTAGATTTGAGTGGGAAAAGCGTCAGCTGGTTGAGTGGACTGACCTCTGCCAGCGAAGGAAATTGCAAAACTGGCACCGACATTCCACAGTGTAATTCTCCTCACTTCTTCCTCCTCCTCCTTTTTCACCTCCAGCCCTGTTCTCAGCTCATTAAAAGCATGTCCCCACACACCTTGCTCCTCTCTCTGCTCACTCAGCCGATTCCTCGCAAGATGTTCCACAGTTAAACACACACAGAGACGTTGGTGTGGGATTCTCCACTGAACGAAACAATCCTAATCGCTGACGCTTTGAGTGACTTCACTTGCTGAACCAACCTTTTACATGTGAAATAAAGAGCATTCTCTCTCACCACATGGACAAATGTTTTCCGCTCTCATTAGAAATAATGACATATCACCACAGTGCTGACCCATTACTCAACGCACCATTTGTTCCTTTGACTGAGAGGAAAACTAAAATTTAGGCTGATATCCAAAAGCTATATTGGCAGGAAGGAAAGACAGATTAGGTGGAGCAAAATATGTGTTGTATGATTAAAGGAAGTGGTAGGAAAGTTTGATAACCCACTTAGAATCCAAAGGTTTGTTCAGGTTTTAACAAGGCCTCTCCTCAAAGTTCAGTTTTACCCCATAGACTTAAATATCACTAGACTGAGCCCCGCCCATATTGTCTACTGGTAGTGTATGTGACAGCATGGAGGAAATGGTGTCAAACAGGGCAACAGCTCACAGCCTCCATAGAGACTAATAGATAAACAACAAGCTGAACTGGATCTGTTTCAC
>JARVGW010000815.1:5602145-5617358 GCA_031762495.1 Anablepsoides rubrolineatus
TAAGTGTATTTAATTTAGTTATAATGTAAATACAATAAAAATTAAACCAAGATTTAGAATAATTATCATTTTTATTCATACATTGGTAATCTCTGATTGGGCCTCGAGCCACTTTATGTTCAACAAATTGGGCCCCGAGGTCAAAAAGGTTAAGAACCCCTGTTCTAAAAGACCTTATGTTTATGTCCCAGTTATCGTAGGAGGTGTGTGTGAAAATTTGGCGCATCACCTGTTGCAATTTCAAAAAATTTTTAAGGGGGTTTACAATCAAGTAACTATGTTACCTTCAGTTGTTATAAAAATGATGTAAAATTAGCTTGACTTTGCATCACAGTCTATCTAAACACCTTGAAATTGGATTCTTTCTCTGTAAGAACCTCCTACCATTACAGACACTCCCACTTCAGCACACCCTCACAGGGGAGGGGTGCTCTTTGGGGTGGGAGTTTGGCTGCAAACTGAGCTCCAGGGTGGAGCTTTGTACAAATAGGCAGAGTTTTGTACCAGCAAGTGTTTAGGCAGCTACACCTGGCCACAGGAGATTCAAGGATTTCTCAAACATGAATGAATCAGTCAAAGCAACACTCTGAGTATATTATTGATGAAGGATTGATATTATAACATGATATAAAGCTCAACAATGTCCATTTTGCACAATACCCCCCCTGTAAATACTGTCATCATATTTTAATACAACATATTTGTAAACCAAAATACCATCGTTTAGTCCATCTATAGTGAAAAAATGTATTCAATTTAATATTAAATATTGATTTTTCATATAATATTATTCAAAGACTCTTCTTCTCTTAGTAAACTAAAACCTTTTTTAACAAGTTACAAAGTAATGAGTTCAGTAGAAATGTTATTGCAGTACATTCTTAATTTCGGTCCAACCAATCGTGAATTAAATGAAGCTGAAAGGTGTGACTGTTCATTCCGCCTGTAATCAGCATGCATGATAAGAAAAGGTTAAACTGCTGGTGGAGAAGTAAAAAAACCAGAAACTTGGCATCCTAAACATTATTAATGTAATTTATGGATACACTGTGAAATGAGGATCCTTACTTGAGACTAAGACATTGTAGGGTAATGAGAAAGTTCATAATTTTGCTCCATAATGATGCTGAAATCAAATTAACTCTAAACATTTATGATGATTTTTTTAAGTCTGTTTGACCCGATGTTGACCCAAACCCTCTGCACCACTGTCTCTTCCCCTCCTGTCCTCTGCATGCCTGTTCTGCTCCTCTCTGTGCCTCTCATCTCACACATTCAACTCGTTCTGCCTCGTTAACGCTCCCCCCTTCCCATGTCCCCCGCCGCTGTGTGTTAAACACATGCAGTTCCTATCGTTGCCACAGTGGTGTTCGGCCTGGTCTGCGCCGGCGTCTACCTGGTGTGGCGGAACTGGCGGCGCAACTCCACCAAGAGCATGAACTTCGACAACCCCGTCTACCGCAAAACCACCGGCGAGAGCGAGGAGGACGAGATCCACATCGGACGGACTGACTCCATGGCGCACCACGTGCACCACCACCCGTTTCCCCAGGGCGTCAGCATGGGAGTGATGGGAGCTGGGGGCGGCACCTGCCCGCAGTTCATCGCCCTGCCACTGGGGGGCAGCATGCCGGACCCAGGGACTCACTGGTACACGGAGCAACCCATGCTCTCCACCGCAAAGTGACCACCGGGGGCTGCTGCTGGCGACGACGGCCCCTCAAGCACACACAGGGAGGTCAGAGGAAGACTGGACCGAGTTTACTGAAGGGATGAACAACATATCAAGTCATGACGCCTTTAAGAGCCATGTCAGATGCCAAATTCATCAAAAATAACTTCAGTGTTAATTCAAGTAACATGATTCCTTAGAAAAGAAATATCATGTCTTTACTGAGATAAAGAGGGTTCTGTTTGTCTCCAGAAAGTGCTGAGAATAATTAATGTGTGCCAGTGTGATCCTGACGTTGACCTAAGCTTGAAAACGGAGTTAAATTGGTTTGTTTCTACTTTTTGTATTCAAACTTGAGTAAGGTGTGTGTGTGTGTGTGTCTTATATTCAGTGGATGGCTTGATGAGAGCTTCTCTTCTGTCCTTGATGTTTTCATTTGGGCATTGAGTTATTCCTGGTTGGCAGTGGAGCCGTGGGACAGCTGCTGAGGAAGGAGGAGCCCTGAAACTGGGACAGTCCGTGTGTTGGTGAGACAATCTGTACAGATTGGTGTTCAGCTCCATCACATATGTTGTTCCTTGAGTTGTTTTGTGTTGTAAACCTTTTGATGGATAAGTTTCTCTGGTCTATGCTACGGCAGATTCTCTGCTGTGTTCACATCGCTCCAGCTTTACAAAGTCCGTCTCACTTTGTCTTGGCCCTGCCATCATTAAACTTTGATTCTGTGCTGACATGATTAATAACTGAGAATGAATTGAAAAATGATAACAGGAAGGAAAAAAACACAAGCTACAGTTGTTTTGTATGATGGCGTATTTGGGCCACACAAGATTTGTTTTTATTTTTTTAAATTACGAGAATAATGTCCTAATATTATGACATTAAAGTCGTATAGAAATAAAGTCATAATATTATGATAATAAAGTCGTAACATTACGAGATTAAAGTCATAATATTTTAAGAAAAACGTCAGAATGTTCTAAAATTAAAGTTAGAATATTATACCCTTTACATGAAAAAGCCTGCAGTTATCACTGCATTAAAATGAGGAATGTTGAGCAACTTGTCAAGTTGTTCTTTAGTATTGCTTAAAAATAAATAGTTAATCTTTTAGGACATTAGCATCAAATTATCAGTAGCAGAACTTCGAAATTGTGCAAACGACTATATGATAAACTGAAGCTGTATTGTATTTAATGGTTGCATTGACAGATTTAGTCGTCATGTAGCTAATTTGGATGAAAGCATATTATTTTAACAGTGACCCAAGTCATCGCGGATTATTTCATAAACACAAAGACGTATATGTCTGTCCACAGAAGGTGTGGGGAAAATAAGGAGGAACGGAAAATGACACGTCATGTAAGATTATGACTTTTTTCTCGTATTATTATGACTTTATTGTCATAATAATAATAAAATAAAATCTGGTTGTGTGGCCTTACTTCGTCGTAATTTAAGCTAATGTTTACTCTCTCTGGGCTGCTGCTTCTGGTGACTGGTCAGAACATAAAAATTGCAAGAAACAAGGACATTTCCAGTTTGGAACCAGTCAGTGGTGCTGTTGTATTTCGAAGAGTCGGTTTCTAAAAATCACAGCTAGCCCGTGCACATTATTTCATTGTCGACCACCTGCTTTGTTGGCAGCCACCCACTCATGTATGATTTATTCTACTGGAGTACACATTTAACCTGAAGATTGGAATCGTTTTAAGGAGTATTTAAAAATACCCACCTGGACATTTAAGGCTGTAGCCTTAGATGTTTTCAGCTCTAGCACTCTGGAGTTGTGAACAATAAGTTGTAGATTTAAGACAACAACAACAGCTCTGACTGTTGTGATAGAAAATTTGTTGAACAAATATTTTTACCACGTATAACTTGAGGAACAAACTTCTAGAGATTTCCTCCTAAATGGTATTCACCAACTATTCACCAGACGTTGCAGACCAGTGAGATACTCACTGGTTGTGTCTCAGTTCAGGAGCTGCAGCTCACATAGACTCAAACAGATGACAAAACCCTGAAAACATAGGCTGCATCTGAGTATCATGCAAGGACGACAATAATCCCAGCATTCGTTTCATCACAATTAATATTGTTTGTTTTTTTACGACAGAGTTTGGAAATTTAACAAAGACCAAAGAATTCCTTTTTAAATGCATGTTCAGCAACTTAGCCTTTTGCTGCAATGAGACGTTAAATAAAATGAAACTACAAGTACTGGAAGTAAACCCAAATTATTCATGTTTTTTATTTACGTGTAAAGATTTTTAATAATACTGAACTTCTGAAGGTATACCTCTGAATACATGCTCTGACTGAAGGGATGTGATATAAAACATCACAATGGTAACTGGGCAGCGCATGGTCAAACACGTTATCATTAGACTAGACCGTCTCATTTAACAGCTGTTTTATGCAGCCGACACTAACGGCCTATGGCCCACATAAGGTGTGACTGTGGTCTGCATGGGCTGCAACCTCTGAATTGAGACACAGCTACTTAGTAATCTTGTTTCTTTGTACTTTGACATCCGCAATGTGGATAATTTCACCACCTTTTTTTCTTTTTTATTTAGGGTCCCATACTTCCTGGGTCCCAACACACAAAATAAAACATCAAAACAAAACAACACAATCACTAAACAAACACATTAAATATGAAAGTACAAATAAAACGTAGGATCAAAAACAAAGACCTAGTGGAATGGCATGAGTATCTCAGAATGTACTCTAGAATGGTTTAGACCACTGGTTCCCAAACTTTTCAACTTTTCACCCACAAGATAACACGAACAGAGCCCTGTGCCCCAACTGATTTTGAGTAATAAATATTGGTGTCAGGTCAAATAAACAAGAGCATAAACATATTCATTATGCTGCTTACATCAATTTTTAAATATACCAACCAAAATCCTTTATAATAAGTGAGATAAGAGATTGTTGTTGTTTTTAAATGGAATCCATTCTGAAAATCATTTCAAGACCCCACCATGATGTTTCAGGACCAACAGTGGGGTCTTGACCCCTATTTGGGAACCACTGGTGTAGACGGACAGAAAATATCTGCTTAAAACATAAATCTGTAGCGGTGTGGATGGGACCTGATACTTCACACAGAATCTGACATATTCTGTTTAACCTCATGACAGCCTGTGTTTTAGCAATGAGCGGCAGAGGACTGAAAGAAAGTTGAACACGTAAATATTTGGTTTGTCTTTTTTTGATCAGAGGGGAGTTGAGGTTAGAGAGAAACAGAAGTTTTCTTCTTTACTGTGACTTGTTTCCATGTTAAATGGTTTGAGAAAAAGCAATAGGCTGCAGCTAGCAGCCAGCTGAGGTGTTTCATGTTGACAGAAATCACTGAGTGTTAATAATTTCATTTGATGACCTGCTTTTGACTGTGACATACGCACACATAGATCCACACGGGCCGCAGAGGCGGCAAACTGCTGCTGTCCTCCAGAGGACGGGGGGAAACGTGTGTTTGCTCTCTGAAAACACAACCAGCACGAGCAACTGCTCACCAGCTGACAATACACACATTGACTGTCCCGCGTTAGACGCTTTGTACAGCTGACTGTGTGGCTCGCTCTCCTCCCATCGAGGTGGTTATCTGAGCTGACGGTTCTGAGCGGCGGGGCCCAGCTGGTGCCTGCATCATGTAACCACTGACGACAAACGTCCCACTATGATGCGAGCAGGCGGAGAGCGACCGGGCCTGCGGGTGAACACGCTGCATGCTGGTGTCTCCTCGTCACTGACACTGTTGACTTCATTCACAAAACCTGAACACTCTGTGTGTGTGTGTGTAGGTGTGTGTGTGTGTGTGTGTGTGTGTGTGTGCACTCGTTAATATGCATGTGTGCCCACATTCATCACACAGCCATATTTGAACTGTTTTGGATGCTCATAGTTGCACAACCCTCTTAGAATGCCTTCTGTATTGTGTATCACATGAAAGAAGACAGGTTTGTGTGTGTGTGTGTGTGTGTGTGTACATGTTTTTGCTACCTAGTGTGGATGATTTTTGGACATTTTCCTGGTACACGCAGCCTGGTGGGGACCCACTGTTCCTAATGGGGACAAAAGCCCGGTCTCCATTGGCAGAGATACTGTTTGTGGGTCAGGGGTTCGGTTTAGGACCAAGGTGTGAATTAAGTTTAGGTTAGGTTTGGTGTCAGGTGTGTACCTGTGAGGTTAGGTTTAGGGTAGGGGGTCAGGGTTAGGCTGTAGAAATGTCCAGTAAATGAATGGAAGTCAATGCAAAGTCCCCACGAGGATAGAAGAACAAACGTGTGTGTGTAAGAGTGTGGGTGTATGTGCAAAACTGGAAAAGCTTAGAGGGTGTTTTTTTTGATTTCCTGGTTTGTAAATATGTTTTCATACTGTTTTTGATATTGTATTGTAAAAATCTGTAAAGAAAAAGTTGTACATAAGATTTTAGATAAAGTGTTGACGAGCATATTAATTTATTTGTATAAAGAAAAACTGTTCCCCCCCGATTGTAAGAAATGAGTTCCTCACCAAAGTGGTTTGTTTGGTTTGTGTTGTTTCTTGCTGTGCATCTTTTAGCATCTTTACTTGTATGAAACTCTTTTTTTAACCTTTAAATGCTGAAAATTTCCCCTAAAAAACAGTCAACATTTGTAAAACGAGTCACAATCTTAATGTCAATGGAAGTTTTGTTTGTTTGTGCCTTTGTTTCCATTTTTACTTTTATTTCTGTTTGTTTTTTTCATTAAACGAACAGATCAGCCAACTTAAAAAAAACTGTTTTAAGACCAAACTAGTTCAACTATTTGATTTTATTTACTTTTAAATATCTTTATTTATTGATATATAAAATTTGACTAAAAATCCTCAGCCTGTGTCCTTGAATCTTTTTATAAACTGTATTAGGCCAAAACTGAAGTATTTAGCATACATACACACATATACAGTATATTATATATTTATAAGCAGAATCGGCCAAGTACCAGGAGAGCCAAGTACTACTGGTCAACAAAAGCGTAGCTCCAGACTGTAAGACCAGACATAGACCTGTGCAACACCTAGAGTGACTACAGGGAAGTGTGTGACTCGATGCCACACATGGATACTGGAGTGTTTGAAACTCTACATCAACAGAACACTAAGAGCCTTAATCAAAAACTTGATAGGAATGTAGAAGATGACTCTAGAGGCCAAGTCAAATCCAACTGACTGGACAGCAGGTTCACACTCCTGACTCGTCAACATATTGACGCTTGGTCAGGTACTGTCTGCATCCAGTTTTGCTGCGTCAGGTAACCCCCTTTTATTCACGCCTTTTATTCACGCCCATGGCTTTTCTGAGTTGCGCCACATAGGGGGTCTTTGGGTTGGGGTCTGTGGTTAATATGAGGGATCAGGACTGAGGTCAGGGATAGGATGTATATGGCTAATAGTTCAATTTAGGGTCTGGGACGGTTAGTTGCCATGCATTTGCTACTCTTTTTAAAAATATGACCACGTGCTCCTCCTCCTCCGTCTTATCTTGTTAATAACTAACACGAGGGGGTTACCTGACCAAGTGCCAATACTTGACAATTTGGGATTGAGAATGGGTTGGACTGGATAAGTGCATTTGGGTTGTGTCCAAGAGAAGAAAGGTGATCACAACTGAAAGAGCTGAGCTGCCTGAAGGCAACGTTGCAAATGGATGACTGCTACAAATACCTTAAAATCTCACAATCAAATGGTAATTATAATGAGGCTGCAAGAAAGTTAGCCACAACCAAGACCCTGCAGAGAGTCAGGCAGGTCTTGAAGAGCCAACTTACTGGCAAGAACAAAACCCAAGCCATCATCACATGTGCATCAGATAACAGCTGGTACAACAACCTGGCCAAAAGGAGGAGACAGAAACCACTAACATCAAGACTCAAAAGCTCCTCACAATACATGGAGGGTTTCATGCACCCTGAGACTATATACTAAAGAGAAAGGAGGGAGGCAGAGGACTAGTGACGTCCGAGCCACTATAAGACCCTGGGGTATATCAGGAGGCAAGCCCCTGATGATGAACTGATGAGTGAATGTCTCAGGTGGCAGAAACCTAATGTGGAAGAAGTAGAACAAGATATGTTCCTACTAGAGGTGTAAATAAACCAGCTTTATTGCGATACAATATTACATCGATATGTTTGGATGACGATTCAATATTTCTCAACATCACAGAGAGAAGAAAGGTGATCACTTTGTCACAGCCTAATTATGATTATCATTGATTGTGAAATTTCATGGTATTTGTAGACGTCCTCCATCTGCAGCGTTGCCTCCAGGTAGCTCAACTCTTTCAGTTGTGATCACCTTTCTTCTCTTGGACACAACTCAACTGCACTTGTCCAGTCAGTTGGCTTTGACTTGGCCTTTAGAGTCATCTTCCACAAAGTTTGCCACAATACGATTTGTGCTAGATGGGCATATGATTTTGATTCACATTGAGCATAATGATGATATAGATTGATATTTTCATTTTGCCTCAATATAATTGAATTATTAACAATTTTATCGATATAGATCGATATATTGTTACACCTCTAGTCCCTACATGGTATGTACCACCAGCAGATTGAGGAAGTGGCTGACCCCAACAAACCCTACCAGTGGCTAGAGAGGGCTGGACTGAAGGTCACTAATCATGGCAGCAGAAGAGCAGGCCAGGGTCGACCATACAAGGCAGGACTCGTGATGCAGGCAAAGATGCTTCTGAGACAGTCCACTCCAGCAGACAAAGCATACATGAGACTTTATAACAAGTGGCCCAGATGTACATGAACATCTGGGCGTAGAGGTCCCAGAATCAAAAGTGGGAGACGCCATCAGGAGTGGAGAAGAGTGTCGGGGCTAAGATTCTCTGGTACTTCTAGACCAGTGGTGCCCATTTGATTTGGCCCATCAGCAGTTGTCCTGGTTACTAGATTATAATCTGCTGTCCTATGTAAAAACATTATATTTACACTTTTCAACCATTGGTCCAACTATAGGTACAAGGAGCTGTAGTCAGATAGTCTTAACTCATGAAACTCACTTTATCTTTGAATTATGTAAAGATTAAACATAAAATACAAGTAACTACAAGAGACATTTAGATTAGCTTTAAGCCCATATCTAGATTTCCACACCTTATAAGACCCCATATACTCAAATTTTAAATTATGAAAAGTCCCATGAGTCTTTGCTGCCCGATTAACATTGAATTTTCTCCATATCCATGGGCTGAAAACAAAAAAACAAACAAAAGAATGTGGGCAGCTGCACTGGCTGCTAGCTTAATCATAAAAAAAATAAGATAACTTTACTTAAGAAGTATTTGCATTTCTTATATTATTGCATTTGGCCCACGGCCCTCAGATTGATTTTAATTTTGGCCCTGTCAGTTAAAATGTTTGGGCACCCCTGTTCTAGACTGACAAAGAGGTTATGGCTAACCAACCGGACATTGTAAAGAAAAACAGTCAAATAGAAGCATAGCTTATAGTTTTGTTTGTCTTAGTCCTCTGGGACATTATAATCATTAGACAGACAACCGTACTTTTATTTTAAAGACGTTTCACCTTTGGTTTGTGGAGTTTCTTCAGGTCAAACTGAAAAATGTAAATTTCCAACTTTTTAAACTGTGTTGTTTGAAGTCACTCTCCCTGCCCTCCTGAGGCTAGTTAGGGATTTTGTTGACTTGGCAAGATGTTATTGAAAGAGGTGATAAACTGACCGAGGACTAGATTTAAAACTGATTTGTCAGTTCTGGAGAGGTAAAACCAAAGATATGTTTTTTTGTGTTTGATTTCCTTTATGTTTTAGAAAAAAATAACACTTGACAACATTTAAGGGTTAGCTCTTCAGATCAAGGTGCAGCAGACCTTGGAGGACATGAATGTTCATATTTTAAGTTTATCCAATGAAAAAGACCAACACTAAACAGAGGAGGTGGTCTCAGTTTTGGACTTTTGACTTTGTTACAATACAGTTTTCAATCCAAAGCACAGACAAACTTGCAGCCTTTTTTTTTATTCTTTGGCAAATTCTAAGCCGAATTTGAATCAATGGATCGATCAAAACATGTTCTGAAACAACCATATCAAAGGCTGCTAAAGTCACCAAGAAACGCGCAGCAGCTGTCAGCTGATAAGGTAAGGCAGATTAATTTATTGTTTTTCTTTGTTACACAAACATCTGTTACATGGGAGGTAACATATTACCCACTATAGACTGTGCTGAGGCAGTAGGACCCCCTGAATGTAAAGCCAGACTGACTGAAATGTGTTTCGCCTTCGTCCATTAGCCAAGTGATTCATCAGCCGACGGGAAACCGGCAGCAGACAAATCCAATCCATTATCGTTATTAAAGTAAAGCAGGAGGAAATGCCTTCAAACTCAGCTGCCTTGTAGAAAACCTAGTCAGGGACTTATTACATAAGTATTCTTTATTGGTCCGTTGGTGCCTGCAGCAGAGAAAAGAGGTGTCACAGATGTTTACTGCTGCACAAAGGCTGAGATAAGCTCCTTTATTCAATCTGACATTAAGGCTTGTTGCGATGGGGGGATGGTGTTTTCCTCCCTAAGCTTCTGTAAAACAAGCACCAGATAGGTTTGTTTGTTTTCCAGAAACATTCTTTTATAAAAGGGCACTTTTACATATTTATCTAGCTTTACTGTTGGGTTTGTTTTATCCAAGACACAAAACTAACAGAGACGTTTCATCCATCTAACCATCATGTTCTCTCTATAAGAGATATATTTACTCCAGGTCATTACAGCAAGACAGCCAGCTTGGCTCCAGGGTGAAAGAGATAGTCTTCTTCTGTCAGACAGAAATTCAGCATCTTTTCAATCTCTGTACTCGATTCTTTAAGTCCTGTCTCACAAACATCACTCCATTCAGCAGTCCAAACCTTCTGCTCCTCATTGTCTCCCTGAATCTGAGAGGAACAACGGCTGATGAAGGAAACAGGCTTTCACCTCTCACTGAGACGTTGCAGCTTGTCTTGCAACTAGACTTGCAGGTGGTCCATGCAGCTGGACCTGTAGGTGGTCCTGCAGGTGAAGTGTCCACACTCTGCCTGTTGTATTTCTACTCATCTGCCACACCTGTAAGAACATGTAATCACCTGGATCCGCTCGTGTTCATCATGTTCATCACAGACTTTCATCATGTCTGTAGTGTTAGTCGTGTTTGGTTTCAGACATTGGTGAAGAAATGGAAGAGCAGCCCCACCTGCTGGTCACATTTAATATTGCAACAACAAATAACTCCGTTCAGTCGATGATTTGAAACAGATTTAGTAAACAGATGTTTTCTGACTTTTTATTGACAAACAGAAAATGCATAGTTTATCATAGTAAATGGTGGTAAATCAACTCAGTATGTTGTTTACTTTTGTCTTGTTCATGTGATCAACATTCAGGATGAAAAACATTTTCCAAAAGTTTAATTTGAGGATGCTCAAATGCTTCAATATTACAAACCACATCTTCAAACTGATAAAAATGCTTAAAATCTTATATACTATAATCATATTACAGATAATATGCAACAAACTTTACTAAATAAATATAGTTTTCATTGCATAGTTTGCAGAGCTAAGCTGAAACATTGATGTGCAAAGATCAAAGATAACTACAACCATCAAACTTAAAGGGAAAAGTGATCATCATGTTTAGTTAAGAGTGCATCAACAACCGTCATCCAAACGGCTGAATATTTACATTCTCATTGGACTGAGGTCCAACCAAACTGAGTGTCTGAGGAGAGCCTGCATTAACAAATCAGACCCAGGTCTTCAGCTCTACACGGCTCGGGCTTTAGCGTGTGCCTGCAGCAGGGCAGCCGTGTCAGTGTGGGAACCCTGCATGGCGATCGAGAGGGCAGTTCGACCTCGCTGGAAGACAGGACAGAAGGAAAAGGTGAATCAGTAGAGTTACTTTTGAATCTGTCCACTGGTCCATGAGCTGTTTTGAATTATCTTTACAGGAGGGTTAGACAGTTTTTCAGAGGAGGGGTATTACCCACCCTGACCCCCCATCAATGGCACCCCTGCTCTGACAGTACAACTTTCACTCCACATGTATCACTGCTGCTGGGTTGTTTCCAGGACTTACCCGAAATAAGTTGTAGCCTTCACATGAGGCCAGAAATACTGCTTGAATTTCTAGATGACCAGTACACATGACCAAACATCATGACTACTCTGACATAATGATAATGGCGATTACGTAAAATCAGATCCAATCTTTTTAAACTTCAGCAGAGTCCACGCCTCTAGCAAGCAATCGTTTCTCAATAGCTGAGGGTCCAGACCCTCTGTGCAAAATAAAGAGAAGAATAGGGGTCTGGTTTTTACCAGACTACCCACATCCACACTGTGAGCCAAAAAATCAGCTTCTGTCCAACTTAAGAAGCTTTACATGTTTGTTCATATAGTTTCGATGTAGAACTTTTGTGTGACAAATGTCCAACTGTGATCCCTTTGATCATTTTTCATTAATGTGATGTCAGTTTGGAGTCTGACAACAGGTGGTTAGGGTTAGCAGGGTTACCTTGTCAGACAGCAGCAGGTCACACTGGCTCCTCTCCAGCAGCAGTCTTGCAATGTGAGTGTGGCCTCTCTCAGAAGCAAACATGAGGGCCGTTGTTCCCTGGTTGTCCTGTATGTTAGCGTCTGCCCCACAGCTCAGCAACAGACGGACCATAACAACCCGACCGTGCCTCACTGCCAAGTGTAAAGCTGTTTGTCCCGTCTGTGGACACAGAGACAGAGACAAACACGTGTGCTTCGCTTCTCAAGTCTTGCCTTCAGCAGACACTTGAATCTGTGAAGGTTTTCATACATCTGGTTGCTCTGACTGTGTTACCTGAGTGGAGCGAACGTTAACGTTTCCCAGCTCCATTAGCTTTCGGACCACCTCCATCCCACCGGGCCCATCGGGAGCAGTCAGGGAGGCCAGCATCACTGCCGTGTAGCCGGCGTTGTTCTGAACGTTCATGTCAGTCACACCTGAGCAGGCAGGATGATTCTACAGTCAGTCATTGACTTTCAGAACCAAACTGTGAAGAACAAACTGGTACCTGTGTCCAGCAGCAGGCTGACGATGCTGTAGTTACAGTTTGACACGCTGTAATGCAGCACCGTGTTGCCGTTGTCATCTGCCAGGTTGACGAGGAAGGCCAGCAGGGACGGTGCCAGTCTTCTCACTTCTTTCAGGTATGCAGCCACCCTGCAGGCGTCAGACGACTCCTCTGCTGCAGCTCTGAACCAGTGTTCGAACAACGTAACCAGAGCTTTCCTCTGCAAAGCAGTGAAAACAGCCTAATTTTAAAGGGCCTGTGACATGTCTATTTAAATACAAAAAGTCAAAGAAAGCATCTTTACATTTAAGAAAATTGGCATTGTACACATGATTTTACCCATTTTGTCACATAACTGGCCTATTTTATTTTAAATTTGTCTCAACCTAAGTGAAGCAGGAAGTGACATCAAAGGGGAACACATTAATAAAATAAACTCTGGTCTCGGTTTATTAAAACAAACTTAGTTAAACTTTAATTCTTCTTCGTCTCTCTTTGATAGGGACTAAAAATAATCTAAAGAAACATCAGATTCTTCTCTACAGAAGAAGATGTTGACAGAAAAGGTTCAGTTTGTTGTTAGCTTTTGTAACATCGCTCTGTTTACACGCTGACATTCCCCTTTGACATCACTTCCTGTTTCTTCACATGCAAATATATCAACAACTGTTCATCTCAGAGATGTGAAATTTGTTTTGCAATATTTTTATCAAAGTTATCTTTCCAAAAATGCATTCATGTTTATTACAAAAACTTGACATCACACACACTTTAATTTGAACTCATGGTAAAGTCATCATTAAGGCTGGCACACTGTAAATGTCACAGGATACACGCTTGATGTTATCATATTTATTTTTTGTAACACTGTCAGCATTATAAACCTCTGGTCTATAAGGTTTGTTGTTGCAGCAGGATTATATTATCCAACAGAGACATGAGTCCAACTAAAGAAGGAAATTAACCCTGCATAGCCTGTCCCACTGAACAACCACAAACTGTGGATTCAAGCTGACAACTAAAGTTTTTCTAATAATTTTCCCACAATTGATTAGTTTTTCCAGATGAAAATGGCACAGTGTACACCCAGTGTTAAAGAAGCTAACATTAGCTGTTGGACACTTTTTCCATCTTTCCCAAGGAGCACACAATCATCTGTAGGGTCCACCTTCATTAATTATGACTATTACAGCCTGGCTAAAATCTTTGTTTTGTAAACACAATGACGAGTCCTGAGGTATATTGCACGAATCTAGGATAAGGGATTAAGCCAGGATTTTGGTGTAAACCTGAATTAATTAAACCTTGAATCTGTTGCATGGGAGTGGAAGCACTTATTTTTTACATAGTGCTCTGAAACTAACCTGGTCCTAACCAGGTTTAAAGTTAAGCTTTATTAATCTTCTAAGGAGTAGTCACTTTACTGTTTTAAAACTGTTTTACAGTTTTATATCAGCTAAAATGTATTTTGATCTTGCTTTTAGACCGATATACTAAGAATATGTTGGATTATTAATCTTGTTAACCTGAAAAGTTCTTTTTACTTCAAGTCTTACCAGTAGTCAGCAATAAGTCTGTAACTGTCAAACTGCAGATTATTATTATTAATTTGAAAAGAATAAGGGTCTAATCTAACATAAGTTAGTTTTAGAAGCCTAATTTTTGCAGTGTCTGATCAGAAATCAGTTCTTCAAACACTTATTAAATTTATTCTTTTTTTCTTTGCATTAAAATATTACAGAGTAAATATATTTATTTTATTTATATATCAGATTATCCATGAAAAAGAATAATAAAAAAAGACTCAACCTCAGCTTCACCTTTAAGTTAGTCTTTAAAATAATATGCCAAGTCCCCCCTTCTTTGTGCCTACAGGCCACCCACCTCCACCGCACCTGTCCCTCTGTCCCTCGACTTTTCCTACAACTATCTTTTTAAGTGAGCGATGAGCTGTTCATTTTAATTTTGGTCATTTAGTTAATTTCAGATAACTTACAAACAGATTCAGTGACACAAAAAGTTTTCCTTTATAAATTTTTTCAGCATCAGTCTGTTTCTCTTCATCCCTTCATATGAATCATAATTAACCCTTACACTGCTGGAAGAAGTGAGACTCACATGTCTTACTGCACATGCCTGATTAGGAAATCTGTGATTCACCTGATAGGTCTTGTAAGCAAACCGTAAATGTGCATTAATCCTAAACCATTTACAGCTGGCTTGAATGAGCCGCCTTAATTGAGCTTGGCTTGGTGTTAGAGCAACAGATTACAGCTGTCTCCATAGCCCCTTGTAAAAGTGTTAGAACTGTCACATTCTGATCTATTCACATTCTGGGACCCAAACTCCTTAATGCAGTGGTTCCCAAACTTTTTCTGCTGGGCCCCCCTTTGGTTTATAAAAATAAATTCCCCCCCCCCCCCCCGCCACGCACGCACACACACACACA
>JARVGW010000815.1:5700100-5715000 GCA_031762495.1 Anablepsoides rubrolineatus
CTATACTAGACTAACTTGGCCTGTTGTCATAATAATAAAATCTATTATATTTATGAGTTTAATAAGGCTGAAACTAGAAGGCAACGTGGACTTCATTGTTTACCAACACGTCATCCAGCTCAGAACAGCTTGCGCGTTTATTGTGTGAGCAGCCGGTGTTGTACCGAACAATGAACCCCTGCAGGGAAAAGCTCATCTGCGCATGCTACACGCCTGAGCCAAGCCTTCCTTTAAAGTACCCCTAAAACAATATCACATACAATAATTTAAATAATGATAATAATTACTTTAATTGTGTTCTTGAGGGTAATAAATACGAGTCTGTTTATCGCTTTTCACTTTTACTGACGATTGTGCTTCTCGAGGTGCTTTTTTCCAGCACAACACCCACGCGGCTAACTTGTAATGGAATTTATGGTTAGCTTGAAGCTAAGCTAACATGAAATCTACGCACGAGTATAAAAAGTTAACAATCTTGTGGGAAACCTAATATTCTATGCGTAAGTATTAAAAATGACTTAATAAACACGAAGTTCAGCATCAATCTCAGGCTCCCCGAACAAGTGATAACGGACTAGTAGATTGGCTGTCAGTTGCGTCACTTAAGCCACGCGGTCAACAAGCAACCGGCAACACAGCGGCCACCCCGCCAGCTGAAACTTGCGGATAAAAATCTAATCGTGACATTCAAAATAGACGTTTTAAAAAACAGCCAGCAAGAAGGCAAACCTTTCCACTGGCAGTGCCGCCGGAGACACCGATGAGAAAAGGTTGCCGGATAACGGTGGAGTCCTCGCCACGGTCCCTAAGAAGAGCCTCATTGTCCCCGGCCATACTTGCACTGAGCCGCACGCCTGCTGCACCGCAACGTCGCTGTGACCGAGCTCCGCCCACATCACGGCTCTTCATTATTATTCTTTTAATTTATTAACACAAAATACACCAAATTAATTTCGCATGTGTTCAGAATGTTATCTTGTACGAAATATTATTCACAATCAATAAATTTATGTTTTCGCAACTGTGTGTTTGTGATTGACAGCGCAGCCGTCAAATAGCTTTTCACGTTTGTTTAGCTACGTCAAATGACCACGCCCCCTTCCGCGTAACTTACGTACGTAGGGTCAAACAAACAGTTATAAGTGAAGATTTCCCTGCTTATTATTAGCTACAGAGTGGAGAAAATGTTAACTTTATTTTAAATCTTGTAAAATAAGAGTGGTTTATTTAAAATTTTGTATGAATTTTAGCTGTTTTCAGCGCGTTGTCTGTATATTTTACAGTTAACAAGTGTTGTAAACATGCTCCAGAGGCTGGCCGAGCTGTGGCGGCGGCCCCGAGCTGCTCCCCTCGCTGCGGCCGCAGTCCGCTGCGTGTCCTCGGGCTCGGTGGACATCACGGTCCCGCTGAACTTCTGGGCTGGACAGAGGAGGACAGTCCAGGCAGAGAAATGCAACAAGGAAAAGGTTTATGAACCAGCAACGGGTAAGCTTCTACCTCCTGACTGGACTTTGGTCATTGATAATCTAAGCAGAATCACTTTGAGCAGTTCTTGCTTTGCACATTTATATGTTTGTGGTTTACTCATTCAAGGAAGGATTTTATTGGACAACCATGACTTTTTATTTTCACATCCAAGCGGTCAAAGTCTACTTCCCTGTGGATCTGCAACCATGGCTTCACTCCAACTCAGAATCCCTCACTTTTATTTACCTGCTTCTTCCTTTCCAGGTCACTGTGCAAAACATCACAAGGACACAGAGACAACCCTTCACACTTCAATAGAGTTATTAATGAGCCCAATATTCATGTTTTTTTTTCTTTTTGTGAGGAAAATAGAATACCTGGAGGAGAAAACCCACAAGTGCTTAGGGAGAACATGCAAACTCCACCCAAAGATCCCCAGCCAGCTCTACCTACTGAGCCACATCGCTGCCCTTAATTGAAGATATTAAGTTTTAATTATTTTTTGTCTATTTACAATTTTTTTCTGTCTTTTTGCAGCTCATTAGTCCTCTCTTTTTTTTTTTTTGCTTATTCAAAGTCAGGTCAGTCAAGTCAAGCATTGCTGTGATTTAAAAACTAAAGTCAGCGTTCAGAAATCTATAGCCTACAGGCTTATATTTGATTTCTAAATGCATGAGGATGGTTCACCTGCAGTCATTACTGAATACATTTTTTACAACCCTAACACCAACAACTATGTATAAACAGTGCCGGCTCTAGCCATTTTGGTGCCCTAGGCGAGTTGAAGCTCACCCACCCCACCCCCCCAGCTATGTCCCACCCACTCCAATTGAAACCCCCAAAAAACAAGCTGGACGGTGTAAGATACTATGGTAAACTTTTAATTATTTGCCTTAAACACAAACATACATCACACAACAAATTAAATGAATAAATAAAGTAAATATAATTAAATCAAATGACGAGTAAACAAAAGACCCTGTTCACAATTTGTGCAAAGATTTAGGTCTACTCTTTTTTGAAAATATGTCTGATTTTACCTCATAAGGTTCTCTGCTGATACTTCATTATTGGTTTTTAAGACAAAGCTAATTGAAAGGGGCGCCGAGAGGAGTTACAACTTTTTTTTTTTTGCTGCAGTTTGGCGCCCCCTCCAGCAGATGGTGCTCTAGGCGACCGCCTAGTTTGCCTATGCCTAGAACCGGTAAATAAAGTAATCTAATGCAATTTTTTAAACCCATATTTTATCAAAATATAACATAGTAAACATATCAAATATTTAAAATAAGATATTGTATCCTTTTAAGAGGGGAGGAAAATGTAATTTTGAATGTGGTGGCAGCAACACATCATAAATATGTGAACAGGTCCAACAAAAGGCTGTAAAAGTGAGTCTATTAGAAGTAAAAATGGGCAGAGGTTCACCAGTCTTCAATGAAAAATTGGAAACACTTTGAATCTCTTGTTATCTGCAGTTCATAGTATTAAAGTGACAGTGATATTAAATGTTTGTAATAAATGTGACGGTATTTTTGAAAAGATAACGTTAATAACATAATTAAAAAAATGTTTTTACATTTCACACTGCTGAGATGAACAGTTGTTGAGAAACAGGAAGTGATGTCAAAGGGGAATGTCTGAATGTAAACAGAGCGTTGCTGCAATAACTAACAACCGATTAAGAACAATCTGATGTTTCTGTAGATTATTTTGAGTCTCTATGTCAGAGTTCTAATAATATTGTTTAAATAAACAAAAAACAGAGTTTTATTTCTTAAAGAGTTCCCCTTTGATGTCACTTCCTGTCTCACTTTGGCTGAGCCAAATCCAAGTGAAAATATGACAAATTGGGTAAAATCATGTGTATTATGCCTTGTTTCTTTATTATAAAGAGGTTTTCTTTTTGTATTTGAAGGATATGCATGTTGCAGACACTTAAAAAGAAGCTCAAAGGCTGAAAGTCAGTATTTGGTGGTCTTGCTCTTCGGGCCCTCAGGAGCCACTGCTTTAAAACCAGATCTGTTTAAAAAGAACTGAGAAAAAGGGAACTGTTCTGTGGTCAGAGGCTTCATTTCCTCTAAAACCTCCAGAACCGATCTGCAAACCGTAGAATTAAATTTTAAATTTGCATTTCACACATGTCCCAAATTTGTCAGAATTTAGGTTGTGATAAAAACTCTAATTCTACCTATTGAACGTATTTACTGGATGATTGAATTGTCCTTTTTGTTTTGTTTTCAGGCCGTGTCCTGTGCCACCTGGAACCATGCGGGGCCGTGGAGATTGATCAGGCTGTGAAAGCAGCCAAGTCGGCATTCGGTCCCTGGAGCAAAATGTCTGGACTGGAGAGGGCCAGGGTCCTGATCGAAGCCGCTCACATTATCCAGGTGTTTAAAGGGTTTTCTTCATCCTGTTTCAGTTCCGTAAAAATAGAGTTTCAAACATTTGTTCTCTCTTCACGCAGCGGAGGAGAGAGGACATCGCTGAGATGGAGGTGGTGAACAACGGGAAGTCCATCACAGAGGCCCGTCTGGACGTGGACTCTGCCAGACTCTGTATTGAATATTATGCAGGAATGGCCAGCACTCTGGCAGGTTTGAATAACTTACAAAGAGATTGTAGTTAAAAAGGTTATTTTAGACATTAATTATAATAACATTCAGTGGAGATACAGCAGCTTTTTGAACAACTTTAGATTTATTCTGACAGAACTGATGCTACCATCTACTCTGAATGCTGCTAACAACAAAGTTATTGTCTTAAAACAACACATTCATTATACAAACATTGTTTACTAAACTCTTACATCACTGTCAGTTCTGCATTAGTTATTATTTACATGGAAAGATTTTTACAAACAGCTTCAGACTGATTTATTTAAATAAATACAAGGTGAGTCAAAAGTCTCAGAACACCTCTTTTATTTTAGAAACAAAAGAGAAAATGAAATCCTTGAATACCCCCAACAACTAATGGGTTCAGGGAGTCTATCTTTTAGGCTATGTCCAACACATGGCCGCCATCTTGAAAGCCACCATATTGGATTAAAGTCATAATTTTCCAATAAAAAAATGGGTCATGTAGCACATCAAAGAAGACCAGGATTGTCTCAGAAATGCATTGCTGCAATAAGATTCGCAATATCTCAGTTAGCAACCCAAAAACATGCAACAACTGGGCATGTTGCCTGTGATGCACAGCTATTTGATGTGTTGATTGATAGCTCAACTGGTGTTCAAATAGCAAATAAACAATCCTGAATGGCAGTTTAAAAACTTAGATTCACTATTTTTATGAAGCAGATTATGTGTGAATGTTGGCGTGTCCTACAATGAAATATTTTTTTGTTTTTTCTTTGTCTAGGTCAGCACGTTCAGCTGCCTGGGGGGTCCTTTGCCTACACCCGCAGGGAGCCATTAGGGGTGTGTGTGGGCATCGGTGCGTGGAATTATCCCTTTCAAATAGCTGCTTGGAAGTCAGCTCCAGCCCTGGCTTGTGGTAAGAAGATTTCCATCAACCCACTCACCCACTATCCCTACTATTGCTATCTTCATCAGTCGTTAGCCGTGTTTCCATCAAGGGTTTATTATGCAGATGTTGAAGTATGGCATTAGAAAAGGTCGATAGAAATGGCAAAGTTCAAAATAACTTTCTCAATTTCACAAAAAGTTTTTACGCTCGCTCGAGGTGGTTTTTGGATTTTCTGAAAAATAGAGATAGAAACACATTTGCTGAACAAGTTCTGACGTAGTGAACGTTTACCTCACAGGATTGATCAGCTGTTTCCATAACACGAAGAGAATTACAGAATAATTACAACTTGCCCGATTGCAACACGTTCCTGATAACTTCTGCTGTCCTAAGATGTGTATTCCTGTGAGATTATGACCTCTACATCATGAGTAACATCAATGTCTGATGTAATTACACTTTGATTTGCTCCAAACAAGTAGATGGAAACACGCCTATTTTTTCTTTATTGCAACACACTTGGGGACCATTTAAGTAAGTAAGTAAGTAAAATTTTATTTATATAGCGCCTTTCACAGAAATAGAGTTAACCTTGAACCTAACGTGCATGTTTTTGGTCTGTGGACAGACTGACTGGACACAAGTCTTCTATACTTGTTCCCATAATTACCAGTTTGGTTGAGTTAATAAAAAGTTCGACTGTCATATATGTCAGTCCCTTTGGACGTTTACCTGTATAATGAGCTTAAATAATCCGTAATTTTCACAAAAAAATCTGTATTAATCACACGTTGAGGGGTGCACCTGCAGAAATGACAGTACCTGCAGCACAAAGCAGGAGGAAATGAGGACGAGAGAACGTGTTTCTAGCAGCAGAGCTGGTTGGAACATGGTTATTTGATGTTATTTATTGTTGGTTTTTTACGTCCTACAGACTCTGACTTGTTAAATAAATCTGAAGAGTTTTTGAAAATAATCAGTAAAACTTGAAAAGATCTGGGAGATTGCTTTATACGTCCGTATACCTGCAAAATGAGGGAAAATCTGTGTAAATTACAGACAATCTGTACAACTTGACATTGTGGACAAAGAATATATTTTACTGGGCACAGTTTTTAAATGATAAGCAAGAAGTGCAGGAAAGATGTGTTGCTCTTTGTCAGATTCTTCTAATTTAGGTTATAGTCAAATGAATTGCCTTCACACAAAGAGTAGGTTTAGAGGGTTTACACCCTGTTACAGTGCCAGGGTTGAGACCACCATGAATCATTTCAAAACTTTTCATAATCCATGTATCCTGGACAGGTCATCTCAAAAATAAACATGTTTGGTGAGAAAAACTGATCTCTTGTTTACTCTGTATGTCTGAACTGACTGAAGACTTCTCTTACTAAAAACACCCCAAATAAAGCAGGAAAATACATCAAAGGTGGAAAAATGTAGTTTTGGTCCAGTTTTCCAAAAGGTGTGTTTGATGTAGGAACAAACTGTGAATCACCATCCTCACAGTGAAACATTATAAGATTCACCAATAAGAAACCAACAGGCTCTGTGAGACGTCCTTCAGTGTTCGGTCACGTGAACAGATTAGTAGCATTTTTATATCTTATTGATAATATTTGTTCAGATGAGCTCAATCTGAGATGTTCTAGTTGGCTTTTGTAACAACTCATTAAAAGTCAACTAACTGTCTTACCTTTACGCAACAACCGTAGCATCAAGCTGGATGAACGTTTAAACTGTTCATTTTAGATAGAATGCTTATAATGTAAAGGTGTTTGATTTTAGCCAAAAAGAATGGTTTCCCCCTAGAGATCATTTTAAAATCCAGAGCTTAGATTTAAATGTGCGTGACACAAGAGCTGCCCTCACTGTCTCACTAACACGGAGCACGTTTAGAAGGAAGACAGGTATTACAGAGCTGAGGTGTGGCTTCTAAAGAAGGTTATAATTGCATAAGATGCTTCAAATAAAGTATAACTGTAAAGGTGTGGACACTAGTATAACCAGCTTGTCGCAACTTTTAATTAATTTTTATTCCACCCCCAAACAGATTTGTTTTTTGTTGTATTGTGCTGGATATAAAGATTAGTTTAAATGGTCTCATCTTCCAACCAAACAAGAACTAGACACTTTACCCAAACAATTAGATTTTTTAAAAAGGTATTGTGAAGTCTGAGCTGTTTTTAAAGTGCCTATGACATCACATTTTTGTATTAAATGTGAATGCGTGTTTGGAAAGAGAACATTGATAACATATTGCAAAACAAATTTCACGACGTTGAGATGAACGGTTGTTGAGATATTTGCATGTGAAGAAACATGAAGGAATATCAAAGGGGAATGTCTGCATGTAAACAGAGCGATGCTACAATAATTACAGAAGAATCTGATGTTTCTTTAGATTATTTTGAGTCACTATCAGAGTTGAAGAAGAGTTTAAATAAGATTAGGGCTGCACGGTATATGCGGTAGACGGTAGAAAGGGTATGAAGTTGGCCTACGGTAGAAATTTACCCTCTACCGTCATATCGTCGGTTACGTCATCACACCTGCAGCCCGCTGCAAGTGCAGAGACAACTGAGCAGGAGTTCAAAATATAATGAAGAAATTATAAAGTTTTAAAACGCGTATAGAGAGAATAAATCCTCAAAATCCCCCCCTCCCGCTGTAGAAAATGTTACGCCAGGTAATGAGAACATCTGGTTTTTGGTACCATAAAGCATGTTTGGTTGGATGAATTTAGTTTTGTGCCATGAACAGGTAACTCCATGGTGTTTAAGCCCTCACCTGTGACGCCGGTCACCGCAGTCTTACTAGCAGAGATCTACGCACAGGCTGGAGCACCCGAGGGTCTCTTCAACGTGGTGCAGGGGGGTCAGGAGACCGGCAGCTTACTGTGTCACCACTCCGACGTCGCGAAGGTCTCCTTCACAGGAAGCGTGCCCACCGGACAGAAGGTCTGTACTGCTGTACCTCCTCACTTATCAAAGACACATTGACGACTCTGTTCCTGTGTGTCCTTGAACCTGTAGATCATGGAGATGGCATCGAAGGGGGTCAAACCTGTGACTCTGGAGCTCGGCGGGAAATCTCCCCTGATCATCTTTCAGGACAGTGATCTGGAGAATGCTGTGAGGGGGGCTCTCATGGCTAACTTTCTGTCCCAAGGCCAGGTAGATGTCTGCGCCGGACATCAAACTGATTTTCTGTTGTCACATTTAAAGCAGAAAACAGTGCATTTGTCTCACAGGTCTGCAGCAACGGTACGAGGGTGTTCGTTCAGAGGGACATCATCCCCGAGTTTGTGGAGGAGGTGGTGAGGAGAACCCGAGCCATTCCCATCGGAGACCCTCTGTTGGAGAGCACCAGGATGGGAGCGTTGGTCAGCCGACCACATCTGGACAAAGTGCTTTCATTTGTTGATCAAGCAAAGAAAGAGGTGCGTTTCATTTGCTCCTTTAAATCTGGGATTTTCGAGCTTTGTGTAGTAAACTCTGGTATGAACCACGATGTTTGCAGGGGGCCACAGTGTTGTGTGGAGGAGAACCGTTTGTCCTAACAGATCCTAAACTCAGAGGTGGATACTACATGACTCCATGTGTGCTGGGTAAATCCTCCTATAGCTTTCCTTCACTAGGCTCTCCAGCTCTTTTTATTTGAGGTCAGTTTCTAATATGTACATTTTTCAGCACCTCGTTCCACAGTTTTTGTGCTATTTCAGCAATTTATGTTCAGATCCTTCAGGATAATTATAACTTTAGGCACTTCCACAATTTATACTTTTGGAGGTATTTTGCTTTTAATACCAGTTTTCCTCATTTACAATGATTTCAGCAATCCTTTAAAATGTTTATAAATCTTTATTGCATTTCTAACTTTTGTTCTGGTTCTGCTTTTTTTTTGGCTTTTATTTAGCAAATTTTAGCTTTTTTCTGCTATTTTAGCTACAATTTTTCTACTACCATTCTTAGCAGAAGTTGAAATTACCAACTTCTGTCAATAAACCTTTTTTATGTGTCTTTCTGCTATTTTAAGGTTTTTATGCTTCTTTTAGCTGCTTTCTGCTAACTTCAGCTGTTTTATTTCTATTTTTCAGCTAATATGAGCTTTTTAAACAGAATTCACCTTTTTGTGGTTTTTCAGCAAAAATACTTTGTTTCTTTGTGTTTATTTTAGTTCTTTCAGCTACTTTTTAGCCATTTTTGCTAATTGTAGCTGTTTTAGCTATTTTACAACAACTTGCAACTTTTCTGTAATTTTTCTTGTTTTTCTGCTAATGTGAGCTTGTTTATACAAAATATAAAGGTCAAGGTCACAGGTTAGCTCTTTTTCTGCTTGTTTTGTCTAAATTTCAGCTATATTCATTTTTTTATCTATTTGTATTTTAATTAACTTTTTTTGCTTCTTGCAACTTCTTTGTAGTTTAAACTTTTACTGCTTTTTTATTTTAGCTACATTTCAGCTCCTTTTTGGCTTTGTTTGACACAATTTTGCTATTTTTCTACGTATTCTTTTTGTTTTCCTTATTTCAGCTTAAGTCAGCTGCTCAAATTTATCTGACATTAACAATTTTGCTGTAAAACATTTTCAGCTTTTTGAGCAGCTGTCAGCAGAAATCTTTCACACTGTGTTTTCACAGACATTCATATTCTCTAGTTCTGTTTTAGTTTAACTGCAACACAACTAAAAACAACACGTTCTTGTTGTTTTTTCTCTCCAACATAAGGTGACTGCAGAGACCAGATGACCTGTGTGAAGGAGGAGATCTTTGGTCCGGTCATGTCTGTGTTGTCGTTTGAAACAGAGGAGGAGGTGCTGCAAAGAGCCAATGACTCCACGATGGGTCTGGCTGCAGGCGTCTTCACCAGGTTGGCCTGCGATCACAAGTCTCTCTGAAGGATCAGCCTTTAAAAGGATAGTTTGAAGTGGGTTTCTTGGGCAAAAATCAATTTTAGTGTTGTAGTAGCCAAAAACAATTTTTAGAAAATTCTAAATGCTAATCAAAAATTCAAGATGGACACCAGTTAAATGGGGATCACATGTTTCAGACAGTAAAATATGAGTGAATCAACATTAAAATATGGTCAGGCATGATATCAAATCCATGTTAAAATTATACAAAAAGTGGTCGGTCAGCCATAACTGATACGATATCAATGTAGATTCAACATTGATTAGTTGTTGGCATTTCACTCATTAGAATTCAACCATGAAACATTGATTCAATAACAACTTTTCAACATTGGTTCTATGGCTAGAATTTGATGATTGTTTGATGGTTGATTCACAACCAGAAATCCACTTTTTAACATTTGCTATCTGGGGTGACATATTTGATATGCCAAGCCCATGTCTGAGTTTAATTTCTGCAAATAATCATGTAAACAGTTTGTTAGTGCTACAGCTAGCTGCTGTTGCTAATGTTTGCTCACTAATTATTTTCACATTCTGTGTAAATGCTCATGTATTGTAAAACTGACGGTGTAGTAAAAGCACGTGAAACAGTGTTAGCATGAACTGCTACAAAATTTTAGGAGTAGCTTTAAGGTGGCTGGAACCCACTCTGACTAGACATTTGATTGTCAAAACAAAACTATTTCTCCAAACAAGACAAGTAAGACATTTAGTTTCATAACTTTTACACAGAAAATCTGTTCAAATATTTCTTTTAATTAGATTATCATGCTTGTAATTTTGACTCCTGGTGTTATGATTTATAACACACACACACATAACTTGATCATGTTGTGTGCAGGGACGTGAGGCGAGCCCATCGAGTGGTCGAACAGCTCCAAGCTGGTTCTTGTTTCATCAACAACTACAACATAACACCTGTGGAGGTGCCGTTTGGAGGATTTAAAATGTCAGGTACAGTCCAAATGTCTCAATAAACATTTCTAAATTACATTGGTTATAACCAGTTTAACTGTTGAACCAAGTGGGATCATTTAAAGTAGACATATGAAGCTTTTAAATCTGTCTTTTTCACATTTAAATCCATCAGTTGGGGTCTTTTATAAAGTGGAACAGCAATGCTTTGGTCTGACTTATTGTAACTCCACAAGCCCCATCCCTTTTCTGAGGTGTCTCAGATCAACTCATTTAAAGAGGCTTCTCACTTTTCTGCCTCTTAGAGAATCTAAGTACACAACAAAATGCGTTTAATATTGGGGCGGCTGTGGCGGAGTGGTTAGGGGAGTCATCCAGCCTCTTCCGTCGTTGTGTCTTTGGGCAAGACATTTCACCCAGCTTGCCTACTGATGGTGGTCAGAGGGTCCGGTGGTGCCGGTGCATGGCAGCCCCACCTCTGTCAGTGTGCCCCAGGGCAGCTGTGGCTACAGTGTAGTTTGCCATCATCAGTGTGTGAATGTGTGTGTGCATGGGTGAGTGTCTGTAAGTGCAAAGCGCTTTGGGGTCTGGAAGGACTTGATAAAGCGCTATATAAGTTCAGTCCATTTACCATTTACCATTTAACAGCTAAAAAAATTAGATTTTGCAGGATATGTCCTCTTTAACAAGAAGTCTAGCACCTGTTTTATTTGTCTGCTATATCTGAGAGGGTGATAATCTCCTCTTAATACTGCTCCGTCACAGTAAGTCTGGATCTTTTCTCCAGGTATCGGGAGGGAGAACGGCCAGGTGACAATAGAGCACTACTCTCAACTGAAGACCGTGTTTGTGGAGATGGGCGACGTGGACAGCCTCTTCTAGCCCACAGAACCAAAGGAAACTGCAGCTGGACCGCTGAGCCAGAGGCGGGACTAGACGGGCTGGACCGGCCCACCAGCACTCAGGGAACTAAACCCAGAGCTGTCGGGTTCATGAGAAAACATGTTGATTCAGAAGGCTCATTAAGAGCAGTAACTGTTTGAATTTTACACAAATTATAATCTCAAATCATCTCATCTGAACCAGCTGCTTTTTATATTTGACATTCAGCTCAATACTGCCATGTTGGAATAAAATGTAAGAATGTATAGATTTATATAACAAAGCAAAAGATTGTTTACAATCAAGCTTTATTTTAGAACTAAACATTTGTATTTTTGTTTTACACACAGAAGTCAGAACAAATAAAACATTTTTTTTAACTTTTCCTTGTATCCAGAATATTAACGTTAAATTAAAATGCTGTGCTGCTTTGTATGGCTGTCCTCAGCAAATCCTAACACAAAAACTGATGAATCATTTGAAAATGTTAAAACAAAACTGGTTCAAAGATCTGATGAGTTTGTGCACAGGCTTCTTTAGTTAATCTTCCTCTTCTTCTTTGACAGATTTCTGGGAGCTGCTTTTTTCTGAGAAACAAAAACAAATGTGTCCAGATGCTTTTACCTGTCGTATAAAGAAGGTGTTTCTGATGATTCTGCCTGCTGCAGGACAGGAACATACCTTCATCAGAGGTCTTTTGGGTCTCTTGAACTGTGCCGACTCTAAATGAAGGTTCAGTGTGTCAATAATAAAACTAACAGAATTAGTTTCTTGTTTTGTTTTTACAAACTTACCATCCTCAGATGGAAGATCCTCATCAGTTTTCTTAGGTCCGCCCTGTGACATAATGTGTAAACATCAAAAGTTGAGCAGTTTAAAGATTTGGTGTGTTGCAGCTTGATGAGGGGTTTTTTTCTGTCAGAAACTGAATTCTATGAAGTTTTGTAAAAGCTTCAAAATAAAATTTGATTAATGCTTTTATTAGGTTTTGAACAACAAATTGAAATAGTAAAATTTATCATTATACTTGACGCAGACTCTTCTAATTGAAATTATGTAAAAGTTTAGCTGAATGTTTTTATTGTATATGCTTTTGCACTCTGTGTGTTTATTTTATACAGTAAATAAAAACAATGTAATAATTTACACATCAACTCCGAACAAGAGCGATAAAAATATGTAAAGCAAGTGTTATAAAAAGAAACAGCTGAAGGAGCATTTTACAAATGATTAGGTTAATTAACAGCAGGTCAGTACAAGAACCTGCTTCATACAGAACATTTTGGAGGCTGAACCTGTCAGGCGTAAAGATGAGCAGAGGTTTAGCCGTCTGCAAGAAAAATAAGTCAAGTGTTATCAGGCGTGTGTTTAAAGTAGGGGTGTCCAAAGATTTTGTCACATGGGCCAAAATCATAAAGTCTGAAGGACTTGAGGGCCAAAAATATTTTTCCTTTACCTGCTCCACAATAAACTAAGCATTAAATACATTAACAAATAAAGTTGTCAGATTTATTGCTGGAAATGGATGCGTAAATTAATCTAGATCCAAAACTTTAAAAGTGTTTTGCAGGATTCCCTTATTGAAAGAAATTTTGCAATTTTCTAGGTTTCAATTTGGGGGAAACAATAACCCAATTTAGTCCATTCTGATCAATTAAATCAGGATTTAGGTCACTCTTTCTTTGAAAATGTTTGCTGTATTCAGACGAATTTAATACATTAACTAAAAGCAGATTGGAGTGCAGCAAAACTAGCTTGTCACTAGATAGATGTGGAAAAATCTACAAGCCTGGTTATTTAAAGACAAATAATTGGTATTGTTGCCAATATTTTTTATTATAAGATTTTACTTTGTGATAAATTTGCCCTAATAATAAATTGAAGTCGCTATCTACATCAAACACCTGTGCCGGGGGGACAAATTTGTAAACAAATTACGCACTTTGGACATCCCTGATTTAAAGTGTCCCTGAGCAAGACACTGAACCCCTCACTGCTTCTGATCGTGTGTGAATGTGGTCCAAGGCTTTCCATGTCTAAAATAAATCACTGCGCTAAAACAACTTTGGGAAGCCAGTAGCTACTTTCAATAAAACTTGAATTATGCAAAACCTGTGAGAGGTGAAGGAACGATAGAGGCTAGGAGTAAACAGCATCAACAACAGACTTATTTTTTCGACTTGTTAAAACCTGTAGATGGTGTTAACACAAAAGATTTTTCATTCTATTGTAACAGGTGGCTGAGTTCACCATTTAAAAAAATGAAAAAAAATCATGCCAGGCCTATAAAAGATCAAGAAAAAAAAGGAAGAACAGCACAGAAGAAGCTTCTTAGCAAAGCACAACCCTTTCTAGAAAGAAAATAAACTAAATCATCATTCTGACTGATGAGTCAACAACAGAAATGTTAAACCTTATGTAATGTTCATTGAAACAAAACAATATTTGGCACATTTATCTAAAAACTCCACAAAAAACAGAACTGCTGAACAGCTAGAATCCTCCATCAGACCAGAGTGGGACAACCTGGATGTTTACAGACTGTTGTTAAAAGAAGAGATGCTTTACAGAGGGACTTGGAATAACTTCAAAGAGACATGTTGTTGCCATAAAATAAATAATTACCTTATTATTTCTTAAACACATTTGATCCATCACATCAAACTTTAGGATTAGGTCAAATTTGGTCGAAATGACACCAGCACATTTTCAGATTCCTGCTTTTTAAGCTACATTTTGACACCTGGATCATCCTGACGAGAGATTCCTTGATTTGTCATTTTAATCAGGATAACTCATTGATATTTGGTCTGAATGCTGTTTTTAGGTTATTTTATTGAGGAGTTTGTGACGTCATTTTAAAGAGGAAACCTTAGCTCGCAGAGAAAATGACAAAACTTAAGGATTTCTGCTAAAAAATCTTCTTTTTTTAGCCAGTGTTTTATAAAGTACCACAAAGTGATACTTAAGTAAAAGTACCTTACCAAAAAATTACTTTGGTAAAAGTTAAAGTCTCCTTTAGGAATATTACTTGAGTAAAAGTATCTGGTATTTTTTCTACTTACCGTAAGTATTAAGAGTAAAAGTATTAAAATGACAGTTAGATTTTCTGTAATGACATTTATTAGGAGGTGACCTCCATAAAAATGCAGAAATGACTGTATTGTATTAAAAATAATGAATGGATGTTAAATTTAGGATGCACTAGTCTAGCTGTTTCAGTTTATATACATATATCAAGGCTGCAC
>JARVGW010000815.1:5715100-5728363 GCA_031762495.1 Anablepsoides rubrolineatus
TGCTGGAGTGTGACATGATTTGTTTGTGTACAAACTAATACAGTATCAGAGTTTTATATATTTATACTTCTCATTCAGCCACAATTAAATGTACTCTATCTAGGAGGCACAATTTATATGGATAGTATTTATTTTTTATAATAACAAGCTGGAATAAAAACAATCAAAAATGAAATAAAAGTAACGACTTTCTACTTCTTGTCTTTTTAAAAAATGTAAGGAGTAGAAAATACAGATAATTGTGTGAAAATGTAAGACGTAGTAGAAAGTAGGCTGGAAAATAATTACTCAAGTAAAGTACAGATACCAAAAGAATTCTACTTAAGTACAGTAAGAAAGTATTTATATTTCGTTACTTTACAACTCGTAAAGTAATGAACTTGTAGCTACTGCTTAAAAAAGAGCTAAAAAATACTTTAAGATTAATGTATATTTCAGATATTTTGTTAAAAACTACCCATGGATAAGGTATTTATTAATCATGTTTTCACAAAATGCAATTGTTGCAACCTTTTTAACCAATGTACTCTAGCTCCCCACTTCTCCACTTTAGGACTTGATCCTCAGTTCGATGTGATGGCTCACAAATATGTTTATTATGTTTCACTGTAAATAAAATATGGTTTTTTGAAATTTGTTTTTATTTACATTTTAAGCAACATCTCAACTTGTTTGTAATTATGTTTGTATTTCTCCCAGATTGAGAACATTTTATTGTTGGTGTAAGAGATCATAATAGAAAAAAAACTGAACAGAATCTGAACAACATCTGAATATATTTTTAGATGTAGGAAACAGGTTTGGTTAAAAAGTGTGGTTTACAGGAAAGGAATAAAAAAAATGGTCTTGATATGATTTGTTTTTACACTAAATACATTAGATTCAAGTTTCAAGGACTGTCAATCATTTTCCCTCACATTATCCCTCACAATCTACATGTGTTTCTGGACCGAACCCTACCTTCATCAGTGGTCCTCTGGGTTTCTTGAACTGTGCAGACTCTAAAAGACAGTTCACAGAATCAAAAATAAAACTAATAAAATTTGTTTCTTGTGGGTCTTTTTAACTAATTTACCATCCTCAGATGGAAGATCCTCATCAGCATCAGTTTTCTTCAGTCCATCCTGTGACATGATAAGTAAACATCAAGATAAACTGATAATAATAAAATACAGCAGCTTCAGACAGTATTCAGACGATGCTTTAAGATTTGCTGTGTTGCAGCCTGATTTTACAACTATTTCCTGTAAATTATCTGTCTGTCTGGTTTCATCAGACCAGAGGATCTTATTCCTCACAGTCTGAGAGTCCTTTAAAGGGGCAATATCATGTAAAATCAACTTTTTTGAGTTTTTTATCATGTTATAATGTTATCCTCTCATCAAAAACATGCCCAGAGTCTTACTTTGACTCATTCATGCATGTTCGAGAAATCCTGTGCTGTTTTGAGGCAGGACAGCAAAACGACCGGTTGAGACCTGAACCGCCTTTTGGGACAGGATAAACACCAGTCAGCCCCGCAGCTCCAAGCGAGCAAACCTCATCCTTCACACTTCTCTTCTGAGCTACCTGAGAGGTTGGTATCTAAAATCTAACACTCTATAAGTTTATTTGTTCAGAGCTTCGTTATTGAACAAATATGTCCAACTTTTCTCACGTGACCAAACTCCTCACCTCTACAGCGCTGTTACAGGAGCGCGTCGAGGTGCACACAAGCAGGAGACAGGAGTTGTTCTGAGAGAGACACAGTTTCAGCTCTTCTAATGAAACAATATTAAATCTAACAGATGAACATTTGTTTGTCCCATATTATAGAAAAGACCAGTCTGCGCTTAGCGTTACCCTCCCCCCCATCCTCCCACAAAAAAACAAAACAAAACAAAAAAATGCTATGTTCCCACCATGTAGTTTATTATAATTATAAAAACACTAAAATGACAAATATAAACTACAGAAAAGATGTTCAAAATCTAAACTGTGTACTTTGACTAAGAACATGGACACAGTGTATAGTGTTATGACTATACTGTGTACTTGTATGTGGTGGTGGGGGGTGGTAAGAGTTATCGTGCATTTTTTGTTATGGAGGTGAACTGGTCAATATATCTCAATATTGATTTTAGGCCGTATCGCCCAGCTCTACAAAAAACGCCTCTGGGCGGTGTCTCTGAACAGAGCTTCCTCATCACAGCGCACACCTCCCCACCCCCCACCTCCTGCACCCTGCCCGTGACTCCTGCAGGTTCTCAAAGTGAAAGTGAAACTGCTGAGTTCCTAACACTACATCTCAGTGTAGCTATTTTCAGATTCATAAAACCTTTGAGGAAATGTTCACATGCCAAGTAAACTACAACGAGCTTCTGCATCACAGCTGCGATGACGTGCTGAAATGGGGGGGAAAGAAGCGATGCAGGGGGGTGAGAGTTCTTAAAGACACAGAGGCCAATTTCAAGGAGTAGGAAATGATGAGAAGATAAGTTTATTTTATATTTAAACATATAAACAGCATTTTAATAACAACCTAAGGTGACATAGATACTTTATTATGATATAGAATTCATATGCCAGAGAAACACATAATATTGGCCCTTTAAGCTGTGGAGGATCCAGCTACTTTTCTATAAAGCCCAGGGTTTGGATTTATAAAACTTGCGTACGCCACCTTTTACACAAAGGTTGTGATTTATAAAACCCAAACTTTACATGAAAATGTGCGGTCCCTCAATCAGCTCTGACTCATGCGTACGCTCATTTTGGAAACAGGAAGCTGCGACACATGAGGTGAAGTGAGGAATTATAGCCACACTGTGTAATGATCACTGATATTTAATTTACCTTCATAATCAGACTTAGATTTTACTTTATCATCAGCTTTCTTAACAGTATTATTTATGCTTCTGCTGGTGAGCCATGAGGATCTCAGACAACCCTGACCCACAGACCCCTCCCCGACAGGAGACATTTCAACAGCACGACAGGAAAAGTCACGCTTTGGGTACTTGAACAGGATGCGCCCACCCTCGCCAGTTTGGATGTTATAAAAATTTCACTTTTTAAAGTCCGTGTTTCTCACGCGATATGTGAGGCGGTGAGGAGACAGTCAGACGCTGATTATAGAGCAGGCAGGAGGGGGAGGACGGGGGAGAAGAGTGGTGAACATATTTCTAACTTTATCTGACTTATTTAAGACACACGACGGAGCGTGTCTGAGCCAATCGATTATTTTGACACTGACCAGTTGACTGATTTAAATACATCTTAACATTCATGAGGTACTTTGCATTGACTGTTTATGGTTGAGTGTGGGCGTGTAGAGGGCAGAACCTGAGGCGGGAATTTGTGCGCAAACTCTGAGGTGCAGCTGTGATTTATAAAGGAAAATTGCTTCAAGGTGTGCGTTTTATAAACACATACAGTTATACAGTTTTATAAATCTGAATTTTTTTAGGGCGTACGCCATTTTTGCCTTTTGGCCGTAGGTTCACTTTTAGTATGGTTTCCACGCAATCCTTTATAAATGAGGCCCTTGGACCTTAGTCCCATCTGAGCCAGATTAAAATCATTGATGCACAATGTCTGAATACTTCTCTAATTTGTCATTATGGAGTTATGAATGTAGACTCTTTAGAATTAGAATCAAGTCGAAAAATAAGAAAGGTCAGAATATTTTCTGAAACTGTTAAAAAAAGACTGCAAAAGAGAAACTTGTTACTCCACAGTTTCCTCTCTGGACTCACCTCCATGGTTCCCCCCTCAGGAGAAGCCTGCTTCGATGCCCCCACGTAGTCCCCTCTCTGAAGTTTCTCCACCTGGCTTTGTTCCACCGACACTCGGACCCTCAGAGAGTGGAAGGCCGTGCTCACCTCTCCCACTTTGAAGTGAACTGGCATTCCTTCAAACCACAAGCGGTCACACACCCCTTCCTTGAAGCCTGGTGGTTGATAGTCTACAGGAGTGACTTTAAAATGAGAAACAACACGTCAACATCATGTGGTCAAATATCTCAGTGTTAAAGTAATCAACTCCTTATAACTTATGTATAATAAGGCCTCATGCAAGAACCGTTCTTACGAACAGATTTGTTCTTAAGTTGTGTGTACGATTGATTCAGGAGAATTTGTGGCATTCGCCAATTTTCTCATATTCTAAGATACGAACAAAATTCTCGAGTGGTCCAGACCTGTCGTATGTTTTAGGTGCAGTCAGTCTGCTGTTATCCAGACTTATTTTCTTCATTAATAACTTTATATTTTATTAGTTTGAAGATATTTCAAGTAGAAAATAAATCACACTCCATAATTATGTTGACAAGAGGCTGTTCTGTTTGAATTAGAATTTTAAATGTAATAATGTAGACTAGCAATATATTTTTTTTTAATTAAATTGGCTATTAATGCTGTTTTATAACACTACAATATATGAAGATCTCAAACTACAATCCAACTGAAATTATGCGTTAATTGGAAACATTTTAATATGCTTTTATTCAGAAATGCATCTGACAGTTGCAGGGGGGGGGGGGTCTGTTCTTCTGAATAAATGAAAACTATGTAACATAGTTGTTTACACGTAAATTAAAAATATTTGACCAAAGGAAGACCAGAGCAGGACTAGCGACAGATGAATATGATTTAGATTTTTATTTCTGTGACTGTACGACCCACAGGAGACACAACATTAACAGCACATTTCATTCCTCGGCTTTAGCAGCTCCTTTAATTCCACCGCTGCTAAAAATGACAGATTTTTTTTTTCTGGATCTCTGAGAGCAGAACTTCAATCTCCAAACTTGTAAAGATCTTCTTTTTACTTTGCGATGTCATTTATGAATGAACACTTCCTGGTATGTGGGGCAGGAAACGTATATCCTTATATGGTATTTTCAAAAGTGGTAATTATGCAAATCTCCTCTCCTCGTGCGCAAGCACCTGATACATTCATCAGTTTACGCTGCTCATTTACACACTTTTCCTGAAGATAGAAGAGTTTGTTGAATCTGACGTGACATGTTCGTACGAACCCTTCATATGAACAAAAGTAAGAGAAATTTAGGTTAAGAATATGAACATGTTCTTGCATGAGGCCCAATGCCCAACAGGTCAACTATTAGAAGAAGTTGTTTTGATTTTAAGAGTCAGTCAAAGTTACTGTGCCTTACTGTCATCATAGTAGTACAGCTTCATGGTGAGGTAGACGTTGTTGGGCAGAGCATCCAGGTTCTGCATCAGCAGGAAGAGCTTCCTGATGAGCAGCACTGAGGCTTTTTTGGTGTCCTCCAGAGTCACCTGAAACTTAATATCATTGTTCCTGTGTGTTCACAAAGATTATATCATTATTTCAAATCATATGGGTCATAGAAGATAAATGCAAAAAGAAACAAATAAATAAATTCAAACCTGAGTATGTCCATCTCAGGTCCATTTTCAGTGTATCTGAAGTTGAACTGATATGATTCAATGATGCACTGCAAATAAAAAACATAAAATAATGTTTCTAAATTATTCCGTTAATGCTACAAAATAAATACAAAGTATCATAAGGTACAACATACATTAGGGTCCTCTTGATTGGTGTAGACCTGGATTGCAACAAAAACCACTTACTGTTAACTTCACAAAGCTAAAATTGATGTGATGCCCTAATTATAGAATACTTACCCCAATGCATATAATCTGCAGCTGTCAAAAGGATAAGATTGAATAAAAATGAAGTACTGATCAATCTAGAACACCTGAAATGTTCAATTAATCAAGGATGTAATCGACTTACATACTGCTTCTGTAAAGCATCAAAGCAGCCCATCATCCTGGACAAATAAAGTGAGAAACTATAAGATATAACTGTAAATAGGTTTGTAAAAATGGCACTTTAGTAGTAAATGTTTTATTTACCATTTCACAATTTTGCTAGCCCGAGGGGTGCTGCAGTTTTCACGCAGAACTTTGATGCACATATCTGGGGAAAGAAAACATGACAAAAAATATGATAATTCTTAACAAAGCATGACCACAAAGAAGTAATGTTTGGATTTTCTTGTGCAAAATAGTCACCTTTTAGTTTTATCATGGGTTTCTAACTCACCTGAGACTTTTATGCATGTTATAATTTAAGACAAATCTCTACCAGGTGTCCCACATAAAATCTCAGATATTCCTAAATGTTACTTTTATTTAATTTTTGCTTGTTTTGTTCCAGCTTGTAAAAAATAAATACTATCCATATAAACTGTGCCTCCTAGATAGAGTGAATTTAATTGTGGTTGAATGAGAAGTACAAATATATAAAATTCTGATACCGTATTAGTTTGTACACAAACAAATCATGTCACATTCCAGCAGGACATAGCCGACATATGTAGTCAGATAGAGAGAAAGATAGAGAGAGAGATAAAGATTATATCAGAGGAGCCCACAAAGCCATTTGATTTGGCCCACCAGCAGCTGCCATGGTTACTAGGTTGTAATCTGTCGTCCTATGTAAAAACTGACAAGGTTTGGAGGGCGAAGTACACCCTATTGCAGGTAGGCAAGGTTCAAAGTAAAATAAAGTTTTATTTAAAAAAAAAGAGCCGACGTGGCGGCAAAAAAACTAAACTAAGATCGGCTGGTTAAATACAAACAGGGCTGAGTGAAAATGGAAAACAGCTGATTAATGCAAAGTGCAGACTGTGTGAAAGAACTGACACTGAAACTGATAACCCTGAGGAGAAGGTGGGAATTAAAAAAGACACACCAGAGGGTGACAGAGCACAAGACAAAACACACACAAGACACAGATCATCACAGAAACACAGTATTTCCACCTAAAGTCATTCCATTCATTGGCCCAGTGACTATATAAGAGGCTGTAGTGCAGTTAGTCAAAAACATGGGCCACCACACTGGCTGCTAGCTTAATCATTAAAAATAAAAGGACTGTACTTAAGAAGTATTTGTATTTCCAAACCATTCATGAATTATATTATTGCATTTGGCCGTAGCCCTCAGATAGATTTTCATTTTGGAGAAAAGGTTTGTGCAGCCTTGATATATATAAAGTGAAACAGCTAGACCAGTGGATCCTAAATTTAACATCAATTCATTATTTTAATACAACAATACAATCATTTCTGCATTTTTTGGGGAGGTCACCTCCTAATAAATAACATTACAGAAAATCTAACTGCTCATTTTAATTCAATACTTTTACTTTTAATACTTATCTACAATAAATATCAGATACTTTAAGACTTTTACTCAAGTAATATTCCTAAAGGAGACTTTAACTTTTAGCAAAGCAATTTTCTGGTAAGATACTTGTACTTTTACTCAAGTATCACTTTGTTGTACTTTATACAACACTGTCCAAATGTTCAGCGCATTTGTTGCTCCTCACCTTCCAGGTATCTGGATCTGTAGGCATACTCCGGGAAAATCCCTCTCAGATAGGTGATGGACGACACAGCTACAACCAGCATCCTCTTCACAAAGACCAGAGACTCGTTCTTGGTTTTTAAGTCATTCAGGAACAACCCTGTCCACTTTAAAAAAAAAGAGAAAAACCCACTCAAGCAACAATCTGACCCATCACGGCCACACGGTGTCGTGATTAGCAACATTTACAGTCGGAGGTATCACCAAACACAGATGAATCATTTACACTAAAATACACGACTGAATAAAAGTAAACAAAACATAAATTAATTGATAAATTAGTTAGTTAGCTTATGGTGAGTTCAAACCTCTGCAATTTCCTTCTTGTTTCCTCTCATGCACATCTTCCCAGCCGCCATTGTTTCCTCCTCTCGTTGAGGGTTAGCTAGCTTAGCCGTCAAGTATGCTAACGATTAGCTAAACGAGCTAACAAATAAACTAACACACGTAATTAGTTAGTATAAGAGTAGCTCTTTTGCCTCTTCAATATTTTTACAGCTTTCTTCTAAGTTAAGAACATAGTTTTATTCCTATATATGTATGTATGTATATCTAAGCGAGGTCTAAGAAGCCTGTTTTATCTCTAAACAACTCAGGAGACGATTATGTAATTAGCTAGTAGCTAGCTAGCTAAATTCAGAAATGACCTTCCCGCCCAAAACATGTTCAAATACTGTGTGCAGCTATGTAAGTTTTAACTTGAATAAAAAGATAAAACTGTAATTTGTTGAGTTCTGCAGTGAAAATGATTCATTACTAAAAGCACTAACTAGTGTGTCAGAAGCATTTTGAGTTTATTTTAGTAAAATTACCAAAAATATGTTAAAACTTAAAATATTATGACCAATATAGAATATTATATTATATTATATTATATTACATTATATTATATTATATTATATTATATTATATTATATTATATCAGAGGTTCTCAAATTGGGGTACCAGGACCCCCAGGGGTCCGTGAGCTGTATGTTTGGGGGTCATCAAAAACTTTCAATAAATTGTTAATTAGATTTTTATTTTTTAAATATGCATATGAGGAAAAATGCACTAGTAAAACAAGCACACTAAACCAAACAAAAAAGACCATTCCCATGGAAATCAGGGGTTAAAATGACAGTAAATTATTTTTAAAACAGCATGGGGTTTATGGGGGTGTCCCTGGAAATTTTTCACCTTTGTAAGGGGTTCCTAAACCTAAGTTTGAGATATATATACTCAACCTAACCAGTATATACTTGTAATTTCACTTTTTTTTTTTTTTGGGTTAAACACTGAATAAACGTTCTCAAACAGGTCATTTGAGTTGTTGGTTCCAGAAGCACCACTATAAGGGGAGGCCATGAGGGGCAATGGCTACCTTTTTTAATAATTAGGTGCCACGAGGAAGGTTAGAAATTAAAATCTCTTTTAAAATGGCTCTTAATGGGCATATTTCTGCCATAACTGTTAACTGCTGCAGTAAGTGGACACAAATGCTATAATGACTGTTAAAGCTCTGTTTTTATTCTGCCCTTGTTTAATTAGCAACGTGTGCATCCTTCAGACAGTAATTGTTGGTGTCGCTGCACTGCAACTAGGGCTGCCATGATTAGTCAATTAGTCGACGGCTAATTTAATAGTCAATTTATTTATTTTTTTTACATTCTCTCCAAACTGCTTTGACACCTTCCACTGCCACATCTGCCTTTCTGTCCTTGACACATGAGCAGTAGTGGTAACTGGGGTAGACCGTGGACGTCACAAGACATTATACAGACAGGCTCTGGTATCATGACTACCTGCCAACGCAGCTCAAAAGTATGGGATCATTTTAAGAAAATGAAAGAGAAACCTGTGCAATGCAATACCTGCAAGGCAGAACTTGCCTTCCACTGCAATTATTTTTAGTTAGCATATAGCTCAAATCTAACGATGGTTATATAATAGCAGCTGCATTATGACGTGGTAAGCTGTATGTTTTATATTCAATTAATGATCCGATTAGTCAACAAATCAAAAAAAATAATCGATGATTAGTCGACTATAAAAATAATCGTTTGTGGCTGCCCTAACTGCAACAGCCACTTTGTGGTGATAGAAACCTATAATTAAACATTAAGTAATGCATAAAAAACCCATCAATTAGAAGAATTAAATGAACAAAAGCTGAGGAGTAACATAACCGCTATATTTTGAGAAACATAGTTGTTTATTATATAATATATATACATATATATATAATATTATATAATTAAGATAATAAATAAAATGAACATAAGTCAACACGAGTCTTCAACATTTTTATTTTGTTTGACCAGGTCCATCTGTAAAGTCTGGCATTAAAAATAAGTAACATGTTCTTTTACTCAATACTACGAAACAGAGTAAATGTGAAATACATTTATCAAATGGAATAATGTTAGTTTTTTGCCGTATTAAACAATAAACACTGAGTACAGGTGGTCTGGCTTACTGTCGACAAAAAAATGTCAGCATGTATGTAACGACAGTGAGACTGTAATAAGCCTGACGTACACTACCACAACATGATTATTATACTTTGGTCCACAGACGTGCACAGTTTATCCTACAAACAGGGGATACACAAAATACAAAGGTTGACTTGTTGTTATTGAAAATCTAATCACAAAATGAAATCTCCTACAGCAGGCAGCAGACTCTCGCCTTGGTTTCATTACTGCTTGGAGAAGAAATCTTTGCTCTTCTGGACGTCAGGCTTGATGGTGTCACTTCCTGGTTTCCAGCCGGCTGGGCAGACTGAAACGATAAGCCTGTAATGAGTACTGGCTGGTAGATTACACAATAAAAATATGTGTGTGCAGTTTAAACCTCGCACAGCTCAGAACATTAACCAACACATGTTAAATTAAAGAGGTTTGAGATTCTGCACAAAACCATCATCCACAATCATCTTCTACCACTAATTCAGGGTCGGGTCATGAGGACAGGAGTGGACCCCAAGATGCTCTCAGACCAGAGAAGATGTTGTGGATCTGTCTGGGATCTCTTCCCAGTGAAACAAGCCCCAAATAAACTCTAAAGAGAGCCAACCAGGAGGGATCCTGGTAAGATGAACCACCTAAACTGACTCTTTTTGATACAGGAGTAGCAGCTATACCTCAAACTCCTCACCCTATCTCTAAAGCCTGACCACCCTATGAATGAAGCTCAGTTTGGCTGCTTGTATCCAGGATCTCCTTCTTTCAGTTATGATTCAAAACCCCCATAACTGAGGGCTGGAACTAGAGCTGCACGGTAATATGGTTTTGAGCATTGTCATCACAATGTGTGCACAACAGTCACACTGCAGGCAAATTAAATCAACGTGTTATATAGAGACTAATTTTGTTGAGAAACGTCTGGGACAATTATAGAAATGTTGGGGGTGGGGGGTTTCAGAAGAAGTGTTGTCTGTGAATTCTTAAGCTGTGGAAGAAAGCAACAAGGATCTTGACGTAAACGGGGAGGATGAGTAAATTCACAGAGAACTGAAGGAAGAGGCGTAAAATGTGACCCGTCCTATCGAAGGATGAAGTCCAAAAGTGTAATGTGGAGGAATGGGCAGATAAAGAGTTTTGATGTAAACGTTTGCAAAATTAACATTTTGTCAAAATATAATGAATTAATGTCTTATCAATGTATGAATGAACTGTCTGAAATAATCCTGAAAAAAATTTTGAAGCATTTTTTTTAGCAGTAGCGACAAAAAACCTGATTTTGAGGAAAAATGCCTTAAATTTTTTAATTATTCCCTGTGAGCTAACAATGTTTGTTTCTTTACAACTGGGAAATCTTAATATACAAATAATACTTGAGGTTTCCTCTTTATATTGACATCAAAAATTACTCAATAAATTTAGAAATAATAAATAAATAAATAGAAAATCCAAATAAATTTACATAAAATAAGGATTTAGACCAAACAGTAATGTATCATTGTAACCAACAAGACAAATTAAGTCATATCTCTGTATTTAAGCTATCAGAATGATCCAGGTATCAAAATGTAGCTTTTAAAGTCAGGAATATAAAAATGTGATTAGATCATTTTGACCAAATTTGACTTAATCCTCATTTCGATATGATGGGTCACAAACATGGTCAACATGAATGCTAACGTGATGGAAACAGAAACTTAGGCTACATTCCACTGCAGGCAAATGCAACCCAATTCCGATTTTTTTGCCCCATGCAACCCATATCAGATTTTTTTATGACAGTCTGAACGTGGCAAAACTGATTTTTTCAAATCCGACCCAGGCCGTTTCAGTATGTGGTTCTAAATCTGATACATATCTGATGTTTAAATGAGACTTTTTCTGCCCATGTCTGTCACATCAGCGCAATGTAGAGTTCACAATGGAGTGTGATGGAGGTCACATTTAAAATATAATGTGAACGTTTGGGTGGCTGTGGCAGAGTGGTTAGGGGAGTCGTCCTGGAACCAGAAGGTCGCCGGTTCAATCCCCCGTCCAGTTGTCTCAGTTGTTGTGTCCTTGGGCAAAATATTTTACCCCAATGCCTCTGATGTGTGTCCCATCAGTGTATGAATGTTATTGACACTGATTAGTCTCAATAGATGATCACATGTTAGCTTTGTAGAGACCTAATAGAGTGCTGTGTGAATGGGTAAATGAGGACCCAGATTGTAGTCTTAAGCGCTTTGTGTGTCCTGGATGGATAGAAAAGCGCTATACAAGTACAGTCCATTTAACGTTCACATTATATTGGATTTTTTCAAAAAAATCAGAATTGATCATGAAGCCCTGCAGTGTGAATGTAGCCTTAGAGACACAGAGGCAACACGTTTGTACGTGATAGAAGGAAACATGTCCTCAGGTCCCAGCACAATAAAAGATAACGAGAATAACTCTAAAATATAAACAAAAAACATGTAACGCACAAAAAAGGGGTCAGATCGATGCAGTGTTCATCGTCTACAAGATGGCAGCAGAATTTATCATCTCCCGATCCTACCATCACTCAGGAACAAAACTCCCAGATACTTAAACTAAAATGCAGATGGTCTACAATCCTCTCTGTTTATTCTAAAATAAGCAACATGATTTTTAATGTAAATGATAGTATTTTTTCATGTTTGGAATACTTGGATCATGAGTTTAAAAAGAGAGCAGCAGCAGAACTGACCTTCTCCATGTTTGTCGGTGAACTGAAAGGCTTGAACCAAACGCAGGGTCTCGTCAACAGAGCGTCCAACTGGGAGGTCATTGATTGTGATCTGTCTCAGAATGCCCTTAATGTCGATGATGAACAGACCCCTAATAAAGAGAAGAAGGAAAGACAGACTTCAGTGTTTCTGTAACTCCAGCTGCTGATACAAATACAGCAGGAATGTTCATGTTGCTTTAAAGTGCCTGTGACTTCATATCTTTGTAATAAACATGAATGCATTTTTGGAAAGACAACATTGATGACATACTGCAAAACAACTTTCACGTTGCTGAGATATTTACATGTGAAGAAACAGGACGTGATGTCAAAGGGGAATGTCAGCATATAAACGCAGTGTCATTACAAAAGCTAACAACACAGACTGTAGAGAAGAATCTGATGATTTTTTTAGATTATTTTTAGTCGCTCTCTAAGAGAGATGAAGAAGAGTTAAAGTTTAAATAATTTTGTTTTAATAAACCAAAGAGTTTATTTTATTAATGAGTTCCCCTTTGATGTCACTTCCTGTTTCACTTTGGCTGGGCCAAATTCAAAAGAAAAGAGGTCAGTGGGTTCCTGCAGGTTTTAACAAGCCGAATTTAAGACTTTTTAAGACCTTTTTAAGACCACCTTGAATGAAATTTAAGACCAAAAATATAAGCGATGGTTCGGG
>JARVGW010000815.1:5778649-5799006 GCA_031762495.1 Anablepsoides rubrolineatus
ATGAGAGAAATCCCAGACTAGCAGTGAAGCGAAACTAGAATTGAGCGGAAATGCGTAGGAAGGCAAGGGCCAGGCTAATTTAGGGCTAGTGGAACTAATTTTTAGATTAGTGCTGCCCACCACTGCTGTTTCCACTACAAGATGCTTTTAATTTTCTCGCAGTCATATTCAAAGAAATCCCAAATCAGACTTTACTACTTTCTCCCAACTTTTGTTGTCATCATTTTGCAGGTGACTGTAAACAGGTGACATTATGGACCATGATGTGCCGTAAGCTGCCCACAGTTAATGTAAAACGGCTCAATTTGAAGAAAAAAAAAAAAAAAGATTAGTTTAATCAGTCCACACGACTCAAAATAAATAAACACTAAAACTAAGGATATTCTATCTAGTTCTATACAGTTTTAGTTAGTTATCCTTTTTTCATTTTATTAGAGTTTTTATTTATTTTAGTTAACTAAAATGTTTCTTAAAATTCAGTTTTTGTTTAGTTTTAGTAAACTATTATAACCCTGCTGCTGAAGCAACTTAACAGATTCCTACTTTGGTGGGGGCCACGGCGGGCTTTGGGACCAGGTTTTTGTAGACACTGGAGCCTGTGATGGGAGCTTTGCTGCCGTTGGTGGGCATGGCGCCCGCAGTGGCAAACCCAGCAGAGAAGGCGGAGCCTGTGTCGTCCTTGGTAACCTTCTTGATGACCAGCATTTTGGACACCATCTGTTTGCCACTGGGGGGATTTTCTGCACAGACAAGGACAGAGGAGCTGTTAGCGAGGGGCAGGAGAGGACGCAGAGCTTTAACAACAGTTCATCAGGAATGGAAAGTCTTACCCCACACCCCAGCATGGGGAGCCACTGCTCGCACCTGAGTCCCAGGCTTTCCAGTTGTTTCAGGGTTGAGGGAGGGCTGAAGAGAGAACAGTTTCCAAATGTTAAATCTTTTTTATTTGTAAAACTAAAAGCAGAAAGTCGTCAACAACTCACAAAGTCCTCCTCCACAAACTTCAGCTTGTCGTCCTTGCCGTCTTTGCGTTCCTCGTTGGGGAACTTGTCCTGGTACGAGGTTCCCTTACGGGGATGGAAGTTGCCGTTGCGCTGCCGGTGCCCCCCCTGCCTGTCCCTGTCGGCCCCGCCCCGTTTGGGGTGGCGTCCCTGGTGGTGGTGGCCGTCCTGGGCGCTGCGGGGAGCCCCGTGCCAGCTGGGTGTTTCCTTCCAACAGGAGCTTCCTGCCAGTCCACCGTGCCCTCCTTTGGCCACCCCCGAGTCCACAGAGTCATGCCTCAGAAGCAGCGAAGGCTGCTGCCACCCGTCACCTTGGAAACAAGCAGGTTAGTTTGGTAAACAGAACAGAAAAGACTGCATTGATGTGTTACCAAAGACCGGTCAAGGGTTTAAAGAAAGTCACTGATCTTAAAAACAAAACAAAAACAGTCTTCCACTCAAACAAAGGTTTGTTTCCCTTGCAGATTTTTAACTGTTAGAAACCAGCTCTCAAGTTCTGAAAATCTCTTCATGTCTTATATTTTCTTAAAGTTTGGAGTGATTTTACTTCAGATCCCCTGGTTCTCAACCATTCATAACAAATATCACCTCAGTAAACACAGGGTTGAGTGATATGAGGAAAATCTTATATCCCAATATTTTTTGGCTATATCAAGATACACGATATATATCACGATACCTCCAAAATTGACGAAAAAATCATTAAAAATTGATCAAAAATTTGAATAGTGAATCTGAACAAATTTAAATGTTTTATTTTAACCATCAGTTTCACACATAAATATTTTACAAATTAAATTATTGCCACTGTCTTTTTGTTGTCTAGATCAACTCAAGTCCTCGAGGGCCACTATCCTGCATGTTTTCCTTGTTTCTCTGCTTCAACACACCTGATTCAGTGATTCAATTACCTCTTTAAAGTCTCTAGAAGTCTGTTAATCATCCAGTCATGCAAATTAGGTGTGGTTGAGCAGGGAAACGAAAACATGCTGGATAGTGGCCCTCAAGAACCAGAGTTCAACACCTGTGCTCTAGATCTTTAATAAACTCAAAAATAAATGGACCATAGCAGTAAAATCGTACATCAAGCAAAAGGGAAAAATAAACCATTGAAACTAAAAAAGGTGTTCTTGTGCTTTTAACATGTAAAATGTAAAATCAAAAAATATGATTTCATTAAAATATAAAAACAAAAGTATAAACCGTGATGATAAAATTGACTGACTCAGAACAGGATGTTTTGCTGACTGGTGCTGCTTAAATACAGCAGCTTCTAAAGATGTGGTTGGGACCCTATTGGGGTCATGAAACACCACACAGTTTACAGTTCACTTTAAAAATACTTCATTTTTAACTGAAGTAGAGCTGGTAAACCATCTGCCCTGCAGTTTATTCAAAGGTTCTCATGACTTGGGATTTATTTGTCTGATTCAAGAGTTTTCTAATAAACATATTGAAACAATAAAAAGTGAGCATAAATATAAATTAAAATCAGTGAATACAAATGTTCAGCATTAATTTGAAAACAGAAGTATCTGTTTACTGTTATGATGTCACAGCTCACCCGCAGCGTGACCACTGTGTAAATATAATCTCCTCACTTCAACTTTTAAATGTTTGTCAACATGGATTAAATCCTGTTTCTGAGGTTTGCTGCCTGTGATCAGATTTAACTTCTCATAATTTAACAACTGACAGATCAACTCTTTATGGCTTTAGAGCTTCAGTTAAGATCTTTATCTTAAAACGTCTGATAACTAAGAGTTACACCCAACATCCACCTGCAGCTCCACAGCACCACTTCCTGGATAACACCAGCTTTTTCTCCTGTATGGTTAGGTTAGGTTAAACCCTCTCAGTCTGAGCAGGCGTGTTATTGGTCAGCTGTTACCTGTTGGAGCACGCAGGGAGCCGTTGTTGAAGAAACCATCAGAGGAGTTGTGGCGGCGGCGGCTGGCAGCGGGTCGGCCGTCTCTGTGGTGGTGAGGCTCACCTTGCTTGTCAAGGTTGGCAGCAGGGGACTGCAGGGGGACAAGGAGGGGGTAATTAAAGTCATACCTTAACAAGCTTACATGTGCCTTTATTGTCAACTCCCTGTTTCAAACACTCCCGTCTTACTGTGGACGGTTCAGACCTCTGAATTACATCAAATTATTCTGAGATTCAGAGAAAAACATGAGAAAAAACACGTTCAGCCAGTCCCGCTGAACGGATTACACAATCTGAATTCAATAAAACTTTATTGAGCAGATATTTCTCCAGAGTATTGAGCCGTCTGTCCCTTCTTACAAACACCAGCAGCTCTTGATAAGGAACAGTCAGGTCTTTTGTATTCAAATAATACAAGCTGTAAGCTCTGCTCAGAGATTAAAGGTCAGGTGTTTTTGTCTCTCAGTTTACTGTAAACATGTGTTTTTGTTGCCTCTAACAACCACCTTGACAGGCTGGTTGAAAGACAGTATTTCCCACAACAATTCTAAACATTTCAGTATCTTTCTCCAGAAGGATTTCTCTGACCCTTAACCACAGTCAGCTCCTTATCTCAGCCTCTCACTTATCAGAGAACACGTTTCACATCAACACTGCGTTCGGTCCGATAAACAACAGTTTCCTCCTGAAACTCCTGCAGGGAGAATTGGAGGTGAAGAAGGAAACGACATTCTTCAGATATTTTTTAACCCAAACAAAGTATTTTTTTACTGATTAAACCTCGAATTATGACCTTAAATTCTTTTAATGTCTGTGAGGAATAAATGTTTATTTAAACTGGATGTGTGGTGGTTAGCTAGGAACCATAAACTGGAACTAACCATTTGTTCATCACTTCTGTCTTAGACTTATCTAGAATGAGATTAGATTCAAAATGATTTTAATCTTATTTTACAGTGTTTCCCCTACCATTATCCAAGAGGGGGGGGCCGCCAACAAGGCCACCCCCCCTTCAAGAAAATATTTTTTTAATGTAAATATCGCCATATTACGTCAAGTCGTTTCTTTTTTTGTATGTAAAACAACCCCCCCCTTTCCAAGACCAATTCCCTAGGGGGGAGACTGTTTTATTATTATTAATTTCTTTTTTTTATATGTTGCCTGCTGTTGTACATAAAATAGATGTGAGATGAGATGAATTTATATTTTTTTCTTGTGGATTTTTGTTGGTTTGTTTGCTGTCTTTTCATGTTTGTATAGGAGTAAGCACTGGGTTTTGTATTTGTTCTTTGTGTTTATAACCAATGTAAAATCAATTAAAAAAAGATGTCATTTAAAATAGAACTTCACTTCAAACGGCTAAAACATCAGTTTCACAAAGGGATTAAAGAAAACATTTTTCTACACCTGATCATATTCTTATTACCACCAGCATGTGCTTTTATTTTATATTTTTTAATTTATATTGCAGGGAGCTTTTTGCACAACTCAAAATAACTAAAAATTGAATTGTTTTTATTTGCCAGACTGACGAGATTTCTCCAATAAAATATGATTATTTACAGGATTTCAGCTCAAGCAGTCATTTAATACTTTTTATTATTCATATTTGTTCATTTATTAAAGAACATTAATGACAGGAAGGCTCTGTCAGAGTTTGGCTTTAAATATAATCAAGCTTAACACAACGCAGTGTTTTAAAGTTGGTTTATGACTAGATATTAGTTATTTTTTAGATTTATTTAAGATTCAAATAATGCAGATGAAATAGCTGATTGTTTCATTTTCTGTAATAAAATTAATTAATTAAATCCTGCACACTTTTAATAAATACTAGTAACATTTCTGTCGGTCATCATTCTGTGTTCAAAAGCCACCTGCACTCCCAAAGCCAATACTCTGAGGAAAACCTTTGCATCTATCCTAAAAAATAAAATAAAATAAAAAAGATCAAACAAATGTTGTAGTAAACATCTTTCAGTGGATCCCTGCAGACGTTCCTCATCAAAACTAAAATATTAAATTGTTTTTGTTGTTTTCTTTTCAGACCCTGTAACACTATAATGTTTTCAACTTACGCCAAAAGTTTTGTTACGACTCTTTCACTTATCTTGGCGTTATACTTGATCTTTACGCTATGTAGGTCCAAAAGACATCTTTAGTGTTGGACAAACTTTTCATAAATTGTCTAACATCTGAGTGTGACAGGGCCTTTAAAGCAACAACAGTCTTATTGTCTGCTGGCCTGTCCAGGAGACACACATGTCCACATTGACCCAAACACAAACATGTCCCCGTACCTTGGCAGGCTGGGGTGTGGAGAAGTTAAGCCAGGCAGGGACAAAGTCATGCTGCGCCATTTAGGTCCAGTGTTTCCGGTCAGTGGATCGAGGCATCAAACCTCATGGCCAGGATCTAAAACAGATTATAGAAAACATCAACAAAGGTAATATTACAGTTCAGAAAAATGAAACCAGACTCAAAGTTTCTCAGTTTCTACAACCACAACTATCAAACAAAGTTGGGCAGAATGAAGTGATTTTCAGAAACATATTATATTCACAATAAATGTTTAAAAACTTTAAATCTTTTAAATTTTATGGCAGCAACACATCAACATTTTAAACAGGAAAAACTCGAGACAAAATGAAAGCGCTACAAATAAGAACCTGAATTTTATAAATAATTAGATTGTCAACAGGCTGAAAAGAGGTCTGGGTATAAAAAGAGTGTTTAAAATAATCTGTTTTACAGTCTGAGAAACACCAGTGGAATTATTTCAGAATAAGGTTTTTCAATTACAAACTGGGAAGTCTTTAACTAACCCATCATCTCCAGTTTATAATCTCATCAACAGATTAGAAGAATCTGTAGATTTTCTTTGAGCTCAAAGTTCACTGTCATCCATCCTGCTTAAAGCTCTATCACACAATAAAAAGAAACCACATCCAGAACAAGGCTTCTCTGAACCAAAGATCATTTCAAACAGTCTGAGAAAGCAGCTGTTCTGTGGTCAGACAAACTCAAACCTGAAACTCTTTAACCACCTGGGGTAGGATTTATAAAGCTTGCGTACGAACAAAACGAGCACAGAAACTTGCGTACGCCACTTTTCAAGCAAAGGTTGTGATTTATAAAACTCAAACTTGGAGTGTAAATGTGCGGTCCCTCACGCCAGCTCTGACCCATGCATACGCTCATTTAGGAAACAGGAAACTACGACACAGATGGTGAAGTGATGAATTATAGCCACACTGTGTAATGATCACTGTGGGGGGGGGGGGAGACGATCAGCTGCAGACAACAGGAGGGACGGAGGAAAAGAGTGGTGAACTTATTTCTAACTTTATCTGACTTATTTAATGTTATTTTTTGTTATTATCGCCCTGCAGGCTCTGAGAGAAAATAAAACTGAAGCTGAGTTTTTGAAAAAAATAAAATCGTGAGATTGTTCTGTTCTAAACGTCTGTAAACCTGCAAAATGAGGGAAAAGCTGTGTCAATTACAATCTGTTCATGTGAGCAGCTGTCAGCAGCTGTCCTCCTCCAGACGAACGACAGTGCGTGTCTGAACCGACCAATCGCTTTTTTTTGCATTGATCAGCTGACTGATTTAAATACACGTTAACATTCACGAGGTACTTTGCATTGACTGTTTATGGTTGAGTGTGGGCGTATAGAGGGCAGAACCTGAGGCGGGACCTTGTGCGCAAACTCTGAGGTGCAGCTGTGATTTATAAATGAAATTTGCGCAGAAACATGCGTACGCACAGTTTTATAAATCTGAATTTTTTTTGGCCGTTTTTGCCTTTTGGTCGTACGTTCACTTTTAGTATGATTTCCACGCAATCCTTTATAAATCTGACCCCTGGTCTCCTCTGTTCTTACTCATTTAAAAATGCTTCATAGCAGGAAACATGAACCTGGAACAGCTTTAAAGGAACGTGTTGCTGCTATAAAATTATAAATTAACTTATTTAAAAAAACAAAGTAAAAAGTTTAAACATATTTACTTTGTTTCATTGTGAAAACAATATGGATTAGCTCTGAAAAATCAATGAATTGTTTTTATTTACCCACTTATTTGAAATTTATGTTGTCAAGACCACCAGGACAAGCTGGAATTAAGTCCTATAATTAGCAGAAAACAAAGCCGCAGCTGTCAGACAGCCTGTGTGGAGATCATCTCGCCGATCTAAATACGTTAATAAAACATTTTTTGCAAAATGTCTATGCAATAAATTATAAATGGCTTATTGCTGATAAACGTGCAAACACACAGCAGAAAATAAATGTCTCTGCCCAAAAACTGTGACCACAGTTCGTCACAGGAAGGTCAGCAAGGTGAAACCTGAAATTTACCCCAGAGTCTGTGGCTCTGAAGTCCTCTGCCTCCTCTCCTGCTCCGGCTCGGTTCCTCAGGCCTGCTGGCGCCGATCACGGGGAGCGTGCACCGACAGATGGGGAGCAGCACACGAAAAAAAACCCACTGCGCCTCCACCAGAACGGCCCCTTTCTCCAGAGGAAGACCCCTTCGTCCAGGGTGAGATGGCTGCAGGTGAGTCAAAACTGGAATGATCTGGAATTCAGAAAGCTAGCCACACAGGAAGTGGATTTCTTTGAAGCAGCACAACAATCTATAATTGGACAGATGATCCTTTTTGACTCAAACTCAAGTCCTCCTGATGATGACACCTCTCGTTAATTCTAATGATTCCAGGTCTTTACTATATATATATATTTAGTTGCTAGCACACTGATTCCTTCAGGGATTTGGAAGCATTTAGTCTTATTGTCATGAAAAAGTCTCAAAACCTGATTGAACTTGCTGATGATTGGCAAAAATGATTCGATGCAAGAAGTGATTTGCCCCAGTGGTGATGAAAAGTCAGTCCTGTCTTTAAATTTCACGACGAGCAAAGAGTCTGTGGACGCTGTCGGTCCTGGAGCATGGAGAGCAGCTGTGAAGCAGTCCCACCAGCGAGAGGAAGAGACGGGCGATGTCCTGCCACCGTGTGCCAGTACACTTCTGAGCCGACGTCTACCGAATCATTTTCAGATCAAATTAAATGCATGCAGGAAAAAATTAAAAATTAAAATAAAAAAATGAATTGTTAGACAGTCTTTTACTGGCAGCAGAGGTCACTTGAAACTAGTGTTCACCTCATCAAACTGGTGAAAAGACTGTCTTAGTTTGAAAAAAATAAAGAGCAAAAAGTCACATGACAAGAAAGGAAGTAAAGCCCGATGTTACATCGCTGTCATTTTCAGTTCAGGTTAGTGAAACAGAGTCGAGGGATGCATCATAATGACATTTCTGTCTCTGCTGGTTAGACAATCACATCTGTAAGACGCCCATTTAATGAGCTTTGATTTTCTGATTAGAGCAGAAAGAGAGTTTAGCTCTGATTTCATAGATGTCAAAGGTCAAAAAGCTGTCTCAAGTGGCGCATAGCAAAATCCAAAAAAGCAAACTCTGATGACAACTTGATCAACTTTTATCTGATTGGAGGAAAAAAAGAGTATTAGAAGAAAAAAGCATGCATCCAGATTTTGTGAGGTGGATCTTCTCTTCTTTATATTTAGTTATTTTTGGGGCCCACAGGAAGTTTCAGTGCAGGTTTCACTTGTTTTGCTGACTGTTCACAGGTATGAACTCCACGGCAAACTGAATCTGCAAGAAAACAAAAACATTCATTTAGGAGAAAAAAAACTATTTTATGAGCACATCTTTTAAAACTAAAACAGTATATTTAAAAACATCTGATGTGAAGAAATACAACTTTATGAAAAAAAAAACTGTTTTAAAATAAACTATAACTTAGTGCTGGATGTTAAATAATAAAGAACACGAATAAAACACAAACAAAACACCTTTGTGTTTTGTAGTGAACAGCATGTCCACAATAACTCTAAAGTTGCATCAATGGTTTTTATATTTTGCTGGATTCTCCCTGCAGAATCACCACCATAACATGGTGGAAGGGTTTGAGTACCCCTGTGATCCTGGGGGCTATGTTGTCTGGGGCATCAGTCCCTGGTAGGGTACCCCATGGCAAACAAGCCTCAGAGGAGGATTGACGACAACGTGAGCATCATCTGGAAAGGAAAAACCAGGACACCTCCCTGAAGCCAGGCCTGGAGTTGAAGGGCTCATTGGCTAGCACCTGGTGGTCAAGCCTCGGCTTCTGGGGTTCAGCTGGGCCAAGCCCAAAACAGAGACAGGGTGACACCTTCATGGAGGCCCACCACCTGCGAGGAGGACCTCCCAGGTCAGGTGCTGTGCAAGCCAGGTAGCATATGAGAGTCCCTGGCAGCATGAACTAGCTGGGTGGTAAAGAACGAGAGCTTGTATTGAGCTTGATATTGTTGGGCTCACTTCTACTCACAGCTTGGGCTCTGGAACTTGTGGAGAGGGGCTGGACTCTCTCTCCTACTCTGGAGTTGTCTAGAGAGAGAATGAGGCATTTGTCAGGTGTGGGGACACTCACAAGCCCTCAGCTGATGCCTCAGTGTTGGAGTATCCCTCAGTGAATGAGAGGGTTGGCTCTCTGCAGCCTCAGGAGGGAAGGTTGACTGTTGTTTGTGCTAACGCACCAAACATCAGATTACTCGACCTTAAAGTCTCTGAACTGTTTCCTGGAAGGGATGCAGTCTGGTGACTCTGTTGTACTAATTGACTTTAATGCCTGTTAAGGAAAGAGTTTTCTGGAAGGGGGTGAATGGGAGGAACATCTAAGTAACCCAAACCTGATTTCTGCGCTAGGTATGTAACAAACACCATGTTCAAGTATTAGGCCAAAAATTGATTATTAATTTTGTGATCATGCCATCTGACCTGCAGCCCTATGTCTTGGACACTCAGGTGAACTGGGAACATATAGTGCAGTCCCCTGTCCTTAAGGCCTTCATCTCACACTTAAAGGGGCTTTCACATGTCAAAAGGGTGGTTTTGAGACATTGAATTCAAATGGGCCATGATCATTAGATGCTGGTTCCAGGAGCTGGGGTCTGAATGTTGCCGCCTGTTGCAGCAACAACTGAAGGACCTGCTTGTGGTCAGTTACAAGCATCAACTAATTGATGTCAGTACTGGCTCCAGCAAAATTGGATGTCCAAAATACCTTCAAATAGTTAAGAAAACATAATTTCCTGAGTAACAAACTCAACATTTTCCCTCATTTTCTTTCATTATTGGATAGTTAATAGAATAGATGGATGTTTATACTGAAAACTGAAAAAAGGTTTGCAAAATTGAGCAATTTTCTGTAAATTTATTTCTTACCCCAATTCACAAATTAAAAAGTTATGTATATAAAGTTATGTTTGTTATTTGTATTATTTGTCATTTATTAAAACTATTTTAATCAAAATAATTATTCGTATTGACATAAAAACTTATTGGCAATGAATGAATGGCCCTCATTCAGTGAGAACTTTTTTTATTTGTAAGCCTTCAATTTGAAGTATTATTATATTACTTGTGTCCAGTTTATTTGAAGGCTTCAAATAAACTGGACACAAGTAATACAATTTAAATGGCACAAGGTAAGAACAATCATAACTTTAGACAAAAGAATGTCTGTAAAACATCTAAAGTTTGTGAAAATATCATTATATCATTAATCTAATTATCTTTCACAGAAGTTCTCCCCTGCTGTGCACAAACAGGTTAGACTGTGTTTATAATATACAATAAAACCGGCAATTTCAGGTCAAAGTTTGAGCCAAAACAACATTGTGAGACACACACACAAACATCCTTGTATTTTCAAACTGAGGATTTTGTATTGACTTCGATTCATATTTGTATTTATGCCTAACCCAGACATTTTCCCTAACTCTAACCATTACTAGTCTATTCCTAAGCCTAACCTGAACCAAAACAAAATTCACACCATACCTCTACCTAACTAGTAGAGCTGCAAAAAAAAAAAAAAAAAAGTGAGGACCGGGACAGGACTTTGACAGTAAGTGTTTTACAAGTGGTCCTCACTCTGTAGCAGAAACACACACACACACACACACACACACACAGAGCAGAATGGTTTTCTCGATAAACTATTACGTAACAGCTCCTCATCAATGAGTTGGCTACAATGTGCAGCACACACACTCATGTGAAACAGGGCACATGTGAATGACCACGACACTAAATGCACAGTTGGAGCAGTTAAAACACGGGCCCACTGTAAACAAAACTAAACAAATGCTGCAGTAATTCAATACAATAGTTACGCTGCACGCGCCAAGCTAACTCGCTAAGCGAAACCATTAAAGTGCGTCAAAAATAATATAAGAGATGCTCTTTGAGCGTTAAGTTAAGTTTGAATAACATTTTAGGAACGCCGCGCTAATACATTCAAACACCACTGCTAGCAAACTCTGCCTACTTCACTGATGTTTCATGTTAGCATAGCATTGCTAGCCCGGAGCTGACGTTCCCCCCCAGCCTGTTAAGTCGCCCGTGAAAACTGAGAAGTATTTGAAAAGAGGTCGTGCAGTTAGTGGGCTTAGCCAGATAAATACCTATTTATTATTCTCAAATGGCTTAAAAACATTCATTCAAACAACTGTCACCGACATACAATAAAGGTAAACAGACCTGCTTTGGCTGGAATAACAGAGTTTCAAAATGGCTACCTAGCAGCAGCAGCACACATTTATCAGTTTGCTAAGTGCTAGCGAGCTAACTTGCAGTGTTTATGACGATAGCGCGTACCTTCTTCAGAGTAAGTCCGTTCCAAACAGAGATGAATTGAGTAATGTATCAAATCCGCATACGCTAGCTAGATTACTCCTTTTCATAACTCTAAACTTCTTCGACAATAGGCTGTCTGTTTGTTTGGGTTTTAGGTGCGCTTACCACTGGCGCTGGCAAGGGATTCCAACAGCCTCTGACCGCGCTGGGTTCAAGAGCGGTCGTTATTATGTAACTTAGTATGGTTCAAAACTGTTCTTCGCTTAACTCTCTGGCTGCTGTGGCGCTTAAAAAAGACATTATGTTAATAAATAAGAATAAGCATGTGCGTATTATTATAAAGCGACATTTTGGAATGTTTTAAAAGCTTAGTTTTGGTAATCCTGAACGTAAGAATGAGCTGCTTTGAACGCAGCTTCGTACGTCAGTTTACGTAAAAGGCGTACTAGCGGATATCAGATACCGAAAAAGACAGGCATTTAATCGAGCAAAGATAAAATGGTAGCGTTAAAACCATAGATATATATTAAAACGACCTCTAGTTTAGCTAGTTATTTGTTACTGTTGATTGCATTTTGTCGTGCCTGAAAATTTACTTAGACCACAAAAGGAATTAAAGGCTGTCATTTAGGTAAATAGAACAACTATTATTAGATTGTTACGTATCATGTTGACACGTTGAATGCTAGCTAGATGCTAACTTGTGCGTCTTTTTGTATTGTTTTTAGATAAAAATGATAAGATTTTCATCTGGAAGGGTGATAATCTCGGGGGTAAGATAACACAGCTTTTATACAGACATAATGGAAATGTGTTTTGTGTGGAAAAGCACATTTTTCCTGTGTATGTACTTGTATTTGTAAAGGGCCAAAAATATAGTTTCTTTACCTGCTCAACAATAATCGAAGCATTGAATACATTAACAAATAATGTTGTCAGATTTATTGCTGGAAATGGATGTGTAAATTAATCTAGATGCAGAACTTTTGTTTTGTAGATTTTCCATATTGTAAGAAATTTTGCAATTTTCTAGGTTTCAATTGGAGGAAAAATAACCCAATTTAGTCACTTCTGATCAATAAAATCAGGATTTAGGTCACTCTTTCATTGAAAATGCTTGCTATAAACAGACAAATTTAATAAAATAAATAAAAGCAGATTGGAGTGCAGCAAAATCAGCTTTTCAGTAGAAGTCACTAGTAGACGTGGAGAGTCTGGTTATTTAAAAACAAATAATTGGTTTTGTTGCCAATTTTTTTTATTATAAGATTTTACTTTGTCTGTGATAAATTTGCCCTAATAATAAATAGAAAGTCTTCATCTACGTCAAACACCTGTACTAATCTGTAAACAAATTAGTATAATTCTTGAACTGAAGTCAGGGGTCACACTTTGGACATCCCTGGTTTAGGACTAAGGTGAATTGAGTTTAGGGTAAGGTATGTACTGTGGTCGGGATTAGACAGTGAACAGTCCTAATAAGGATGGAAATTCAAACTCTGATTTCTCTGCTTGTGTGTAAATACTCTGGTTTTCAGGTTCCAATGTGGCGATGTTTCCAGCAGAAAATCAGGACACCTTCGTACCCATCGACAAACATTACGTACCTTCCCCGGCTGCGGTTTCCTTCTCGGTCCTCCCCTGTGTTTGTGCCACACAGACCAGCTTCCTCCATCAGGCTGCTGAGGGTCCAGTCTGTGAGCCTGGTGGCCTCACGTCTCTGCCACGGGGATCCACAAGACGTCTCACAAAAACAAGGCGGCGGAAAAGGAAGGTTGAGCATGAAGGCACTAATCGAGGCACCCAAACCGGCACTGTACCTCGGCCTTTCGGGGCTCATCCCCTTCCTGTCCGCCCCTCTCCTGATGGCGGCCACGCAGTCTTTCTATCCTGAAGTGGCGTTTGCTCAGATGGTGTATGGAGCCTCTATAGTATCTTTCCTAGGAGGTGTCCGTTGGGGGTTTGCCATCCCGGCTGGAGGTCCCGCCGAACCAAACTGGATGAACTTGGGTAACAGTGTGGTGCCGTCGCTTCTGGCCTGGTTAGCACTGCTCTGCAGGGACAACATCACCGAGGGGGTCCTGGTGGTCATCATGGGTCTGGGTCTGTCTCTACATTATGACTTGATCTTGTTGCCTGGCTACCCTGCCTGGTTCAAAGCCCTGAGAACTCTCCTCACACTGGTGGCTACCTTCTCACTGGTGGCCACACTGGCACTAAAGAAAGTATGCCCTGAGAAAAAAATAAAATACAACTGACTGTAAATCAAACTGTGCGGTGTTAATAAAAAAACTATTTTTAGCAACGAGTTATAGAATTTATTGTTACATAATGTATGTTGGTGACAATATTAAGGGGGAAAGGAGCAAAATAAGAAACTGCAAAAGGGTGAGGATCTTCACCTTAACAGGTGAAATGTTTAAAAGCTTTTCAGGTTGAAAGATTGCAAATAACGTGAACCAGGAAGTTGAAGCGGAAGGGGTCCAACTTCCCCGTTGGCTGGTTCCATTAGTGTATATGGTGTGATTTCATTTGGCAAACCTGCAATAAAGTCTGAAATTTTATTAGTGATGAGAACAGGTGGAAGAGAGGTGGAGCTACGCACTTGAAAGAAAAGAAAATCAGTCGTAACAAGACAGGCTGTAGGTGTGTGATTGAGAGGGGGGCAGGTGGAACAATGAGGCTACACAGCAGAACTCGGAGTGTTAAACTTTTCAGAGTCTATTTAAATCCCCTAGGGTTATTTTAACACTTTCTGAGTAAACTGACATCCAGTGTTGGTGTTAATTCACAGTTTTGTCTCAACACTGGACAGTGTTAAATAGGCTCCACCCACAGTTAAGTGTTATTTAACACTTAATGTTATTACCCAGCTGGTATATGACTGACATTAAACATTTAAATGTTGTTGAAATAATGTCAGTTTAAGGAAAAACATTAATTCAACGTCAAAACAATTAAAAAAAATAAAACTATGGACTCGGCTTTGAAATAACTAGTTTTTAGTTGTATGTCTAATCAACATTATTTTGCACAAACATGACTAAAACATTTTGCTGAAATATGTCATTTGAAAAATAGAGCATTATGGTAAAAAAAAAAAAGATTTTTGGTTAAGGTCCATGATTGATGGTGAATCAACCATCAAACAATCATCCAATTGTAGCCAAATAATCAATGTTGAAAAGATGTTATTGAATCAATGATGTTTCATGGTTGAATTCTAATGATTGAAATGCCAACGTCTAATCAGTGTTGAATCAACACTGATAAAGTATCTGTTATAGTTGAAAACCTAACGTTGTTTCAACAAGTAAGTCACTAAAGACTTTTTGTATAATTTCAACATGGATTCAGTATCATGCCTTCTATCTAGTCACTGTTGAATCAATATGTTGGATAACAATTGAATTTTGTTTGGATTTTGCAAATCTGATCAATGTTGAAATACATTTTTCAAATGTAATCGTGGAAAATTTAAAAATGATTATTAAGTCCTGCCTTTTAACATAGTTTGACACAGAAATGTATTAGTTTGGTCACTGTTTTAACTTCAGTATTGATGTGCTGAACTGTATAGCTGCACAGCAAACATCTTGAAATAGGTCAGCAAGTTCATATAAATAAATATGTACACATCGTAAATCTATATTTTATTAATCAGAATGTATGAAATTAAGAAATAGTTTAATGAATATAAGTTAGCACACCTTTGTAGTGAATTATGGGAACAACATCCGGTTGCTTTAATACTGTATGGTGAGATTAAGTACATCAATTTTACAATCAAATATTTTGTTTCTGGTTTCACTGTGTTTCAGGATGTTGTGCAGTTGTTTAGTATTTATTCAGCACTTTGTTCTGTTTTGTGTATTTCTGGTTAGTCCGTTCAGTTTCAGCTTTGTTCCTGCTTCTGTTTCTGCCCCACCTGCACATGATCCTGCACAGGTGCCAGTGGTTTCAGTTCATTAATTTGACTTTATATTCCAGGTGTGTGCTTTGGTTCAGTGATCTGGTATTATTCTGTCAGCAGTTTTTAATGTTTGCTGCCACAACAGCAAACAATTGTTTTTGTTTTTTTGTTTAGATTACAACTCCTTGCCTCCGTCTGCACTCTGGCTCTGACCTTAAAGTGCCTGTGACATCAAATGTTTATAATAAACATGGATGCATTTTTAGAAAGATAACATACTGCAAAACAAATTTCATGTTGCTGAGATGAACGGCTGTTGAGATATTTGCATGTGAAGAAACAAGAAGTGATGTCAAAGGGGAAAGTCAGCATGTAAACAGAGCATTGTTACAAAAGCTAACAACACGAAGAATCTGTTTCTTTAGATTATTTTTAGTTACAATTAAAGAGAGACAAAGAAGAGTTCAAGTTTAAATAATTTTGTTTTAATAAACAGAGAACAGCGAGTTCCCCTTTGATGTCACTTCCCGTTTCACTTTGGCTGAGCCAAATTTAAAAGAAAATAAGTCAATTATGTGACAAAATGGGTAAAACCGTGTGTACAATGCCAATTTTATTAAGTATAAAGATGCTTTCTTTGACTTTTTGCATTTGAAGGATAGACATGTCACAGGCACTTTAAAATACAATCCATTAAACGTGACACAAACATATTCAAGATGTTTGCTGTGCAGCTATACAGTTCAGCACATCAATACTGAAGTTAAAACAGTGATCAAACTAATACATTTCTGTGTCAAATTATGTCCAAAGGCAGGACTTAATAATAATTTTTAAAATGTCCACGATTATTTCATTTGAAAAATATATAGTGAAATTACTATTCATTTAATGTTGGCAAATTCCCTTATGTTGAGAAATATGACGTAGAAAGGATGTTACTATTCAACGTTGATCAGATTTGCAAAATCAAAACAAAATTTAATGGTTATTCAACTCAACCACCTGATGTGGATTCACCAGCGACTAGACTTCAAAATGTCAGCTGGGTATATGACACCATGCAGTGTTGAAAGAATTATTCTGAAAAAGCTTCTTTCACCTCATGTCAGACAGACCTGTAGTTTCACAGCAAGGCATGCTGGGTAATCTTGTAGAAATGATGTGTTTGTATGTTTATGACTATTAAAGAAGCTAACAAGTGTAATAATTAGTTGTTTTGTTCAGGTTTATCAGTTAATCAAGATTAAGTTTGTGGTTTTGGCCATAAATTAACACCATGAGTGAGAGGTTCTTCTTGGTGTGTGAAGGTCGACTCCATTACACTTATCCAGTAAATACTGTGTAATGTTAATGTAACAATAAAAAGAGTTAAACTTAGACTTTCAAATTAGCTGTGGAATAACACCTCAGTGTCTATTTAACACCCTTCTACACAGCAACAGAGTAAATAATTAACACTCATAGGAGATATGAACCTCCAGTGTTAACCATCAATAACTTAATGCAGTGTTGAAAAGCATGAGAATCAGAGGTGATTTGTCACCAGAGTACCTTATTAACTCTGCTTAGAATCATAACTACTCTCATCAGAGTTATTTGACTTGAAGTGTTAAGTTTTATTAACACTGTACAGTGTTAGTCAGTGTTGATTTTTAACTTTGTTTAGAGTTAAATTGTACTCTGAAAATTTAACACTAAGAGAGAGTTAAATTAACACCAATTCAGATAAGGACCAAATAGACTCGGACACAGTGTTAAAATTAACTCTTTAAGTGTTGATTTAACACTGCAAAATTTACTGTGTACAAGGAACTGTGGTCATAAACGTCCAGGAGGTCAAGAACTTTGTGTCCACTGTCCAGAAAACAGGAAATGTGCTAAAGAAGAGTCCAGGCAGGATGAAGATGGATAAAAGCTTCAGGAGTGATTTGTGACAAAAGGGTGGCAGCAAAGATCAGCTGAGTTGTATGGTTTGTAGACAGAGACATGGACAAAAAGACAGGAGACAGAACTGGAAGTGTCAGAGCTGAAGAGGATGAGGTTCTCCTTGGAAGAGACAAGGATGGAGAAGATTAGGAATGAGATCATCAGAGGTACAGACCAGGTTGAAGGACTGGAGATAAAGTTAGAGAGACCTGAGATGGTTAAGACATGTCCACAGGAAGGACAGTGGGTGTATTGGTAGAAGGATGTTGGAGACAGAGGGAATTATAGATGCAGTTGCTCTGAAACCAGTTTTAAATACAACTCTAATAAATTATGAGATTAGAAGGAATACTTAAATCATAAAAATATACATCAATATTTTTCACTTGACTATAGAGACAGAAGGACCACATCTGAAAACCAAACCCAGAAACACTTCTCAAGAGAAGATATTTATTGTTTATTTATTCATTGTAGAGGAAGATTTAAAGATGCTGACAGTCAGTAATTACAGCAGGGTGAAGATGGTTTCATCTTTGTGTAGTAACTAAATAAATTAAAAAAGAGGGAATCGTTGAGGTTTTCATGAGATTTTCCAACAATAATCCAAAGGTTCAAGCATGACATTTGGTTTGTTTAACAACAAAACATTAAATTAAACATACATTTTAGAGAAAATCAAGCTAAAAACAAGCCAAACCATCAACACAACAATTACAAACACCGCAAATAAAATAAGATGTTAAATCTTGTATTTTGAACAAAAAAAGAACAGCATTTTAGAAAACAAATACAATAAAATGTTGTGTAACATTTTTTTATATAAAATGTTCCAAAATTTAGGATTTTTAAAAATTAATATCTTGTACTTACTGACATTATCTGACTCCTTAAAGGGATTTTTCAGACATTTTGAAGTGTGGTTCTGTGGAAAAGTTATAAACAACAATATCTTACCTGTTGCAGATAATCTATGAAGAACCTAGAGAAACTGTTTACATCTGACAGCTGACAAGCTAACAGCTAGTTTTACTTAAACTGATTTATATGGTTATCATTCATTCATTATAAACGGCACTGTAGCTCAGAGGTCATAGCTGCAGTCGGACTAGCCGTTAGCTCATCTATTACTTTACTATTTATTGAGCTATCTACAACAGGTAAGATATTTATTATATAAACACAAAACAACATTTGAAAGTAAGTTTTGTCATTTTATTTTCCAAAAGTGCTGCCGTAGTTTTTGTTTGTTTTGTGTGTTTTTTTTGTAACAGACATTTTATTCAGCTTTTTAGAAGTTTAGCAAAGTCAGTGAAAGTCACAAACGACCCTTAGGTCGGTGAAATGTTTATTCCAGGAGCCACTGATAAAAGGAAACAGTTTAAGCAGAAACAACGAGGGCAGTTTCACAAAATCCTCCAGTGAAGACACTACTGCTGTGCTGATAGCGACAAAATCATCAAGTTTACAGGAATGACACTGAAAACACCCTAAAGTCTCATTTTGGTGCCGTTCGTCTGATACTTCGTCTTTGCTTGTAAGAAGTAAAATAAAAGTCTTTTTTTGGATTGAAAATTAGGAAATATATATTTTTTGGCACAAATTCACAAGAAGACGAACATGAATAAATAATGCTGATCATAAAGTGACGTCTGTTTGAGACAGAAACACTTCTCCTCGGTGTGTTTCCTAAGGTGCAGCTTGGTCTGGAGTTTGAGATGATTCAGGTGCTGATGCTGGTGCGGGTGGGTGGAGTCAGAGCACTGCCAGTCCGCCGTCGCAGCGGCTGGTGATCATGTTACCCACCTCGGTCCACGTGTCCAGGTGGGGGTCGTAGATCTCCACGGAATCGATGGTCACCGGCGCAGAGAAGTCCCTGCTGGCGGCCCTTCCCCCCACCGCGTACAGCAGCCCGTTCACCGCCGACACCGAGGCGCCTGCGCGGGCCGTGGACATGGGCGCCACCTCCACCCATTTCTCCTGTGGAGGAAAACCACGCGTTTAAAGTGCCTGTGACATCAGATTTTTATAATAAATATGAATGTATTCTTGGAAAGAGAACATTTATAACATATTGTAAAAAAGATTTAATGTCAGTGAGATGAACAGTTGTTGAGAATGTCTGAATGTAAACAGAGCTAAATGGCTAACAGCACAGACTGTAGAGAAGAATCTGATGTTTCTTTAGATTATTTTAATCACTATCATAGAGAGATAAAAAAAGAGTCATATAGTTCAATTAATAACAAAAACCAGGAAGTTTTCTTTCTCAAAGAGTTCCCCTTTGATGTCACTTACTGTTTCACTTTAACTGAGCAAAATTCAAAAGAAAATATGCCAATTATGTGACATAATGGGTCAAATCATGTGTATTATGCCAAGTTTTTTAAATATAACCATATTTTCTTTGACTTTTTGTATTTCATTTATATGCATGTCACAGGTACTTTAAAGCCCACTCAAATCTGGAAGACTGACTGAAGGTCTTTAAAGTGAGCTAACCTCCTCAGGACAGAACTTCTCCACCGTCTCCAGCGCACCCAGCTCCTCATTCCAACCTCCCACCACGTAAATACAATTGTTTAGGCAGGCCACGCCCATATAGGCCCGCCGTGAGGACATGATGGGCAGAGCGCTCCATCGGCGGGAGATGGGGTCGTAAACTTCGGCTGAACGCAGCTCCACCCCTTCATCACTGATCCCCCCGATAACGTAAATAAAGCCTGGGAATACAAAAACAACAGTTCAGTTTGTTATTTTTACTGATTAATTTAAACTAAAAATCTGTTCCAGGTGATATGGAATAAATCCTTTATTTATTACAGGGACAGTGCATATTAAAAACATTATTGTAAATATGCCAGAATTAGCCAGAAGGCTATTTT
>JARVGW010000815.1:5813794-5841957 GCA_031762495.1 Anablepsoides rubrolineatus
TTTTTGATGAGAGGATAACATTATAACATGGTATAAAGCTCCAAAAAGTGGATTTTACATGATATAGCCCCTTTAAACTTTGACTCTTCTTCATCTCTCTGATAGTGACTCAAAATGATCTAAAGAAACATCAGATTCTTCTCTACAGTCTCAGTCTGTGTTGTCAGACATTTTATCATTGCTCTTCTCACATACAGGCATTCTCCTTTGACATCACTTCCTCTTGCTTTACGTTCAAATATCTCAACAACTGTTCATCTAAATTTCGTGACATTTGTTTTGCAATATGTTATCAATGTTCTCTTTCTAAAAACGCATTCACATTTATTACAAAAATCTGATGTCACAGGCACTTTAAGGCTGTTCACATCAGCATTTAGTGGTGCATCACCCAAAGCAGAAAGTAATGCAAGATCTGAACCGAGCGTTTGATTGACCTCAGTTCTGACCATACTGATGGGTTAGTCCACATGGGGCAAGAGACCAAAGTTAATCCTGTTGCTTAAAAAAACAGCCAATCTGAAAAAAAGGTAGGGGATACAGACACTAAATACAGCTTTATGTTGCCATCATTTCATCGAATAATTATTTTTTATAAAAATCCATGGTTGTTTATGAGCAGCAGCAGCTAGCTGTAACACTAATGCTGCAACCTGGGGAAAATTTCAGGCAGGAAGTCATATTTCTCCTGGAATAATTGTCGCACAAAACAGTTTGAAAACTATTTGAATCATTTAAAATGTTTGAGCTTGGAACTGTTTTAAGATCAATCCACTTTGGTCTTGGCCTCACAGGGACTAGCCATTAGCTCATCAGTTTGTTTACATCTAGTGCTTTCTACACAGGTAAGAAGTGTTCATAACCTTTCTGCAAAATGCCCTTTCTGTCCCTTTAAGGCAGTGTTTTGGTACGCTGCAGTGGCTCTGTGAAGACTTGAACTGTAAAAGTGTGTGCTGAATGGTAAATGTGGGTTTTTAAATGTGCCAGAGCCAGGTTCCTGCCCTCAGCTTGTAAACTTTCTAACTCTACTTGGCAGACGTCTCACCCTCAGATGCCTTCAGGCCCAACTGTTTGCGATTTGAACTTTGAAGCCTCTCTCTCACCTGAGCCGCCGGTGTCTTGCCGTTCCTTATCCACATTAGTTTGCCGGCCACGTGCTGCCTGCTGCTTCTTCTTTTAATCTATCTGAGAGCCAAATTCCCTCAATGAGATTGTCCTCAGAGCTGCAGGGATGCTGAAGTGCTTCAGTTCATACAGCAGCAGTCACTGGTTATACCCACCTTGAGAAACGGGACAGCGTAGTGTTTCACTGAATTAGAAGGAAATGGTGCAAACTGCTCAGCTTTGTCTCCAATCCAGATCTGGTACACGGAAGTCAGATTTGTCTGTGGCGGTTCTCCTCAATGGTTCGTCAACAAACAGTATTATGCCATTCCTGAGCTGGCTCAGTGTCCCCGCTCGTCTGGGTGAAATCTGAACTCAAATCTGTGTCAAAGGAGGTCACAGAGGAAACCCAGAAATGGTGACGAATCATCTTTGTAAAAATGGATAATTACAGTTTTATTTTGTACATGTGAGCAAAATATCTGTTGGACCAGACATAAAACTCTCAGATTGTAATCAAACATTTGTGAGAACTTTTGGAGTTAACACGATTCAAGATGGATGCCAAAGCGTAACAATAAAGAACTACTAGATACTGTGGTAAAATTTGATGTGTTGGTAGCTGAGAGTCATCCATAACGTATACTGTGAGCACCACATAATGTGATCCAACATAATCTTCATTAAAACTTTTACCATTAACTATTGGAAACACATGAACTATAGAAACAGTTTAGATAAACTTTCAGAAAATAATCATAGAATGAACATCTTCAACTGGTTTTGGAGTCAATTCCACTCAAGATGGCCGCCACAGCCAATGAACAATTAAAAGTTACTCGGCACAGCTAAATAAAGAAATTAGCTTCGCTGATCACTAATCTGCTAACTAAAAATAGTTTCACAAACAATAAGCCACTAATTATGTACAATTTGTGGAACACTAATGTTGCGTTTACACTGAACGTGATTTTAGCATCAGGAGCGTCAGGTTTTAAGCAAAGTCTTTGGTGGCCGCGCATCAAGCAGGTTCAGGAAGTGCTGTGGCGTGTCTAGCGCATTTTGAGCTTGATGCACATCAAAAGAAATTTTAACTTGCGTCTGTGCACGAGCCTCCAACTTGAAATGTTGGACGCGTTTTTGACGCTGAAATTGCGTTTGGTGTGAATGAAGCATAACCGCTAACTGAAGGTAAGTCATTTAAACACAGACATGCATTATCCACAGAAACATGGGGGGGGAGAGAGGGTGTGATGAGAGAACTGTTTTTGTTAGGTAAAAATTAACACTCAATTTAGTGGAAGCTAATTGGTTCATTGATAGTTTACAAAGTTTACAAAAGGGTTAATTTTCTAAACAAAATGTTACCTTCATTATAAGTCGTTAGTGGATAATTGGTGTCATTAATACTCTCTTTCCAACTTTGTATTCAAATTTATAACTAAAATTTTATTTCACAAGCACTTTAAGGAATGCTAGGCCTTTAAGTTAATAAACAAAATAGTTAGATTATTTATTCTCAATGAGGAAAAAGATCTAAAATAAATACTTTCAGAATAAGTTTTATTCCTTTTACAGAACAGAATACAACTCTAACTTTACTAAATGGCTATGTCAATCTGGACTGACTGAACTCTAATTTATTTATACCCAAACATTTTCCCCAAGAGGGCCAAAATAAAAAATCTATCTGGGGCCGTGGATAGATTTATAATACATGAAATACAAATACTTTTTAAGTAAAGTCTTTTATTTTTAACAATTATAGCAGCCAGTGTAGTGGCCCGCTTTTGTTTAAGTCAGTGCACTTGGAGAAAGTCTGCCATATGTTCAAGTAGCAAAGGCTCATGGGACATTTCATAAATTGATAAAATGAGTTTTTGTAGCCTTATTAAGTGTGCAAAGTGTGTCTAAATATCTTTTGTTGTTACTTGTATTTGACTGTGTTTCAACATAGGACTGCAGGTTACAACTTCTGGCAGACCAAATTTGAGCTCCTCTGATTTAGATAATGTTATTTTTTAATTTAGTTTACATGAAAGATTCAATTCTAAACCACTACAGTTTGATTATGTCAACTTTATACATGTTTAAACTATGATTATTCGAGTTAGATTAGTTGTGTGTGTAAATTAAACAGCTTAATTTCTCTTCCAGGTGACCTCAGCAGACTGGTCTGACACAAACATAGCACGGAGACAACTTTTATTTGTGGTAAAACAGAAATAAAAAGTGTCTCTGCTGGGTTTCATGGATCAGTCTGTTGCCTGCATGCTGGTTGGTGAGCAACAGGATCTCCTGCCCTCAGCCAATAAGCCAGCTATAACGTGAGCTCGTAAAAAAAAAGAAAAGAAAAGAAGGGAGGGAGGGAGAAAAAAATCCCTCTTATCGATTCTGCCTCCAGCATAGCAACTGGCCTCTGATTGGCTGAGGCGCGACACGTTCCCAGACTCTGATTGGTCGGTGGTGTAGAGTGAAACCCCGGAGTCAGACGGAGACAGAGGGGAGGAGGAAGCTGATTGGCTGCTGTGAACTGAAAGCGAAAACCTATTTTTCTAAAAGCCTGCGAGACAGTTGGCTCGAGTGTGTTTGTGTTTTAGGCGTGACTCCAAAAGGTGATTCGTCCTGCTACCCCCCATTTCTCAGTCAGAACTCATTTAAATCCAGAGAGCTGTAAAACGACCGCAAAAAAAAACGAGCAACTTGTACTTGTGTGTGCTGCTTGGAGTGAAGGAGAGGAGAACTGTTAAAAAGACCTGTGATATCATTATTGTGTTTTTAAACTTTTGCATTAACATAGCTCAGAAGCAGAGCAAAGAGAGGCGGTGAAAGTCTAACTGCCACTAAAGCAAATGGACCTTTTTACAGTTACGCTTGCATAAAATCGAGCACCACACCCCAAATTCTGACACCTGAATTTCCCCTTGCGGGACAATAAAGGCTATTTCTATTCTAAATTCAATCATAGCAAGTTCAAGGTCGGTATTTACTTCCATTGTTTTGGTCCCTATTTTATATACGGTCATATTTCTAAATTAGTTTTACTGGTAAATATCTTCAACATGTTGCCAGATGTCAGAATGACCACAGAGCTAAAACATTCATAGAAAAAAACTTTAGACTAAAACACTAAAGTGTATTTCAACAAAACAGAAGTAGACACAAATCATAGGCACACAATGGACACAATGCATCACACAAAACGGACGCTACGCTTTATAAACCAGTTGTGGGCCAGGTCTGGCAACAATGGCACTATTAAAGATGGTAAACCTAGCCTAAATCTGTCAATGCCACAATTGGCCCGGTTGTGGTTTTGTTTATGTGGTGCTGGCTCATGTGTGGACCACATCTGGGCCACCAAAGGGCCATCATTCTTTGCAGTATCTGGGATGTTTGTGCACTGTGTAGGCCAGAACTGGTGAAAGTATGCTCCAACTAAGAAAATATAAAAGAAGGGACAGCTTAAGGCCATAACAGCTGTCAAAACAAGACAAAAACTTTTATTTTTCCAATAACTTCTCATTACTAAACAATAAGGTGGTAATGTAATTTATTATAGTTTTCATATTAAATTGAAAAATCAAAATACAGAAGAACATTTTTGCTTTCAATGTGATGTCTCTAACTCCTTCAACCTCTGACTGTTTATATCCAGGGATTATTTTACTGACTCAGAATCATTTGCAAGCCAAAGACTGTCAGAAGTACAAGTCTATGTTCGAATGTAAGCAAATGACTCGTGATTGTTGGCAACAAAACATGACTGCTGATTTCACTACAAATTATGCTGTAGACGTTTGGTAGTGAGTTTGAGAAGTTTTGAATATTACGCTAATAATTTGTAAACTTAATTTGTGTTTGCTTTTTAAATTTGATGGTATCTGATTAGGTTTAGCCCCCTTCAATGTTCTCATTCACTGCCTGCAACAAGACACAACCTTTGAGTTTGATGTTCTATTTTAATTTAATTGTGCTCTACAATAACTGAAGTTTTGCCACATTTTAGAAAGAGCAGCTTAAAGATTTAGTGTTTAGCACCGTTGCCTCACAGCAAGGAGGTCCAGGGTTCAATCTCCAGGTCAAACCGAGGGTCTTTCTGTATGGACTTTGCATGTGCTATTGTTTGCATGTTAGGCTGCTTTCAGATCTGGGCCTCCCTTGTAAAAGTGGTCTGTGATCTCAAATGGGGTTTGCCTGGTTAAATAAAGATTAAATAACTAAATAAGGTAGTGGGACCTAAAAATGTATTTGACACACTGTCCCGATTTGTGCCATAAAAACCAAATGGAGTCATATTTTGTTAGTTTTCAGTACTTTGTTGTTTGGTTATGTAGACTTAAAGTTTGTGTGGAGGTATACATGTTTTCACGAGTGAAACGTTTGTGTACATTTACAAACATTTTCAATGTTTGGTTGATACATCCTTACATGTACAAGACCCCTTGTGTTTGAGCCTTGAACTGGAGATTTTATTGGCTCAGTTTAAAACCTACCTGAGAGTTTTATCACTCATCTGAATGGTCCATCTAAATGGGTGGTTGAGGCACTGAAAACATGTGTAGCTTGAAGATACTAAAATAGGTTGATAGTAATGCTGTCAAATGAAGTGAATTAATCATGATGAATCTTAAACTTAATATATCTTTCTATTACATATTGGTCAAATAAATTACTTGAGTTATTAATTAGTTTTTAATCATTTTATTTAGAAAAAAAATTGTTGCTTAAGAAATACATGGAACAATAAATCATGCCACACCGTAACTCTCCTGGCTCTTACACCATTTAACTGTCCTCAAATATATTAACGGGTCTAAAATCCATGGCAATCCATTTTGCTAGAGAGCTTGTCAGAGGTAGATTTATTTATTGCCCTGCGTTCGCTGAGAGTAGTTTGTCGTAGACCCGATGAAGCGCCTGAAGCGGAAGCTCCGGCAAATAGATGATTGGCGTTGAGATGGTACCTTAAAGTCGAGGTGCTCCGGTGAAATGCAAATTTACCATAGACAGGGCCAACAATTCTTTCTTCCTCCATCATGAAACAGAGTGCCTGTTACATCGCTATGAATTGTGGGAAATCCTGAGGGTCAATGAGAGCATGCGTGAATGAGTTAAAAAAATGAATCACTTTCATTTTACAAATTAATCAATATGCGCTACCTCAATTTATTTCACAGACCTAGTTGTTAGATAAAGCAGCATTAGTAAAGTCAAGGGGTGTAACATTGATAAATTTACAAAATATGCCTGATGTGGATCAATATCATAGGCCCATCTAACCCAATAATTGTGCTAGATGGGTATATTTTATTGCATCATACCGATCACAGGCTTATGAATTGAACTGAATTGAAATTGTATCATGTCAGATTTTGTTGACATATTGAAAAACATTTGTAACATCATCCAAACAAATCAATATATCAAATTGTGATAAAGCTGCCGATTTACACCCTTAGTTGTATGTAAATTATGTTAACCTTTGTGAATGGTTTCCCAAAAATCCACTTTTTTGTAAAAGGTTTAAAGTTTGTGGCCCTTTTAGTTTTTATAAAAATGTAATAAATATATTTGCTAAATAAAGTGCTTAGTACTACACATTTAAAACTATGTTTTCTTTCAGTTTTCTGTAAAATCTAAAAATTATGAAAGCGTCATTTCTTAAAAACTGAAAAGTATTCATCTACTTCTTGAGGCCATAGACCAAGCAAGGTTTGTTCGACATGTTCTGAGTCTGCATGTTCTGTATCTGTCTCTTTCCATTGTTTGATAAGTAGCTCAAGACTCTCTCCGAGTTGGACGTGCTTGTCTCAGTCCCACAGAGAAGGGGGTGAGGGCTGGACAGAGGACAGCTGGTGGTGGTTGAATCCTGTCAGAGTGGATGTTCGTCTACCCACTCTCTTGTCTTTTTTCAGAAGATGACTCAGCTTGGGTACATTTTGTCCTACAGTGCGCATGGCCAATCCCGGCAGAGCCCTCCGAGCTGACACAGGTAACCAGGTGTAATCCACGGCCTGGAACTGTGCCTCATTAATCCTTACCTAATGCACATCCTATGTGATGCTTGAAAGAGGCCACCTGTTGCTCAGGTCACAGCGGACTGGTAGTAGTGCCATCTGGGGTCATCGTCATCATCATCCGAGTCCTCAAAACCCAGTCTAAACATGTTTCTATGATGGTGGAAAATGACTCGTAGATTCAAAACACATCAAGTTACGATAAAACTGGCTGTTGTGTAGACAATGACGGACAAAACTCAGGCGAAACTTTCACGAGGCAAACGTCAGGCCACATTCCATTCATGGAAGCATGAAAAGAAAGTCACTTTAAAGAAAATACTCATGTTCCTGGTGAACTTAGTTCAGTGCATGCTTCTCTGGTGACTCAGAGGCGGCCAGGCCATGTGCGGAAAGAGCCTGCACGTATCCTGCCATTGTCTTTGTCCACTTCCTTTCTCCTCCATCTGTCCACAGCACGTCCTCCGGTGCCCTCGTTGCCTTCCGCCCCACAAATAATCTCATCAAAGCACAATGAGTTCACCGAGCGCAAACGGTAAACCGGTTAAGTCTCGCCTCGCATTGTTTTTGGTCACCTTTCGAGTAGCAAGTAAAAAAACCGAAACAAAATTTCCAAAGGAACACTGAGGCATCCATCAACCCTAATAATATTGGAATTTTGAAACAATCTAAGCTGACAAAAAATGTTTTGATAGGTGAAATTATTCATGAGGGTCACAACTACACTACTGACAGCACACCTAATAAAGCAGACAGAAAGAGAGCTTTAAACAGTCATTGCTTGAAAACTACAAGTTGCATTGATGATTCCTCAGTCACAATTGGTAGAACAAGCTGTTGGTCCAGCATGTACATTTTTATGAGTCAATCACGTTAATGGACAACTTAGAGATCACTCATGCACAAGCTCTGAGGTAAAATCGACAAAATTCTTTAAACTGCAATCAAGTAAAAAAGCAAAAAAACACAAAAATTGCAATAGTTCTTCAAAAAGGACTGAGTTTTCCCACTCGTTTTCCTAAAATCACAGTGCTGTGTATGTGGACTCATCTATTTTTGCACTTTGATGCAAATAGTCAAAAGTCTTTACATGTCATTCCCAGCTGAATTGCGTGTTTTTATATGTTTCAGGGTTTTTCTAAAGCTTCAAAACTGGAAAACCTTAATAAATCTAAAGAATAATTACGAAAGCTTTAGTAATTGAAACAAACAAAACGAAAAGAACCAAATTTAATTGACAAAACTCTTTTCAGTTTATTGTCTTTCAGCAAGATAAAAGGTCAGGATCTCACATTGCTCAGCTTTTACCCGAGGAGTTTCGTCAGTCCTCCAGTGGAGTCATTAATATCAACCTCCTTCCACAAACCAACGGCAGAAACACATTTCACGGTATCTCTATACAAAGTGTCTATTGTTCTTTTAACTTGAAAAATGTGCCAAGTTCAACGTGGATTCCTTTCCTCTTAAGCTATGTAGGCTGCATGTTATGAAAAAACAAAACAAAACAAAACAAAAAAAAAAGACATTCATAGCTAGAGCAATGCCACAGTTCAAGTAATGGAGGCAGGATACTTCCGGACCTCGGCAGTTCACGCAAACATCGGAGGCCACGCCATCCCGCCCGCCGCCCGGAGGGAGAGAGAATCTACGTGGCAAACGTCAACCTCTCATAACAGCATTACCTTCTACTATCACCACCGCCGTCACACATTGCAACAATAGGAATACTGCTGGATTGCACTTTCTTCAAGCTTTCATCTTGTGGCATGTTTATAGAAAAAATATATATAGAATACAAAAAGCTTATACTTCTTCGAGTAACAGAATATAGCATACAGTACTTCAGATTATGTTTTGATCAGCACATCAGCAGGTGTACATAAATTGCTCTACCCTTGCCAAAATGCAATTACCACACTAAACAGGGATGTAGTTTTGCTCACTATTAAGTGCTTTGGTCAATGGGTATAACATCGAGTATGCCTCTACTATGGTTTTCTACAGTATGTTAATGCTACATAATTATCCTCTGTATATGAACATCTGGTATAAAGGGGCAAGTGGTTAAGATGCACCGCAACGTTTAGCATAATTACACGTGGCGCTTTAACCCAAAAATGTTTCGGCCCACCAGGCGGATATGAACCGGTCAACAGCACCATTTTTGTTTCTCTCACAAATGCACTTTGTAGAAGCGTCCCAATATATCCCACACATTGGTTTAGATCGATTTTTTTCATTCAGGATACGGACAACTCCAGCAATATCAGCTCAAAGGTGGAGCACCTGACGCCAGTGAAGATCTTTCAGGTCTTCCCAACCAGAGGAAGGGTCCTTTGAACGAACATAAAAAGATTTTTAAACAGTCTTGACATTCAAGTTCTGGTCCCACTTCAATTTGTGAGATCCCATTCACGAAAACCGATGGAATCACTGTAGTGCAAATTTTTATTTTTTTATATATATATCTATTTTTTTATCTTTTATTTTTAATTTTTTTACACAATGCACCTTTAAATGCAGTCCTTCTCACAGGAAACGGGATCCCCGCCATGTCACATCTCAGGAGCGGCGGGAGGAAGCCCCGTCGTGTGTTTTGGAGTCTGTAAGAGTTTGTGTTCCTCGGTTTGTGGGGAAGAAGCAGCCGCGGCTTTGGCGTGTACCGGGTGTGACAGCCGGACGTCCAGGGCGTCGTTGTGTTGCGCTAAGGAGTGCAGGCGGTAGTGCAGGACCAGGTCTTTCAACGAGCAGTGGGCGTCGTACGGTTCTGCAAAGCCGTATCCGTGTGGCGTGCTGTAGATCATACAGTGCTTCACCTCCTCGTTCACGCTGAAACACAGAAAAACAGGTCGTTAAAGTAATTGTGACGTGTAGATACTTCAAATACAAAAACTTAAAGAAAATGACTTTATATTAAAGAAACTTGGTGTAGAATAAAGTTTTAACCATTTTGCTACACAACTGGCATATTTTCTTTTGAACTTGGCTCAGCAAAGTGAAACAGGAAGTGACATCAAAGGGGAACTCTCTGGTCTTTGTTTATTAAAACATAATTTAAACTCTGACTCTTCTGAATCTTTCTGATCGAGACTCAAAATAATCTAAATAAAAATCAGATTCTTCTCTACAGTCTTGTTATTGTAGCAATGATCTATTCACATGCAGACATTCCCCTATGACATCACTTCCTGTTAATTCACACGCAAATATCTCAACAAATGTTCATCTCAGCGTAATTGATTTTTTTTGCAACACATTATAAATGTTATCTTGCCAAAAAATGCATTTATATTGATTAAAATATGCATCTGAGGTGCACAAAGGAGCGTTATCGCAGATCCTTCCTTCCAGGTGCTGTCAGACTCTATAACCAGCACCACGCCCAAAAATCACAATAAGTGTTTACACACCTGCTGCTGCCTGCACAATCATTTGTACGGTTACTATTCGTTGTCATTAATCATTTGAACAATCATTTGCACTACTTCTTATTAAAATAAAAATAACTCTGCTGTAATTGCACATCTGTGTTTGTCTGCACTGTGATACTTTACAGTTAATAGTCTGATGCAATTGTTTTGTACTGAAAATAGGCAGATTCTAATTACTAATGTCAAATTCTGATGGGTAACTACAGTCTATAAATCAAGGCTTGTCTTTTTTTGTTCTTGCACAGTCCTTTATATTATATTATATTATATTATAAGTTGTATCATTGCTACTTAGTGGTAATTTCGTTCTTTGTAGTTTGTAAAGTAGTGTGTGAACCTCTGTACTGATGCTGCTGTGACACCTGAATTTCCCCTCGGCGAGACAATAAATGCTATTTCTATTCTATTCTATTAAAATGTGATGTCACGGGCACTTTAAGGAGTCTGGACACGTCTTCTTGTGTGAACTTACACAACGGAGCAGGCGTAGCAGCCCTGCTTGCTGCTCTCGCGGATCAGGAACGTTCCGGGAGCTTTACCCTGGAGCATCTCCTCGGCCTGTGTCCGGCTCAGCTCCCCAACGAACCAATTTGTCTCGTCCTGATGGGGCAGGTTCTTCTCGTCTCCCTTCAACACGTACGTGCTGAAACAACAAAGGTGGAGTTTAAACACCGCTCCGTCGACACATTCAGGTTTTCTGCTGCGAGAGGACTCGTCGAGACTTACTCGTCGAGACTGTCGCTCTGTATCCCTAGCCAGTCGTTGATGCGTTTCTGCCGTACACCCTTGTGATTGAGCCAGCTGCAAGAAGAGGTGGAAGACGTTATTTATTATGCAACTCCAGCAACAAAAAGCTTATTATTGAGCTTTCAGCGTTACTGCAGGTTCAATACACACTTGAGGTACTGGTCTCTGATGTTGCGAAGCTGGACCAGGTCTGGCCTCAGGCTGTTCATCCTCCTGTCCGTCTCCCTGTAGTCCTCCACTTGTGTCCTCAGGTCATCCTCCAGGTGAACTTTGCTGTCGTAGATCTCCCCGAGACGACACTTCAGCTTCTCGTAATGTATCAGGAAGCTGCAAAGATAAAGGAATCAGAAGCAATAAGAAGACGAAGCTACAAAGACGTGTTTAAAAACTGTGTCGTGTTTAATAAGTACCTGTCCAAATCGTTGTCGGGGCCCTCATTCCTCTCAAACTCCTCCCCGTAACGCTCCTGCTCGCGACACTGCTCCTCGAAGATCAGCATAGTTTCATTGAAGGCCTCGATCGCCGTGCGCTTCATCTGGATCTCCTGCACCACGGAGAAAAGACCCCCGTTAAAGCCGCCTTCCTGGGTCCAAGCCCGTCCCTTAAATCAGTGATTCCCAACTAGGGGTACGTGTACCCTAGTATATTACAGGGGCTACATGGAAAAATTTCCCAGGTGTGTAAAAAATTTATAAAAATAGGACTGAGATATGAAGAGCTCTATGATTTTTGCAATGCGGAAAATGCAAATGGAATCACGAAATTGACACAAAATGGAATCATGTATCAAACGCAGAATCTCACGGAATTTGCTCATTTGGGGTATTTGATGTATTTTGGACACAGCTGCATTTTTATCTTTGTTTAATGTGAGTTGAAAAGAATAGAATGCCTGAGAATTAAATGTTCTAAGGGGTTAAATAAAAAAATTTCATTTAATAATCAGTTGTTGTACATTATAGTTTTGGAAAATCATCATTATGTTTGACTGAAGGGGTACTAGTGGTAGGACAAAATGGCTCAGGGAGTACACAAGTCTAAAAAGTTTGGGACCCACTGCCTTAAACAGATAAACTGAGCAATGAACGCACCTGGGAGGTCTTAGTGAAGGTTTCGTAGAGGCGGTCGAACTCCTTGGACTTCTCCTGGTACTGACCGTGGACCTCCTTCAGTTTCCTCCCAGCAACGTCGACACTGTTTTCTGTCACCTGAAGACAAAAAAAAAAAACCGCTGTCTTAATCAAAAAGTGTTTTTTTTTAATGCATCTTTTATTTTGAAACACAAAGCGCTCACTAACCTGCTGGAAGCAGGACACAGGGTGTGTGAGCATCAGGTCCAGAGTGGCGTTGTACTCCACCAGCGAGTGGTGCTGGTAGTACCAGATCAGCTCCACTACCGAGGTGAACGTCAGGGGGTCCGAGAAGCCATACTTCCCATCGCGGTGATAAATCTTGATGAGTTTGTTGTGCCCGTCTTTTCTGCTCGAGAGAAACATAAAGGCGGGGGAAAAAAGTGGGTTAGAGTAAACCAGGACGAGACGATCCTTTTTGTTTAAAGGGATTTTTCAAAGCAAAAACAGGGTTCCTACGGTTTAAGGCAAGTTGAATTTAAGACCTTTTATGACTTTCTAATGCCAAGTGAAATTAAATTTAAGAACAATTTCATAATAAACACAAATGACAAAAAATAAAAACTGGCAAAAACTCAAGTATTTTATAAGTATTAAAATATTGCTAATAGACCAATTGTTTTTATCCATATCTAACTATAGCAGAAACGTTCTTAGCAGTCAGTTTTAAATTTAATTTAATTTCTGGAAATGCTCTAACGACCCAAAATTTGGAGTTTTAGGACCAACAGTGGGGTCTTAACCCCAATTTGCTGTAGATGAAACCTAAAGTACCCGTGACATCAATTTTTTGTAAGAAAGTGAATGCATTTTTGAAAAAAGAACATTATTAACATATTACAAAATTAATTTCACATTGCTCAGATGGACAGTTGATAGTTGCATGTGAAATAACAGAAAGTGATGTCAAAGGGAAACATCTGCATGTGAATATTTAAAATAATTATTGTTACCAATTATTATAATATTTGAGTTGAATTACAGTCATCCTATTTACAATGTGTTAACATTTTTAAGACTTTTGAAATATTGATTTAAGACATTTTAAGGCTAATTAAGACCTTATTTTTGGATTGATGAATTCAATGACTTTTAAGACTTTTTAAGGATCTGCAGTAACCCTGAAAAACCAAAGATTATTACCCGTGTGTGCATTAATCTATTGTTAGTGAAATATCTCAGTACCACTGGACAAATTAAAAGAAGTATTAATTATATGTTCCTCTATAACTGTTTTCAAAAATGATTGCCACAGATTTGAGCAAAACAAGAAAAATGTCTAAAACTCAGTGAATTTTACAGATATTGAGCTAAAATTAAATGTAGCATTAGCTCAAACACAAACACCAAAAACACCTGTGCCTAAAACCTGGGCAGCACGTCAGCTCTGCCTGTGTGTTAGCAAAATATCTCATGAACCACAAAACTTTTTTATTAACTTTCACTAAAACGTACATTTATAGCTGATTATTGCTTGGAGTCATGGCCGCTTAGCTAAAACTTGATGCAGCAGCAGCCGAAAGTCATTGTTAGTCTTCTTTTCATTAATAAATCTTAGTTGTTGTTTTTTTATCTTACCTTAAAGTCAGCGTGAAGTCCCCCTGCATCTTTGTGGAGGCATCCCGCACCAGAAAAGACCCGTCAGGTGTGTCTCGAAGCTTCTCGTTCACCTCGTCCCTGTGAGGAGAGGCGGTGGATGGGTCACGTTTTGCACCGGCAGGAAAACATTTAAGTCAAATTTTCGCAGAAGAGGTGCAGCCTGGTTTCTTACCTGGTGATATCACCCCAGTACCACTCGGCGTCCTGCAGCGAACACACAGGCGCAGGGGGGCAGCTGTTGTTGTTGTTCATGATGGACACGGTTGGTTTCGTGGACCTGGGAGGAAGAGCTAAAAACAAAAGAAAAGAAAAAAGGATTAAAATGAATAGGTGCAGGTATTTAAATGTCCCCCACCCCCTCCCCTCCTCAGCAGCTAACGCCCACAGCCAGCCTGAACATGACTGAACTTGTAAAGATGGGAGGACAAGCCCAGGCATGTCTCCAACACATGTCACTTTGAGGACCCCCCCAACCTGCAGAGATTACTGAAAATTACAAAAAAAATTGAATAATAACCGATATTTGGCTTGCACTTTTCTGGAACTCTTGCAGAGTCCGTGACAGGTATTTAATTTGGCTTCTAAATTAGACTTTGGAGGCCCTCACTGCACCCCTCCCATCCGTTATTCACGCCAAGATTTTATATATTATAGGTTTTCCATCGAGCCTAAAGCCTCAGAGAGAGAAAAGAAAATTTTGGCCAAAGCCCACGTTTGAAGGGAGGGGAAAAGGAGGGCAGACCGCATCAAGAGGAGGTGAAGGGCGATATATTTCACTGCAGGACAAAAGTGCCTTTCATGAGGCAGTTAGGGGAGAACACAGGAGCACCCTCAGAGCCAGGAACATGTGGCCGTCTCCCACCATCCGCTCTCCTCTTTTTCCCCCCTCTTCCTGACCTTAAAATAAACAAAAGGCAGGTGCAGCAGGCACGAACGCCGCAGATCCTGAAATTCTGCTGAGTTTAAACCAGCCTTTGAGAAAAAACAAAACAAAACACAGAGCAGGAGTCACCTCAGCTCAGAGCCAGGCGAAGTTAAAGAGGAGGACGGCTCGATTAGACGTGGAAAAATATGAAGCAGAAATGTCAGACTCAGGAATTCTGTTCATTCCTGACCCGAGAGGAACGGTTCGGGGTAACTATCTGTTCTTCTCGAGTATACTGTGGGGGGGAAATTAAAAATTTAGCTGAATTTTTATCGCAAAAACAATTCCTATAAATCACAGATTTATGTTCAAATATATCAGATCCATTAAATGCCCACTGTTGACACATATAGAGCATCAAGAGATGGGAAAATGAGTTTAATAGAAAGTGATGGTGACATCCAATTCTGTGTTTTAATAACATGTAGCTTTAGTTTGTTTTAATCTATAAAAATACTAAAAAAAAAAAGTTTATTGTCTTTATAACACTTTTTGTACAGTAAGGTGTGTTTTACAACAGATAAAAAGAAAATATAACCAAATCAAAAACTAAATATGACAGTAAGATGCAAAGAACTGGGCTTGATTATTAGTATTTTTTTTATAAATAATGTTATGATTTATATGAAATATAAATAAAATAAATATATTCATATATAAAAATTATATGATTTATTTTTTACTTATTTGCCTGCTTTATCACAACAGTTATTACGCATTTATGCACTACTGCACTGATCCTTTGTCTCAATACTTTTTCTGAGTTTTTACAGAAAAGTGCTGTAGGGTTTGTGTTTTTGGCATTAAACAAAACATTTTAAATAATTATAATAAAGAACAGTTTTCTACACATACATACATACATACATACATACATACATACATACATACATACATACATGCACTAAGTTATATTATTTTTTTCATAATTTTGACGTTTAATCTCAGAATTCTGATTATTTTCTTTGAAATGTGTGTTATTATATTATTTTATCCATAATTTTGATTTTAACCTCAGAGTTTTGCTTTTTTCCCCCTTTGAATTTTGGGGGAAAGTCAGAGACTAAAAAGCAGACAATTTTGACTTTAGCCTCAGGTTTTCTAAAAAAAATAAATTAAAATGAAAAAATAATAAATAATAATAATTCAACATGACCCTAATCCCCAAACCTGAAATGCCTTATAAAATATGTTCTTTCAGGTGGGGGAGGCTGGGATCGGACCCGCGACCTTCTGATCTTGGCTATAACGCTGTAACATGGCGCTGATCGCTGCAGCGACAGGCACAAAGAGAGCGAGCAGCCGTCTCAGCTGCCGTAACCCGGCTGCAGGAGGAGAACAAAGCGGTCGGAGCTCGTTAAGCCCGGTCCGTCCAGTCCACCCACCCCCTCACTCCAAACGATCCCGTCCAACTTATGTCACGGGCCGGCCCGGGTTGGCCCAAACCAAAAGAAAAAAAAAAAAAGAGAGAGAGAGAGAGAGAGAAGGCGAGCCACTGCGCAGATCCTCCGAGAGGTATTACGTAATGGGTCAGAGAAGCGATCCGAGCCGCCGCTGGGGGAGCTGCTCCTATCTCAGCTTTATTACAAAGACAGAAATGTAAAACTACAAGGGGAAAAAAAGAGACATTTAAGCTTTTTTTTAAGTTAAACTCACCTGGTGGCGCTTGATCCATCTCGATGTAGAATAACCCTTCGGGAGGATAAACCATTCCTGTTTCAGTCCGGGTCGCACTTGTTGTCTTTGTTTGAAATTTAAGTCTTTTTTTATTTTATTTCTCTGCAGCAGATGAACCTAACTCAGGCTTGGCTGCAGTCCTGGAAAGACTGGGACAAATTAAAAAAAGGCAGAACCCCCCCTCCGAGTGTGGACATGCCAGCCGGCATGCCAGAGTCCAGGTGTCTCGGTGTCAGTCCACAGACTTGTCTCCTGTCTCCTCCTCTCCGGGTTCGGCTGCTCCTTCTTCTCCTCTCCTCGGAAGTGGGCTGACTTTAAAGGGCTGCTGCGACTTCGTCCAGGCTCAGACCAAACCTGCAGGACCAGGAGGGGGGTTCGGTCCACCTGGAGAAGTCTTTACCAGGTGAAACACACCTCCTCTACGTAATATGACACTCTTATTTACAAACATCTTAATAACATCACCAGATTATTTCACATATAAAGTATTATCTCCGTGTGTTTGAGTATTACAGCTGACTGGACCTCCCCCCCTCATGGTTGAGATGGTACATTCCGGACGGTTTCATTCAGCTCCTCTCAGCTGAGCCCGAACAGCTGAATAAATCCTGACAGAGCATGAATGGAAACAGGAAAACTAGCTGGAATTATTTCATCTAAATGTTTGGGCTTGTATTTTAGAGACTAAAACACACATTCCTACTGAAACCCCATCATGCTGCGGGTTTGATCAGAACTAAAGGAAGATTGAGGTCATTTCTGAATGAGGTTCTGAACATGAGCAGACTCTTTCACAAGCCATGTGTAACATAAAATGTCACTGACACTTTTTCATTATTTAGCTCACTTTTTTTAGTGTAAAATCCTAGTTTTAAAAAAAATCCACCAACATTTTATTGTTATTTAACTCGTTTTTGTGTCTCGTTTAACTAGTTTTTATATATTGCTTTTTATATTGCTTTTTTTTAATATATATATTGCAGAGATGTCAAAATAATATTTCTGTTAAATATGAGGCATAATGTTTTCTTTTTCTTTTTGATGTTTTATCATCACTACTTTTATTACATAGGGTTCTGTATGTTGTATTAAGGATTAAATACAGCAAAATAAACTATTTCAAAGGTCATAGATCTTTGTAATGCTGGTTTTATTTTCATAATGATTTTAATTGCTGAATTTTCGGCCTCTGAGCTGTTGGTCTGCAGGAACTGTGGCCCCTGGAGCTATTTAGTTGAATAGCCCTGCCGTAGTGCTATGAAGTTTCTTACATTTGGTTGTAGTTGGGTTCAGACTAGCCAGGCTAGGTTGCTTAAAGAGTTATCTACAGCAGGTAAGATAATAACAGTTCATAACGTTCGTTTAAAGCGTCTCTCATTAGTTGTTAGTTTCTCCCCCCTGAGGAGCACAAGGTCTTTTGTTTCAGAAGTAGACAAGTAGCCTTCCATGTTGGCAGAGCTGTGTTCCTGTCGGGCCAGTCCAACACGTTCAGCATCCCGTCTGTCAGCGCTCCTAACGAGCTCAGAAGGAATGGTAGCAGGTGTGTTTGCAGCCACAGGCCTCCGTCCACGATGCACTGAAGCCGTCCATTATTTTACCAGCGGACATTTCCCCTCTCGCTCTGACTTCACGTGCTAAAAATGGTCCCTTACTGTCTCGTTCGCTCCGAATGAATACATGCATTGTGGGGGTCGCTGCGTGACACAGAATGACACTGTGCTGTAAATTTAAACAGCCGAGGCCTCTTCCTTCGGCTGACATTAGCGGGGAGGGGAACAGGGCCCGCTCGGTCAGAACGCCAGCTTTGTTGGTGTCCAGGCATTTGTGGTTAAATCCCTTTTGACCCCGGCCCCCGAGAGTCACGGGAGGGTGCTGCCTCCGACATTCCTTTTTTTATTTTTAATTTTATATTTTCACCATCAGTGTCCAGATGCTATAAACTAACTGGGTTAAATATATATATATATGTGTGTGGGCAACTTAAAGAGGAACAAACTGGGATTTTTATTGTTTTTAAAAATAAATGTGAACAAAAAATGAAGTTTAGCGCTTATCACAAAGGTTAGAGTTTATTTTACATTATGATCTATGCTTTAACAGGTTTGTGTGTATGTTTGTGTGTGTGTGTGTTTATGAGTGCTGTATGATGTCCAAGTGTTGCTCCGCTCACTTCATGCTTCAACCTGGAAACAAGTCACAACATGTCACTCGGTCACCCTCCTCCTCCTCCTCGTTCCTTCACCCCCTCCCCCGCTGTCAGCAGAACACAGAATCTGATCCTTCAGTTTTTGGGTCTGACCCGTGCGCCGCCGTCTGGAATCAGAACCACACCGATCCAAACAGCGAGGGGAAAAAAAAGTACGAAAACAAAAACGCCGTAACGAGCGTCAACTCGCCTCTCGGTGACATATGCACTGCTGAATACTTGCTGAAGAAGTTAAAACAGTTGTTAAAGGTAGCAGAACTATATGAGAAAAGAAGCAAATCGTTAGCTAAAAGGCAACCTGCTCTCTAAAGGTTAAAAGTAGTAAAACACTAGCTAAATGTAGCTAAAGAGTAAAAGTAGCACAAGGCATCCTCAACGTAGCAAAAGGAAAATGTACAGCAGAAGCTAAAAAACTTCAAATGCAAAGCTAAACTTAAAAAGGGGCTAACCCATGTAGCAAAATTTGTTTGGCTCAGTTCTGGCCCACACAGTGCACTAACACTCAGCCCAGATACGACAAAGAATGATGGCCCTTTAGTGGCCCAGATGTGATTTTCCAGAGATGATCCACACATGGGCTAGCAAGCACCACATAAACTAAACCAAATCTGGCCCAGTTATAGTACTGACAGATTTGGGCAAACTACAATTGAGCCATTTATGGCATGCCATTTTTAAATTAAAGGGTCATTATTGTCAGATCTGACCCACATTCTGTTGACAAATCACTTGCCGTGCCAGCTAGACACCAGATCTGGCCCACACCTCTCTGCAATGTGAGAGTGAGTGTATCAAGAAGTCTTTGAAAAGGACAGCTAGTAGCAAAAAGTTGCCAAGGTGGGCAACTTTTAGCTAAAAGCACATTCTAGCTAAAAGCTAAAGCTATCCATCCATCGATCCATCCATTTTCTGCCGTTTATCCGGGATCGGGTCACGAGGGCAGCAGCCTAAGCAGAGAGACGCAGACTTCCTTCTCTCCAGCCACTTGGGCCAGCTCATCCGGGGGAATCCCAAGGCGTTCCCAGGCCAGCCGAGAAACATAGTCCCTCCAACGTGTCCTGGGTCTTTCTCTGGGCCTCTTCCCAGTGAGACGTGCCCGGAACACCTCACCAGGGAGGCGTCCAGGAAAAGCTAAAGATATGAGAACAATATTTAAAACTAAACCACAGAGCAAAATTATTCTGGCCCTGTTCTGGTCCACACAATCTACCAACACTTGGCCCAGATACTGCAAAGAAAGATGGCTCTTTGGTGGCCCAAATGTAGTTTGTCATAGGTGGTCTATATATGGGCCAGCACTAGATAAATTAAACCACAACCAGGCCAGTGTTGACATTGACAGATTTGGTCCACATAAAGTAAACCACAACTGGGCCAGTGTTGGCATTGACAGATTTGAGTCATATAAACCAAACCACAACTGGGCCAGTTTTAGCACTGACAGATTTGGGCATCTGTAAACCAAACCACATTTGTTTGTGGCATGCCATTTTTAAACTAAAGGGTCATCTTTGTCAGACCTGACCCATATTCTGTTGACAAACCACTTGCTGTGCCAACAGTGCCTGCTTGACACCAGATCTGGCCTACACCTGTCTGCAGTGTGGAAGCATTTGAAAAGGCCAGCTAGATGCTAAAAGTAGAAAAACACTGGCGAAAAGCTTAAAAACAACAAATTGTAGCTAAAACTAAAGCTATGAGAACAATATTTAAAAACTAGTAATGTGGCTAAAAGATATAATGAACAAAAGGCTAATTAGAAACTAAACCACAGAGCAACATTTGTCTGGGCCAGTTCTGGCCCATACAACATACCAACACTTGGCTCAGATACTGCAAAGAAAGATGGCCCTTTGGTGGCCCAAATGTAGCTTGTCAGAGATAGTCCAAGCATGGGCCAGCACCACATAAACTAAACCACAACCGGGCCAGTTGTGGCATGCCATTTAAAAAAAAGGGCCATCATTACCAGACCTGGCCCATATCTGGTCGACAAACCACTTGCCATGCCAGCAGTGCCAGCAGTGACAGCTAGACACCAGATCTGGCCCACACCTGTCTGCTACGTGTAACGTGTATCAAGAAGCATTTTAAAAGACTAGCTAGAAGCTAAAAGCAGCCAAAGACCTAAAACCTTAAAGCAACAGAATTGCAGCTAAAATCTAAAGCTATAAGCATAGTAGCTAAAAACTAAAAGCAGCACTTTAAGTAGCTTAAGAACAGAGTGGTAAAGTAACAAAGTACAAATACTTTGTTACTGTACTTAAGTAGAAATTTTGGTTATCTGTACTTTACTTTAGTAAATTTTTTTCAGCCTACTTTTTACTTTTACTCCTTACATTTTTACACAATTATCTGTACTTTTTTACTCCTTACATTTTTAAAAAGGTAAGAAGTAGAAAGTTGTTACTTTTATTTCATTCCGGCTTGTTATTGTTAAAAAAATACTATTCTGAAAAAATGTGCCTCCTGGATAGAGTGAATTTAATTGTTGTTGGAGGAGAAGTATAAATATATAAAATACTGATACTGTATTTAGTTTGTACATAATCCATCAAAGCTGCACACTTTGAAGAGGTCACCTCCCAATAAATGTATTTTGGAAAATCTAACCATTTATTTTCACTCAGTACTTTTACTTTATTAAGTATATTTTATGTCTGAAATTTACTTTTGATACTTAAGTGCAAAATAAATCAGATACTTTAAGACTTTTATTCAAGTAATATTCAAGGAGACTTTAACTTTTACTAAAGTAATTTTAAGAAGATATAAAGAGAGCAGCCAAAGCAGATTTGGAAGAAAACAACGTTTTTGAAGGAAGATTTCAATGTAAAATTTTTTTGAAATTTACATTTTTTTAAAAAGTATGAAAGTTACAAAAATTGCATGAAAGAGCTGAACGAATGACTAAAATATCATCACAAAGTGTGCAGAAGTAGATAGATTGGAATAGTCATGTAAAAGCAGAAAACAAGCGTGTGAATGATGACTCAGCATTCTGCCGTCCGTTAGCTCAGTGATTCCCAGGGTGCATATTACAGGGGGTATGTGGAAAAATTTCCCAGGTGTGTAAAAAATAATTAAAAATAGGACTGAGATATGTAGGGCCCTATGATTTCCACAATTCAGAAATTGCAGATGGACTCACGGAATTAAAACAAAATGTAATCCAGTATCAAATGTGGGATCTCGCAGAATTTACTCATTTGGGCGAGTTTCTGATGTGTTTTGGATGCTGCGGTTTTCTGCACCTGCTTTATTTATTTAATTACTTGTTCATTTTCAGGGCAACATTTTTTATCTTTATGTTTAACATGAGTTGAAAAAAATAAAATGTCTGAGAATTACATGTTCTAGGGGGTTAAAGAAATAATTTTCATTTAATAATCAGTTGTAGTACATTATAGTTTTGGAGAATCATCATTTGACAAAATGGCTCAGGGAGTACACAAGTCTAAAAATGTTGGGAACCACTGCGTTAGCTGATCCGTTTGTTTACATTTAAACTATTTATCTCAACTAGGATTGTTCAGCAACAGGTAAGACGCTCATCATTTATATCTTCTCCACAGAAACACTGGTCAACGTGAACAATCCTTTTAATGTTTTACTTCATCAGATGTTTTCGTTCGGGGGTAAACACGAGACGCTTCATAAACCTCAGGGCTCTGCACCCCCCGATCCAGGCAGTCCTGATGGGATCATTGGAAACTAATCGTAAGATTAACAGGATGGGCTGATACTGCAACCTCGCCAGCTGCCGGTGAGCTGATGTGACTCATCTCCATGTCCTCCCACCGTCCCCTCCATACCAGATTGTGGTGGTGTTAGGATCCCTCTGCGTGAGCTGGAAGGAACGGACAGATGTTCCTTAGAGTTTAATACACAGAACAACTGTCAGATTAACATTTCTTGACACTGATCTGACAAGTAACCTCAAACGAGCAGAGAAACACCATAACGTCCCGTAAACGGAGAGGGTCGGGTGTGACAGATTTATTATGGTTTTCTGCCCAGGACAATCAAGGGAGGAAACTTAAATAAGGAGGCACCTGGGAGAATGTGAACCAGTTGGTGTTGTTGGGGGGATTAGGTCCGTGTAGCTCAGTGTGTGGTGAAAATATGAACCCAGTTAATCCTCCTGTTTCAGAGGGTTAAATGTTTTCATGTACACCTCCTGCTGTCACACACTATAGCCCACAATCATCTGTTTTTATCATGTTAGAATGAATGTTTTAGAAAAAGTAATGCTTTGTCTATACTGTTAGCAAAATATCTTAAGATGCCACAGCCAAAATACTAGAGGAAACACAAAAATATTAATGATTTGGTGTTTTACAGATCAGAGATGTGCTCAAGTCTTTTTATGCAAGTACAAGTCAAGTCTCAAGTCTTTTGACCTCAAGTCCATGTCTCGTTGCAGTTTGATCAAAGGTATTCTAACTATACTAGATTATATTCTATAATACTTTAATAATTCTATTAAAACATAATACTGTTTTAAAAATACAGATAAGATTAAGGTTGAAATAACAATAATCAAACATTTAGAGTCGGGGTGTCCAAACATTTTGTCACATGGGCCAAAATCATAAAGTCAGAAGGACTTGAGGGCCAAAAATATTTTCCTTTACCTGCTCAACAATAAACTAAACATTGAAAACTTTAATGAAACAAATAAAGTAGTCCGATTTATTGCTGGAAATGGATGCGTAAATTAATCTAGATGCAGAACTTTAAAAGTGTTTTGCAGGATTCCATTTAGGGAGATTTAGTCAATTCTGATCTGATCAATAAAATCAGGATTTAGGTCACTCTTTTGGTGGCACAATGGCTCAGTTGGTTGAGCTGATGCCTCTCAGCAAGAAGGTCGCTGGTTCAAATCCCGGCCCAGGGACCTTTCTGGGTGGAGTTTGCATGTTCTCTCCGTGCATGCGTGGGTTCTCTCCAGGTACTCCTGCTTCCTCACACAGACCAAAAACATGACTGATAGGTTAATTAATAACTCTAAATTGTCCCTAGGTGTGAGTGAGAGAGTGAATGGTTGTTTGTCTCGTTTGTCTCTATGTGTGGTCCTGTGATGGACTTGTGATCTGTCCAGGGTGTACCTCGCCCCTCGCACTGTGACTGCTGGATACGCGACCCTGAAAGGAATAAGTGTGTACAGAAAATGGATGGAGGTCACTTATGTTTTGTTGAAAATGCTTGCTGTAATCAGCCAAATTTAATAAATTAATGAAAAGCAGATTGGAGTGCAGCAAAATCAGCTTTTCAGTAGAAGTCACTAGATAGATGTGGAAAAATCTAAGAGCGTGGTTATTTAAAGACAAATAATTGGCATTGTTGCCAGTATTTGTTACTGGAAGAAGATTTTACTTTGTGATCATTTTGTCCTAATAAAAAATAAAAAGTCTCCATCTACATCAAACACCTGTGCCAGGGGGAAAAATTTGTAGACATATTTGTATAATTCTTGAACTGAAGTCAGGGGCCACACAAAATCAGTTCAGGGGCCACAAATAGCCCTCGGGCCACACTTTGGACACCCCTGATTTAGAGTATTGCTAACTGTATTTTGCACTTGTAGTCTTACAAAAGCATACTGTAATTATATATTTTCATTGACAAAGAACAAATCCAACAAGTTTGCTGCTAATTTTACAATAAAATACCAGAAAAAATATTTTTAAATGCATAAAAGTATGTTAGTGAAGATGATGAACCAGAATCCTTATAAGGGCTGTACAAGTCTTTATGTATTTGTTCTCAAAGGAGTGGAGCATGGATGTGTATTGAGGGAGTGAGCGTCGTGAGTTGGACAGTGAAAAGACTTGCATTGTTTCCAAGTCTCAAACCATGAGTCCAAGTCAAGTCTCTCGAATAAGAGGGACTTGAGTGCAACTCAAGTCCGAGTCATGAGTCCCCATCTGTGTTACAAATATTTAGCAACAGTTTGGGGTGGTAGTAGCTGAAAGTCATGAAGGTATAATAACTGGAGTGATTGAAAGGGATTAAAATTAAAATAAGCTTATGAAAATGATGTAATCACTGTTAATTGAACTGGTTAGCAGATATTAGCTTCTGTAGCATATATTATACAGAGTGTAGCACTCTGCTGAATCATGCTACAATTGAACACAAATTATCAGTTATATAAAGTACCAAAGAAAGTGATACTTGAATAAAAGTACAAGTATCTTACCAAAAAATGACTTTGGTAAAAATTAAAGTCTCCTTTAGGAAAATTACTTTCCGTAATGATATTATATTATATTACGCAAAGATTTATATATATAAATATAAATATATATATATTTTTGTACATACAGTATGCCACTACATGCATCTTTGTATGAGGCTACATATGTCTGTTATGTCCTGCTGCAGTGTGACATGATTTGTTTGTGTTCAAACTAATACGGTATCAGAATTTTATATATTTATATATTTATTTATTTCAGTGTTAAACTTTTGGGTGTCGATTTAACACCCCCTAGTGTTATTTTAACACTTTCTGAGTAAACTAACACCCAGTGTTGGTGTTAATTCACAGTGTTGTTTTCCTCACTGTTGTATCAACACTGGACAGTGTTAAATAAGCTCCGCCCACTGTTAAGCCTTATATAACACTTAACAATGTTGTTATATGACACCATGCAGTGTTGAAAAAAGTACTCTGAGAAGCCCCGCCCTCTTCCACCTCATGTCAGACAGACCAGTATTTACCCAGCATTCCTTGCTGAGAAATCTTGATGTGTTTGTGTGTTTATGACTATTAAAGACGTTCATGAGAGTAAAAATGAGTTGTTCTGGTTAGTTTTCTTGTTCAGTTTGACCAAGTTGTTCAACTTTAAGTTTGTGTTATTGGTCAAAAATCAACACCATGAGTGAGAGGTATACTTCCTGGTGTGTTAAAGGTGACTCCATTATATCTCTCTATTGTAGTGTTAATGCAACACTAAGAGTTTGATATTAACTCTGAGTGTTAGATTTAAACTCTCAAATTTATGGTGTATTGACACCTTGTGGTGTCTGCTAACATTTTAACACCATAATTTCCTTCATTATTAATAATAATAATAATAATAATAATAATAATAATACACTGGTGTTACTTTTAACACTTTATTTTAACACTATTTTTATGTTAATGTGACACCAAGTATTGTTCAATATTAAACGCCGGTTAAATTAATAAAAAAGAAAGAGTGTTAATATTTAACACTTTCACAAATGTAATTTTAACACCAGTGAGTGTGGACACATATAGGTGTTGAAATTAACACTGTGGGTGTTAAATTAACACTGACATTTTTGCTGTGGGAGAACTTGACTGAGACCATCATTTACAAAGTTTGACCAACACTGCAGCAACACCATCCCTCCTCATCATGAGCTGATCTTAGTGTAAAACTCTGGCCTGAAGGCTGGCGGGCAGTCTGCATTATTTGCTAGGTCTTTAATCATCAGCTGTTTTGGCGGTATTTGTGTAGTTGTAATGTAGGGAATGTTTATCTGATTTTGAACATCAGAACAAGCCTCACAGACACAATATGTTGAAAACGGTGTCAGGGATTTGTTTGGTTTATAATGTCAGCGTCTGTGTCACGGTCTCACCTCGTATCCTTGAGCGAGCTGCTCGTCTCTCAAACCTTCTGCTGCTGCTGCTGCTATTCGTGGCCAGTGCAGGGATACATAACGGTCCTGGCAGGCGGCTCAGCTTTCACCATGGTGAAACTGTGGGGTTTCCCTGATCGGCAGCCAGAACCAGAGCACAAAGCACGCAGCAGACCTGCCAGAGGCAACTCAAACTGTGGGCAGAGCGCAGGGCGGCTCTGGTCTGGACCCCGGGACCCAGGCATTGTGGAAATGTAAGTGGGGACAGCGTCTGAACGGCTTGAGCTGGAACAGAAAACCTTGGACAAACCAAAACTATGAGCTTCAAATAGCTGGGCCCTGGGAAACATGGCTTGTTCTTTTCAGGAGGTCAAAGAGAAGCCAAAAGGAAGGAGAGGAAAACAGAAACCGATGTTTGATGGAGGGAAATTGGAGGCTACTGTTTCTATAGACGTCTGCAAAACGGACACTGTTTTTCCCAAACACTACTTCCATGTCTGCTTCTTTCTTCTCTCTTCTTACCCCCCCCCCCCCAACTGTTGTCTGAATTAGCACCCAGTGGTCATACCCAGCACTCATCATCTGCCTCTTCCTTCTGCTGGAGATTAATCGTACTAACAGAGGTGACAAGTGAGGTACTCCTGGCATGCAACCACATAAAACCCACCAGCTGAGGGCCTGAGTTATGCAGGGGAGGATGAGCCTGTGGTTTCAGCAGCCTCTGTTTCCTCAGAAGCTCCCCCCACCTCTGCCAATGAGGCCCAAGCAGGAAACAGAGCAGTTTGTTTTCTGCAGTCAGAACCACCAAAAATCCCCCAAAGAAGTTGAAATTCTGTGTAAAATGTAAATAAAATGCAACAATATGCACATTTCATTTGATTTGGTTGACTAGCTAGAGGTCAGCGTGAGGTCTGAGTATAAAAAGAGCCTTTCAGAGACTGAATCTACTCAGAAGCAAAGATGGGCCGAGGTTCAGTAGTCTGTGAAGAACTCTGTCTAAAATTAATCGAACTGCTGTGATTGGCTGAAGGGTTGGACCCCAGAATGCAGACAAACACAAGGAGCAGGACTTGCGACCTGTCCAGAGTGTACCCCGCCCCTCGCACTGTGACTGCTGGATATGGGCACCAGTGACCCTGAAAGGAATGTGTGTACAGATAATGGATGGACTATTAAAAGTAAATGTAAGAGAGTTTTACTCACTTTTGAGTTGTTGTAAGTCTTTAAATCTGAACTTTCCCCATCTTTACTAAGGAATTCTCAGCATAAGCAACATGCATTATGGGACATGTAGTTTATGGTCAGTGCTGGCTTTAAAATGTCTGTGGCATCAAATTTTTGTAATAAATGTGAATGCATATTGTAAAGATTAAACTGAGAACATTTTGCAAAAGAACTTTCCCGCTGCTGAGATGAACAGTTGTTGAGATATTTTTATGTGACGTGACAGGAAGTGATGTCAAAGGGGAATGTCTGCATGTAAAAAGAGGATTGTTGTTACAACAGCCGACAATACAGACTGTAGTGAAGAATCTGATGTTTCTTTAGAGTATTTTGAGTCTATCAGACATGAAGAGTCAGAGTCTGTTCTCCGTCCGTTTTCTGCCACTTATCCAGGATCGGGTCACGGGGGCAGCAGCCTAAGCAGAGAGACCCAGACTTCCCTCTCTCCAGCCACTTGGGCCAGCTCCTCTGGGGGAATCC